>OX608083.1:25679038-26066447 GCA_951509765.1 Sphenella marginata
CCATAAAGACTCAAATAAAAGAAAAACATTAATATAAATATTGTTTAAACTAAATAACCGAATGCGCGTGGGTGAAATTACATGATAAATGCCTCTGAGATGAAAGAAAAAAAATTAAAAATGATTACTAAATCAGCAGCCTATTCAAGGGTTAACCCAAAGAAGAGAGTGTTCCAGCGAGCAATCGTTTCGATATTAACTGGCGCTCTTCGTTAATGTGAGTTCAGTTTATCGCTTGAGAAGTTGGTTCAGCCGGCTTTTTGAAGCTTTACTATGAATCTGTTTTTCAGACAACAACGCATGCGCTCATGGTGAGCGCACTTCGATGACGAGTTTTCTCGCTCTTTGAAGCAAACAAAGAGCTTTCGCTTTCGTTTGTATACTTTTGCTTACTATATATACCGTTACTATGTCACTGCCATTGGGCGCTTTGCGTACAAAACAAAAGTGTTATCACATCTCAAGGTTGGAGAGGCATTATTGGGTTGATTTTAAATGGATGTAATATTTTCATATACCCGGCTGTGCTGGCGTGCATGTTACTCGAATGAAAGTTTTGTTTAGAAATTTGTGTAATTTAGTTCAAAAATTATTTCAAAATTAACTTTAAACGAACTAGTGTTGCATATTTGTATATCCACACTACATCTTAAAAGATATTTTTCAGGGACCGAAAATAATTGTTATTTTTTTCTTTCAGAAGAAAAGGTTACGCGAAAATTCCCTTTATATGTTTTAGGGAATTTTTAACCATTATCATAAGAGGTATTTTATTTTATATAAATGAGAAATTTTTTTTTTTTACGAATAACCATTAAGTCAACCAAAAACTTTTTGGTTACCAATAACCCTTATCGCAAGTAATAAATTTTTTGGTTATAGGTGACCCACTCGACAGAAAACTATTTTTGCTGAATAGTGGTAAATTTTTCCTCGAGGAACCTGCAGATATTGGTCATGCCACTCCAGCAACTCTAGTTGTTTTATATTGTTTGAATTTTCTTGCTACCGATAACCATATTTTTTTGGTACAATAATGGTTATGATAATGGTGCAATGATGGTTCTTGTTAACCAAAAAATGTTTCTCTCATTTATAATGGTTATGTTGACCAATATAAAATATATCTTAATGTAATGGTTAATTATAACCAATATTTGAATACATCAGCATTAATGGTTAAATAGGACCTTTTTATCATATTTCTTATAACAGTTACGTCCCTGGTATTTTTCAGATTTTCTACCAGAATGCTTTTAAGGGGGTGCCACCTCTCTGATAACTTTAATTTATCCCCGAGAGTTTCTTAGTATTTATATTTTTTAACATATTCGATATTATCTCGAAAGCGATTTGACTCATTTTGGTGGACTTTTCAGCATACATTTCAAGCTGTTTTAACAGGTTTACCACATATTTTCAATTTCGAAAAGTTTAGTGGGTATATGGCTGTCAATCGAAAAATGTTTTACGTCGCATTTTGAGAGAAATATTTTCAGGGTTACCACCTAGAATTGTCAAGTTATCAAATTATATTTGCCACTTAGGAGCTTTTAACTAGGTTGCCACCTAACTGAAAATAAAAAAGCAATATAGTAATGTCGGTATCAAACGAATTTCATTTTATGCCACCTATTATTATTGATTAATACCCACCGTTGGTCAAAATCGCTCAGGCGGTTAGATGCCCATTTAAAGAAAGACACCGTTGGGAAGTAAGACGATACAAAAATTACTAGAATATTGATGAGTACCCACAACAAACAAAATTATATGGCAACCTCGAAAACGACGAGCTAAAATCGAGAAATCGAGTTCGTTACCTAAGTCTTTCGTAGCTACGTTTTTTATACCCAGCGTACTAGTACTAGTACAAGGGTATTATAATTTTGTCCACATAACGGTACTATGTAACGGCGCAAAATAATGGAGTTAGATATAGAGTTCCATATATGAAAGTTCTTAGGTTGAAAAGAGGAATTGATTAAGGCATGTCCGTCCGTCTGTCCGTCCGTGTACACGATAACTTGAGATATTCGCATGGAATTTGGTACACAGGTTACTTTCTGGCCAAAGCAGGTTGGTGTTTAAAATGGGCGAAATCTGATGCTTACCGCGCCCCCTTTTTTGATATAGAAAATTTTAAATACGATTCTAGGGCCTATATCATTGCCAAGTCATGGTTTTTGTATGTTCTGAAAACTAACACTGGGTATTTAATGTTCAGTTCACCCGAACTTAAACTTCCTTACTTGTTTTTTATTTATTTCTTTTTTGTTTGCATAGCAAACTTCTACAACAACAATGTGTATTCGCACAACAATTATGGGCAACCATTTCCTAGCGTAAAACTTTCCCAGTTCACCACTTGAGTACATCACCAGAAATCACAGCTGGGTATAAGAAGTTCACTTAAACCAAAGCTAAATCAGCTTCACTTCTTTACATCTTTGTTTACCTTCTCATTTAATTTATTGCTCTTTTAAAGCTCATGTGTGCGGTTAACAGATAAACCCAACATTTGTGTGCGTTTTGATTTTTGTGTTTTGAATTTGCTTTAAACGCAATTTATCTCTTTCAGCTTTGAGGGATGGTATTGCATTTGCTAAACGTTTTGCTTTATTTTTTCGCTCAACATATTTTTTATTTTTTCATGGAACGCGCACAATGATTTTGACATTGTTGTCTGTGGTCGTGGTAGTGTTGAGTTAGCGACGACGTAATTGGGACGCTTTGGTGGTTGCTCGACCGGGGTATTTAACTGGAGTGTCAAAGAATTATTAAAACAGTTTTTTCCTGCATACGTTGGAGTTTAAGTTGATTGGTACGGCGCGCTAGCCGCTTCAAGTGGATTTCATTTTATAGCGAACGGAAATATTTGAATTTAGCTTTCTTTGAGGTGTATTGTCATCAAGGCCGTGCGCTTATAATTGCGCTGAAGTTGTAAATTTAGTGATTTAGGTTCGGGGAACCATGCGGATCCAGCGGAATCTAGTGGTAATTGTGAAAGATAATTGAAATTTTATAAATAAATAAAAAGCTATTTAATTAAATTAAAACTAAGTGACTTTAATGCTTCCGTGATGTTTGGTGTACTATAGCTGCTGACTTCATAAGTGACTTTTGATGAAGTGTCAGACGGAAAGCTACAAGAAATGAATATCTCTGTGTCATTAACATTGTTTAACATTTAAAATTTTAAATCGAAATAGTAAGAAATTCAGAAACAATTGCGCAATTATTTCAATAAAATCTGGATAATTCATTTTAGAAAACAAACGAACCCACTCGATGTTCATTTCAAATCAATGCATTGTGCCAACCAAATAATCATCCGAGTATGCTCATACAAACATAAATCGCTTTTAGTGGTCTGCATGTTTCTACGCTTCGTTGGTCAATCAAATTTGCAATTAAATTAGAGTAGCAGCTTTCATAAACAAAATTAATTAATATTAGTGCATTTTTCGCTGTTTCCTTCATTGAATTTTTATTGTTGATTGATGGTTTTACTGTGTTTCAAATTTATTTTCAACTAAAAAAATGTATGCCACTCTCGGACGCTGTGTATTTCCGTATAAATGCATAAGGAAGTTGATGCTTATTTTTTGTTTTTTGTATTTTATTATTGGCTATTTTTCAATTCATCGCTTAGATGCGTGCACCCAAATGCACTTAACTATGTTTTCAACGAAAGACTTAAACAACGAACTTGCTTTACACTAACCCTTGTTGCGGGTGCGTGATGCATTTCAAATTTTGGTTGTATTTATTTAGTGGAAAAGGAGGTAAACAAAAGAAAAAACAATATAGGTGACAGATTGAATGATAAAAATTAAAATCAATAAAAAAAATAAAAGGTGACTCAAAAAAATATTAAAACACAAAAAATTTAGGCTTGAACAATATAAACATTATTAAAAAATAATTTAAATTTAAATAAAATAAAATAAAAAAATTTAACATTGAGCTCATTCTAAGTCGTGATACTAAAAAATTAAAATTTAAACAATAAAAACTTAATCAAATAATTAAATTATTTAAAATCAAACAATATGAAATTAACTAAAAAAGCAAAAAAAACTAAACGTTAAAGTACGAAAAAATAATCGAAAGGTAAAATATTAAATTTAAAAAATATTAAATTAATTTAAAAGAAACAATTTTATATTAAATTACATAAAAAAAAATTGAAAACCTTAAAATTTAAATTCAAACAATATTAAAATAATTTAAAAGTAAAAGTTTTAATTTAAATTTACAAAATTTAAAATAAGTTAAAAAAGCAAACAAAACTTTTAATAGAATAATATAAAATTAAAACCAAAATAGGATTTTCTGATCCTCAGATAAGATATGGAGCTAATCCCCGTACTCATTAGCACTCTACTAACACATTTTGGGTCACCTTGTGCCAAATATTGGTCGATAAGTGGAAGTACCATTCGATTCTAAGCTTTGGATTTATAATGATACCGACAGACGAAAATTCTAAAAATTGTGGCCAAATAATGATCCCTCCTCAAACCCCGTTTAACCCAAAAGCTTTTGCATGCGATTTTGTCTGACCGTGCTGATTCAGACAAGTTATTAATTTATTGTAAAATGCTTTTCTATACCAAATTTCAATCCGGGATCTCTAAAACAGGGATTTTTTTCTTCCAAATAACAGGTATTAAAACAACAACAACAAATACATACATCCGGTGATGATGTGCAATATTTTCGAATATTTAAATGTTTATACCTTTCACGAGCATGAAATGTTAATAATAACTTTGGTCCGATGCTTGTAAGTATAAAAATAAGAAGAGATAAAGCTATCAACAAATATGCCGAAATTATCAGGGCGATGAGCTGAGTCGATTTAGCCATGTCTGTCTGTAAGTCTGTTTGAACGCCAACTAGTCTCCCAGTCTTCTCTAGATGAAATTTAGTATGGAGCCGCCATTTTGTAAGGCATGAATCATCTATCGGAATCAGCAAGATCTGACCGCTACAACACAGAGCTCCCATACAATCGATTATTTCGATTAAAAGTGTTTGGGCTACGTATCTTCAAATTAACAGTTTTGAAGAGTTTGTACCAATTGTAGGTAGGCATCGGACACTTAAAAAGTTATGCCTATTCATGAAAGTTATAAAGTCTTCGATAAAGCCAAAGACAGCCCTTTCCTTACTTTTTTTTTTTTTTTTAAATCTTGTAATCTATTTATGCTGATATAAAGAACTTGATTTCAGACCATTCGAATGTGCCTACATTGTACGTTTGTTATGAAGTATCAGCAAATCAATTTTGACGCATTCGAAAAAAAATCTCAAGAATTTATCATATTTGCTCAGCAATTCTGTTCGAGTGCATAATTTTCTTAATCAGATTTTTATGGAGGAATATGCTGCGTTTCTTCACTTTATTCTGTTTAGATGCATATCTTTTCCACAAAAACTGCTGTAGCATGAGTTTCGAACAGGGACGTAACTGTTATAAGAAATATGATAAAAAGGTCCTATTTAACCATTAATACTGATGTATTAAAATATTGGTTATAATTAACCATTACATTAAGACATATTTTATATTGGTCAACATAACCATTATAAATGAGAGAAGCCTTTTTTTGGTTAACAATAACCATTATTGTAAGTAATATGATTTTTTTGGTTATCGGCAGCAAAAAAATTCAAACAATATAAAACAATTTGAGTTGCTGGAGTGGTATGACCAATGTCTGTAAGTTCCTCGAGAAAAAATTTACCACTATTCAGCAAAAATAGTTTTCTGTCGAGTGGCTCACCGATAACCAAAAAATTTATTACTTGCGATAAGGGTTATTGGTAACCAAAAAAATTTTTGGTTGACTTAATCGTAATTCGTAATCAAAAAAATAAATCTCTCATTTATATAAAATAAAATGCCTCTTATGATAATGGTTAAAAATTCGGAACAAATGCAGAATAGCTCCAACTCTCTAAAAAAAAAAAAAATATTGGGATCGATAGGTATTTTTATAACGAACATAACGGTGTATTTCTTTTTTGGTGCAAACAACAACAACAAAAGTTATTCAAGGTCAAAGTTCATAAAACTAACTTTTTTGTATCTAAATTCCTCCTAAAGTACTAATCCGATTGCCAAAATATTGGCGTCGTTGGATAGGTAATTACAATACCTTTTATTTGATATATGTCTTAAATATGTAACTGCAAAGAATTTCCTAAAATAATAAAATTTTCTTAAAAATGTCTCCAATTTTTAAAAAACTTAATTTTTTTTAATTTAGTTGCTATATTAAGGCAGCCTTCGAGTCAAATAATGATTTAGGGGCCCGATCCATGTTTTTTATGTGCAGAACACCTTTCCGCGTAGGCGGCCTTCGGCCGCGCTTCAAAAAATAACCCTGGGCTACGCCATTCCAACTCCGGGTGGTTGCCCTGAACGGTGGCAACATGCCACCGTTCCGACTCTATGGGCGGGATCCATGGTATTTTTGTGCAGAACACCTTTCTGAAGTTGCGTGTAAAAAGGGCACTAAGTGAGATGTGCCCCGTTCTGCGTAAAAGGGCTTATTCGAGAGAAGAATCGCGCGTTTTCATGTACAGCCTAATAATATTACAACAACCACATGAAAACTAGCAACTTTGATTGCAAATATCTCTTCACAGAAATCAAATTTTTAATTTCCGCTTTCGAAATCTTAATCTACTCGTCAATACGCGTCTTTTGATACCCCACTTTCCCCTTTTGGACCACTACTACCACAGGCTTTAAATAAACTTTGACCCTTAATAACTCTTGTTGTTGTTGTTTGCACCAAAAAAAATTTATATATTTATACTCATCTCAATGATATCTACCAATCCTCACCATTTTTTTTTTAATTTGGGAGTTGGAGCTATTCTGCATTTATACCAAAAATTCCCTAAAACATATAAAGGGAATTTTCATGTAACCTTTTCTTCTGAAAGAAAAAAATTGCAATTATTTTCGGTCCCTGGTTTCGAATATAAGAAAATTGCAATCTTTTCATACTAATTTCAAATTAACCAGCTTAACAATTTTTTCTAAATATATATTTACATATATGTACATACATACACACAGCTTTTCGAAAAAAATGTGCTTATCGAAATAAAATAATATAAATGAAATGCATTAGTAAAGTAGTTTAATGGATTGGTCGAACAGGAATTGAACTTGTTCTTGCATTCAACCGAAAACTCCAACTAAATATAATGTATACATACATATGTATATACTAGATATACGACATATACAACACTTTCACTATCTGTGAGATGCCAGCATGCAATTAGCACTTTTTTTGCTTCCCGCCGAAAAACTAGCTACCTTAAGTCACATTACGTATGCATAATTATATATATGTATGTATGTGCATATGTACGAGTATATATAAAATACACGACTTTCAAACAGTATTGCTTATTTACGATATCATGGTACACAAACATACTCAGTTTATAAAAACCATACTGCATCAACGAACACACACATACACACACACACATCTCATCACCGGGCGCCAAATCTCACTCACTTAGGTCTATTATTTAGCTGCATATTTCGTAATACTTCCGCAATGTTATTCATACCAATCTGAGTGGAAACTTGCCCATCCACTTGTGTGTCACTTTTAACTCCTACTGTAAATGTGTGATAATAAATTTTGTTTGTTGGCTGCTGCTTGCTGTTATGGTCTTCATATGTAAATTGAAAACACCAAAGAAAAAGAAAATTTGCATCACTTTCATTGCAATAAAATGCCGTTTTAGATTGTTGCAACATCAAGTTGCATGAAATTGGTTGTAGCTTAGATGGAAAATTTAAGTAGACAAATATGACGTAAGAGGCTTGCATTTAATGACGTGTATTTATTGTTGAGGTGTTATATAACGCACTACTAACTATTGTTATTTCCGACTGATCAAGTCTGTTGCTTCAATCTTTTGTTAGTTGAAATGAGTTTAAGTGCACAATAAAATCTGTTTTTTTTTTTTCTTTAATTACTGTGATCATAAATGTTCCGTTATCTTTATTTATTCAATTAAAAATTAGGTCATCTGTAACATAGGCTGCGGTGTGAGATGATTTCTGTAATGTAGGTTAGAGACAATTATACCAGTTTTCCTGAAGTTATTGATGCAACTCAAACTTAGCAGACCTGTTCGGGGTTTCACAAAAAAACAAATTGATAAAAAAAAATTAATTTTTATTTTGTTATTTTAATTTATTCAAGTTTTGCGATTATTTCACGCCAAATAGATAATGTGTTTAGTTTTTATTGTTGTTTGCATTGTCAAATTACTAAGATTTAGAGAAAATGAATATAAAATGTTGTTTGAATGATTTTAGTTAAACTGAATATTAAATCTATTTTTGATCCTCGGTTATTGTTCCGTCGTGCAAGTCTCACAAAAAACAACTCCCCTCCCTCGTTCTTTCTCGTGTATCGCTTATCCGATTGTCGTTTGTGGGATGAGAGATGGTGCAAGGATTGTCATCCCACATTTATCAAGTTTTTAGGATTAGCCTTAGTGCACTTTAAGTAGCCGAGTCCTACAGTTTTAAAATTTATTTTACTATATGGAGCCCTAACCGCAATTTTGGTGCAACCAAATTTCGAAAATCCATGTTTTAACATATATCGATAGTTATGTTCTCGTTAACCATCTCACAAAATATTCCAACAATAATATATGTCATTGCAAAAATAAGGCAAAGACAATTATGACGTAAGTAATAATGTGTCTTGAAATTTCGTATATTTGTAAACTAAGAACCCCCTTCTCCTGTAAAATTTTTTTTTTGTTGGTTGCATCTAAACAGCTATCTATTTTTCTTAAATATCCACAGTGTACAGACATCGACCTCTTAGAATTTTATTATATGTAGAGCTTACTCACATCTAGTACAAGCACTTTCATTTGACACCCCAACTTTAAAAATCAAACAAACAATACAGAAACCCTATTTTTAAAATAGGTGGCAATCCTTTTCAAAATAGTTCAACTTTCCTACACATCTACAGTTTGAGGACATGGAAGTTCATTTTCGGGAATCGGCTTAACGGTGTTGATCTGATGCTCTGCACAAAAAAATCCCTTCGTGTATTACAAATAAAGATTTAACCGGATATACATACATACATTAGGCTGGAGCGTGAAAATATGGAAAAAAATTTGTTTCAAGTTTCAGAGTTCTAATAGGGGTGGATAGGTGCCTTACAATAACAAAAAAATACCCTCTTCTTTTATTGAAATCGGTCAATGTATTCTGCCTCCGCAGTGCGTTCATAGACTTTTTCTGATTTTAAAGTTGTTAAATCTGAAATTTCAAAAAAAAAAAATCGTTACTTTTTCAAAGTTTTTTGAAGGTTTTTTGGAATAGTGGCCAAACTACTGAAGAGTTAAAGGCAACAAATGTTAATGTATAATTCAACAGTTTAAATCGAAAAAATGAAAAATGCAAATTTTTTACGTACCTATGTATATGAGGTAGTGTTTTGCAAAATTGGGAAGTTTCATATTTTCACGGATGCGGAAGCAGTTGCTCTAATCCGAATTGGACAAAATATTGTTAGACGTAATTTAAGCCCAAAAGGCACCAGAATTTCACTATTAGAATGCAGTCTAATGAAAACACAATTTTCACTCCACCCTAATATACATATTTACCTCCGACGAGATTTAGACTGGGCTTGGCTCTTCGGGAACTAAATGCCTTAAGCTGACTCTGAACTGCATTTGGAAAGGTAGATGAGTTTTTGTTAAGGAGATGATTCATGGCAGGATTAGCGTAGGACTTTACATATTCCATCACTAGAACCTGCGACCTTATACACATGCGGTAGGCCTGAACACCAACCTCAATGGCCCCCAGCCTCAGATTTTGCCTAACGAAAACGTATCCTTCCATCGCAGGCGGAACTTGGAGGTATGACTGCTGTACAAAGAATCCTTCTGTCTGTAATGATTCCATATCTGTGAAGAATATTGGAATTTCAAGAGTCTGAGCCGCCAGTTTTTTGGAGTCCAACATCCCCGAATAACTCTTACAATAAAATTCTAAAATTGAGGCTAGAAGTCTGGAAATAGTTAACATTTTTGAATAAACACTTTTTTACTATAGGTTTTGTTTTATACCTGCATACGACGCTAGAATCCTCCTGGTAAAGAAATGTGAAGTGTTAGGGATGTAAAGTTTTTAGAATTTAGAAATTCTAGGATTTTTCGGATATAATTTTCAATTTGATTTGTAAATTCACCTAGCGGACATTTTTGCACTAAATATTGCATTGTCACCGGGTTCTGAACCACGTACGTGTCATGTTTTGAGCCTCTACCGCACTGGGAAGTTATTCAGAAATCCATCGCAAGATTCCCTCGTGTATTTCTGCAATTTTCAGTTTTCCTCATAAGAGCACCATCTGGCGGAATTTTGTGTACAAGGCGTTGCAGACATTTGATTGTTGATCTATGTACATATGTATGTGTCAAGTTTCAAACTACCTAGAGAAATTCGTATGGAAATCAGCGGAAACACAAGAGAGGGATTTAATATAAAAAGAAGTTTAGCTAACAAACAAACCATTGCTCTGCAAGCCTCATATTTAAGAGAACGTGCTAACATTTCTCTGATAAAGAAGATTCTAAGCATCCAAAATGTATCTGTAAACAAAGCTTGTAAATAAACAAAAAAAATCTTATAATTTCTGTGCTCTTTAAAAAGATATTTCCGTGATTTACGATAGATAAGAAAGCGTGTTCATTCGGGATCCCGAAATGAGCATCACTACCATGTAAAATTGTACTTCAGTGCAATTAAAGTTTTTATTCCGCCCCATAAAATGCATCTTTGTTTTTGGATGCCCTCACATAATTGCAGAAAATTCCTATACTTGAAAATAAATGCGAAATTTTAGTAAACAAAAAACTGGTTTTCTTGCCTTTGAATTTACCAAAAAATACATTTCAGATACTTTTTTAAATGTCTTATGTAATATGACTAAATTTGCCCCAAATAATTTTACTCCGTTTCAACTTTTTACGAGCTATTATTTAATAACCACTTGTCTCGTTGCGGGTTCACTTATGCACGCATGCGCACACGACTACATTCATATGCACCCAAAAGTTATATCTGGAAATAATTTGTTATGCACGCTTTTTGGAAAAAATTATAGAAATTTTGTTGCTGGAATGTAATGACCTTCGTTTTTTGTTACTTAACTTTGCTGGTGGATTCCTTTAACATATCCGCATGCTTTGCAGATCTTTTCTTTTGTACATATTTTACAATGAACTCTTTTTGTTGTTGTTACCACATTTTATTTATCGTATATTAACGTTTGACCTAAATAAGTTTATTGCATTGTTAACTTATTAGTGATTTATGTTTTATCTACTTTCTTGCTGTTTTTGGTAATTAATTTTAATTTGCATACACCTTTCTCAACACACGCCTACAATCGCTATCTTTCCTGTGAGTGTTTTATTTTTGTTTTGGTAGCAATGCTCTCTTATGTAAACACTACATATGTACATAATAACTCAATATGACCTTACGCAAAAGTCTTGCCAATTAATGCTCCCACACTTTCTTATGCGAATATTGGATTGGATATTTTGTAGCAAATCATTCAATAACCGGATTTAGAGCCTCAACCAATTGACCTGCATCAGTAGCAGAGCAGGCCAATGGCTTTTCTCTACAAGCAGTTTTAATTATTATTATTATTTTTTTATTTATTTATATATTTTTCTTAAACTCTTTACAATAGAGTTCAGTCATTTTCTGTATTTTTTTCGAAATAGAGAAAATGTCTTTCGGTGTACAAATAACTCGAATGCTAATAAATTTACTTTCGAATAGAACTACAGAGTAAGAGCATCCCTACTATATACCATATACATGACTCAAAATTACATTAACATAACTTTCGCCTTAGATACTATACTGATATAGTAGATACCATAACAGGTAGCTGGCTCGGTTAAGATCTTTGTGTCGTGAAAGCTTCACTTTTGGTTGGTATTCCGGTTTCCGTTTCGATTCCGGTTTCCGTTTCGATTCCGTTTTTGAATTCGATTTCGGTTTAGGCTCTCTTTCCGGTCTCATTTCCAAATAAAGCCTGGATGCCAGGTTCTGTACCGGTTTCGGTTTACTGTTAGGGCTGTGTTTCAGATTCTGTCTGGTTATCAAATTTCCACTTTCACTTAGCCGATAATGAGATCGTTTTCTTGCTTTGAATACATTATTACTAAAATGCAAGTTGACTTTGAAGACACAGTTTGAGAAACCATCACAAAAATATGTATTAACAAAAAACGGCGAAATATGCGAACATCGAAAGTCCGTCCAATTTAAAAACAATTCGATAAAATTTTCATATATGTTTTCTCATTCAGCCTCAACAAGAATCACCAAATTTCATAGAATAAAAATTCAAGTTCGTTGCTTAACTCTTTTGTTGCTAAAAATTCTTGATTTGAAATTGTATTAACGTTTCATCTTTTCTTCTTCTTTCTCATTACACCCACAGTTTTGTGCCATTGGCACGCTCTCCTTCCTCACACTCGCCACCAGCAAGGCGTTACTCGATCAGCAAACCGCCGAGTCCCAAGCCAGCAGCGCCACCGTCGCACAGCAACGTATCGGCTGGGATCACGACGAACATCATGAAGTACATGAGGTGCACGATCACCACCACGAACATCATCATGATCCGGGCTTTTGGAAGAAAAAAGTAACATGGAAAGAAGGTTGGAAAAAGATATGGAAACCGGCGAAAAAGCAAATATGGAATCCGTCGTGGAAACAAATTTGGAAACCCGTCTGGGTGCCAGTCAAAGTGCCCGCCTGGAAAGATATCAAGGTGCCGGCGTGGAAGCAAATATGGAAGCCAGTTTGGAAGGAGATAAAAGTACCCGCTTGGAAAGAGATACAAGTACCCGATTGGAAGAAGATTTGGAAGCCCATATGGGTGCCTGTAAAAGTACCTGCCTGGAAAGATATACAAGTGCCAGCATGGAAGCAAATTTGGGTGCCTGTGTGGAAGGAAATTAAGGTGCCGGCTTGGAAGGAAATACAAGTGCCAGAATGGAAACAATATTGGACACCCGAATGGATCAAATTGGGCATACCCGGCGAGAAATATTTAGGTAAGGATCCCGAGGGTTGGGAATATACAAGTCATGATTTATGGAAGAAGAAATTGATTTGGAAGTCACATTGGAAAAAGATATGGAAGCCAGCAAAGAAACAAATTTGGGTGCCCAGTAAGAAGTTGGAATGGAAAGAAGAATGGAAACAAATTTGGAAGCCCGCTAAGAAACAAATCTGGGTTGAGGATAAGAAACTAGAATGGAAGGAAGCTTGGAAACAAATTTGGAAACCAGCAAAGAAACTCATCTGGGTGCCAGATAAGAAATTGGAATGGAAAGAAGCATGGCAGCAAATATGGAAACCAGCGAAAAAACAAATTTGGGTAGAGGACAAAAAACTGCAATGGAAGGAGGCGTGGAAGCAGATTTGGGTGCCAGGTTGGAAAGAAATTTGGGTGCCTGCATGGAAGAAGATTTGGCGGCCAGTGATTATATCAGAATGGTTCCCCACACCAGATCATCACGATCATCATCATCATCATGAACACGTCGAACACGGTTGGGATCGTAAAGACGCGCCAGCACAAGGAAGTAAAAGATTGTTATGGAAACGTGACGACAAAGCGACTCAGCTCCAGCCAGTTTCTAGAGCTGACTTTCAAGCGGCCAAAACAACTGAAGTGCAAGCTGCGCCAGCGTTGGGCACACAGCCTGTGGCGACAACAGCGGCGCAGGCGCCACAAAATAAAAGCCTCAACTTTCCTGGTGCGTAAACAAAGCTTTCAATCAACAAAACCGAAGCTTAAGCGCAGCAAGTAACGGGTCGTACGCTTTTCAAGGTATTGCTTGTTGTTAATGTAAATATTTATTCCAGTCGTTAGTTTGTAAGTTTCTTTGAACATTTTATCGAATATTTAACATTTAATTAATAGCTTAAGTTCTCTTTGCTGCCAATTTTTTGCACGCTAGTGTGATTATACTTTCCTCTCTAAAAAAAATGTAAAAGCATTTTAATGTTTTTTTCTTCTTTCAACTTGAACTAAACTACACTTTATTTTTTTTACAAAATTTTTAAATGTATGTGTTAGTAAAAGCTTCAACCAGCTACTTTTTAAGTAAATGGCAACTCTGTCATGAGCCAATCAAAAATAGAAGTTCAAATAAAAAGCAAAGTTAACTTTACGAAGCATAGTAAACAAATATAAAAAAATTTTAAAAGTTGTTTGAATTTATTTTAATTATAGCACTTCTTTTTTGATCAATTGAAATCTTGATCTGAGAGTTTTCACAAGAACTGAGAAAAAAGGCTAAAACTCATGTCGGGAAGAAATGTTGTGTTTGGGTATATATCACAAAGTACTTAGTAAATGTCTGTATCATTCTTGGTCCCCTCCATAAATTCAGAAAACTCAAACTCAGAAACACATTTTTTCAGAAAGTCAAAATTCAGAAAGTAAAAATTCAAAAAGTTATAAGACGGCAGAAAATAAAAAATTTATTTGAGAATTTAAAAAAAAATAAAGGCATTTAAGGGGTTAATATATGACCCAAATAGGGGTTAGTAATGTAAACATTTAATTTTTAAGTGTGCAGTAATAGATCTAACATAAAAAAATTTTAGAATTTATAAAATAATGAAATGCTACTTTGAGGTGAATCATTTATTTCGTTATTAATAAAATAGTTAAGGTCGTCAATGGGTTAATGCATGCATTTAAAACTTCAAATATTTACTATTAAAGTGTAGAACAATTTATTTTTTCAATAAATTATTTAGAAATTATAAAAATACAAAATTTAGGTCACCAATGGGTTAAGGCATGGAGTTTAAAGGGCTAAAACGCTTAAAATTAACTACTTAAGCCTATGTCAAACTATGTTGTTGTGGAAAATTGGATTTCAGAGTTAAAAGAAAATTTAGGTCGTCAATGGGTTAACGTATGACCGCTCATGGGTTATAATTTTAAATATTTACCATTTAAGTGTAGCACAACCCATTCAAACATAACCAAAAAATCTTTTATAATATCGTGGTTAGAGCATGACCGTAAATGTGTTTCTGAATTTTTGATTCTGAATTTTTGGTTTCTGAAAAATGATTTCTGAAAAAAAATTTCCTTAAAATTGTATTTCGGAACCTTTTCTGTCTGAATTTATGGGGGGCACTAGCATTCTTCGAGGTTGACGTCTGTTTTAGGTCCTATTCAATGAAGAAAGTCCTAAGTTGCAGCAGAAGTCATATGATTCAAGATGCCATGAGTCCTTCTTGGACTGATATTTAGATGGCGCTGCAAAGTGATTTCACAAAAAATATTAAAATTAATTTATTAAATAATTAAAACTTATGCATAAACTAAAAAGTAAATAAATAAATACATATACATGCATAGATCATCTTTACGGAGGAACTAAGGCGTGAAAACTAAAATTTTTTGGTTTCACTAAACAATCTCACGCACAATCGTTCGCTTTGCACTTTTGCTCCATGCACTGCTGCCACTGTGTCCGCCGCTGTAGCTTCTGCCAGACCGCCTGCTACTGTCGATACTCTCCTCCTCATCAATGCTTCTCCTGCTGTTGCTACTCCAATCGCTATTCGTGCTATCAACGACACCATCTTTTCTTACCTCCCAACCTGGTGGCACTTTCGGCAGTGGTATCCATTCATTCTCCACCACAGGGCTCCACACTTTTTTCCAAATAGGCACGTAAATCGCTTTCGGACGCCAATATTTTACCCAACGCGATTTCCACTGAACGTTTCTTTTCCAAAAGCCATCAGCAGATGGATCATTGCTGATAGTGTGTTTTATGCTATGGCAATTGAATGAATATATATTAATTTAGTGATGGATAGTATAAATGTTTGCCTACTTTTAGGCGCAAGGTTTTTTTTTAACTCACATTTCTGTTTGCTTTGAGGTATGTGCTATAGTGGGTGTGCAGAAAAGTGATGTGAGGAAGATGGCAAATAGGCTGCAACATACGATGTGATGACCAAAAAGAAACTGTAAAATTTTAATACATTAAATTGGTTTTTATTTATTTAGCAAATTTTGAAGTATTTTTGATTGCAACACGTTCATATATACATACATATATGTACGTACATATACTAGATCCACTCCCGACTAAGCCTAGTAAAAATGTCAAAAAATGAACAACAGCTGATCTTTTGACGTACATATGTACCAGCAGTTAACCATTCGAATAAGAAAATGTTCGAATAGTAAAATTCGAATAATCGAATACACGAACTATCCGAATAGTAAAATAAAAAAATAATCCTGCTTCGAATATTCGCTTCTGCCCATTCTTAGAAAACATATTTTGACATTTTTGAAAACACTTTTTGTAACATATTTAATTTTTTCACTATCGAAGGCATGTGAGTACAGATACATAAATATGTACATATAAATGTATGAAAATTGAAGATAAAATATCTTTTTATCAGTAATTCATAAGGCCTTTTATTAAAAACTAACATTATCTGTTATGAAACATTACAATGAAATGTAAAAATGTTAGCATTTTCTGCCGGCAAACAACTCATTCGTGGTGACACAACATTTCCGGCCATTGAAAAAGTCCTCTCGAACTCAGCCAATGTAGCTGGTGTGCACCTCACACTGGTTTTTCCACCAATGCAAATAATCGTACGCCATCGAATATTCGCAGTTTATCGAATATTCGGATAATATTAACTCGTCGAATATTCGAATAGTAACATTCGATTTTCAGTAGAAAAAATATCGACAATCGAAGCTTCGAATATTTAAACATACGAGCTGTTCGAATAATTTCAAGAGCCCTGCTATCTAGACCGTTCTCGCTACTCTTCGACCAAGGATGCGTCGCAACGATAAGACTTTCTTACCGAAAAAACCCAATCGATTGAATTTTTTATCGTTTAGGCAATATCACTATAATTTCCTTTGCGCTAAAAACGATAATTTAACTATCAAAATAAAAATATTTCGTTCGAAAGCAAAGTAAACGCTACCTTTTTGGAATGCTTGAGTTTGGGTAAGCTTTTCATTAAATTCCAACTTTTTAATAATGTAAATAGCTACATATATGCACAAAAATCAGGTTAAAATTTGCACGAATTAATTTCATTTAACCGAGAGCTCGAGAGTATGTGCTCGTGAAGATATTGCCATTGAATTGAGATATTTTCGTTGATTTATTTCGATGCAACGTTATTGGTTTCATTTTCATAATTTAGTTTTGTGAAGTACCGAAACGAAATTATTTTGATAATTTTAATTCGTGAATCAACGGAACAACAACATTTCGTAAAGTTTTTTTTGTGAACTAGAAACATGAAATAGAATCGGTTCGTTAGTTGAGCATCCTTGGTGTCGACCGATACACAATGTTTCGGCTTTAGTACTCTGAAGACAGAAAAAACAGAGGAAAGGGCAGAGGAAAACAGGAAGTGAGGAAGTCTTGTGTTTCCCTTTTATAACTGTCCTTTGATGTCACTGAACCCATCCTGTCTTGTGATTGGTTTGCCCTCTAATATGTTGCCTATTGAAACGTTTACACGACCTTACTGATTTCGTTAACTTGGAATCAAGGATCTACATTTGTATCGCATCTTCGAACATTCCAGGACGTTTGGGCAAACCCTCCACCCATGTTGGAATGCCTGATTTATTAACAGAGAATCATATCTACATGCGACAGTCGGGATAGTTTTTTTTTTTTTGTTGTAACTTCATATGTTTCTTCTCATTCCAAGTACTGTCACTATTCGTTTATATTTCCATTTTTTTATTATCAATTTCTTTCATTATTTATTTTTTTTTTTCAGTATTTCTTTTTAACGAGCACAATTTATTATATTCTTCTGGTACACTCACTTTTATGCCCATTTTCAGATTCTTCTCCCTGAGATAAAATATATGTATGTATGTATATATCTCTTGTTTATATTTTCTGTTCAAAGTCGATTTTAAATCTTAAGCACCAAGGACAAGTTTCAATAATTTAACGCACCGACCACGCGCTTCAAACTTTTGTGTGTTAATAAAACTCGAGCACTTTCTTTCGAGGCATTAAATACTACACTTCAAAGTAATTGAAATACTCTGAAATGCGTTAAATTTAAAAGAAAAAGTTGAAAAAGAGATGTGTTTCAAATAAAATTGTGCGCACCTCATCCACGCATGCGCACATTATTGACGATGAGCTCCATAGCATTTCAATGACACTTCTTCGTTCGGAAAGCAAACCGACCATACTTTCATGCGTATTTGAATGCACTCCATTGTGTTGCCGGTTTAATTAAAAATTCTCAACACGGTGCGACATGTACGCCCAAATACAATATGTTATATCTAGATATATGTGCATGTATCTGCATATAAATATTTGAAAATGTGTTAGCGCTAATGATAAGTACTTGTGTCACGAAGTCTACTCCACGCAATTCAACTTTTTCCCGCTTCAGTTTAAACATACATTTTTATACGAATAACAATTGCCTGCTCTAACCATTTCGGTATTGTTCATAATAGGTGGCAACGCTGTAAAAATGTTTCACTGAAAGCAAATGTTAAGTGGCAATGCTATATCTGGTTAAACTAATATTTGTGTATCAATTATTTTGAAAGAATTTCAAATAGATAGATAGATAGATTGATTCAAGGATAGCACTTGGACCGGACGGCCTCTTGTGCCCCATCTTTCCTTACAACCACTCATCCAAGCCAACCTCCCTCAGAAAAATTATTATCTTGGTTGGCTTGAGGGTATTGAGTGGTATTTCCTGTCAATTGCGCCACATGCCAGAAGCATGTGATCTGCAGTCTCCGAAGTCGTATGACGGAACCGGCAGTTGTCGTCCGCCCTTTTGCCAGTTTGTGTAGGTGGTTGTTGAGTCTGTAATGAGCTTTAATAGGTACCAAAATTAAATAAATATGTATTAAGTGGCAACACCATTGCAACATAACAGCTCATTTCAGGCTATGATTTTCATATCGACTGCTGATCCTACTTTAAAATATTTTTAAAAGCCGCCCTGTTTTAGAATTTTTTACAAAAACTCCCTATTTCAGAATGTGGGGAGTGCTCCAAATAAATTTTGAATAAGGGTGTTATTGAAAAAAAATCTGAGATAGGGCGTTTTTCAAACAAATCCTGTGATATGGCGTTTTTTTAAAATATTTTGAAATAGGGAGATCTTCCACTCAGCAGTCGATATGTGTACATTTTTCGAATTTAATAAGGCCGTTTTTCATATCTCATGGAACAATGATTTGGTTATTGGGAAACAGTTTTCAAATCTTTTTTTTATCTAAATAAACCAAGTTTTGTTCTGAGCATTTAAATGTTAGAGGCACGTGCAATTTTGTGAACTTTAAAGCTTCCATCTGCCCAGTGTAGTATCTAAAGTAAAGGTTGAATTAAATATATGGCATTCAGAGCACAAATCTCGAGCATTGTATTCACTTACATACATACTACGTGAGGTGTATAAAACAAGCCGCTGCAATATTAATCAAAGCAATAAAAGGTTTTGTGTCTTACGTAACCAAAAACATACATACATAAAATCAGTAGTAAGTAGATGTTCGATGTTTAAAAATATCGACAATTTTGGAAGGATTGGAAAAATGTCCCTCCACCGGTTTGGTCTATTAACCATCTAACATAAATCATGTTCCATAAAATATAAAAGTAACCATGGTCCAAGACAACATTAATTAGCCATAGCGAATCCGCAAGTTGTGCAGTAATTATTAGAACCACCCCCGCTTTACAGCCGTTTTCGCTAAAGCTTTTCCAAAGTTACAAAATAGTTATGTACATATTCATTGTTTGTAAATTTGTTTATTTATATATTTTTATCGTTTGGTAAATTGTTTTGTTCTCTTTGCTATTTTATGTAGTAATTTTAGTATATAAGTGCAGTTCATTAACAAAGAATTATTACGGAATGTTAGGAATACGAAATAACTCCTAAATACCCGAAAAACTTGTATGTTAATGAACAAAACTTTATTTTTTTTTAGATATTTTTCGTGAGTACATGAGTTATATTTTTATGTCTAGGATTCTTATTGAATAAGTTCGTAAAAAATATGTTTTCTCTAATTTGCAACGCATATAAAATTTTAAATATTTATGTATGAATTATAGTTATAGTTAGTAATTTATTTTATAACCACTAAACAAGCAAAGCCCATAACAAAAAGGAGATAATGCCATCGATTAAAAGCAAAAATTTTGTGTATTAAACTCGCTTGAAAAGGGGAATAGTAAGTGAGTTTTAGTTAAATAATTATATGTATGTATAGTATGTTTGTATTTATGTGTTTATGCAGTTATTTATAGATCATAGCGATTATTTTAATTATTAATTATATATACTAGTATCTTATAAATTTCTTATTAATGGCATGCCATATTAGGATGGCTTCGATTTTCCTAAGAACTTTTCATCATTCGAATTTAAATTCTTCTTTCAATTAAAGATTATTATGCTTGTATGAATATTTGTAATTTATGGAACTTTGCGATTACATGAGGGTATTTGCTTATGTTTGTATGCATTGGAACAAAGTGTTTAGGTAACATTTCTAATTAATTTTAAAGTTAGTAATGAAATATCGTTTATATTTTTAGAGAATTTAAAGCTACAAACATACGTACACAGTTGCGATCAAAATATTAGTAGTAATTAACGCTTATAACATCTAGCGTCAATACTAAGCGTCCGAGCATGCAATCACTTGTCGAAAAGGGATGTCAAGTCTGTTGTAATTAATCAAGCAGTTTCCATTGACGTGAAATGTAATTGAACAGTCCAGGAAACGAATTGAAAAGGCATTACAAACTATGTTAATCGACTGGTAAATACTAATTGTGACAAGTTATACACAACAAAGGTGATGAAGCGTCAAGGCTCGAGAATTACAGCTCTCTTCTCTAGCAAAGCAAAACCAACGTTATGTATGTACTTGTTATTGGAAGTCCAATCCGATAGAAAGATTTAAAAAACTTTGATTCAATGGGAGTTGCAGAGTGCGAGAATAAGGATCATGCAGGTAAATACTAGTTCCATTAATAGATAAAACATGTGACAATTATACAAATCATGTCGAAGCTTTACTTTAAGCTTGTAAAATAGTACTCAGTTTTTGACAGCACTACATTTTCTCATTTTTTCTAAATATTTTAATACCATATATAAAATAAAACTGGTAACTGGTATGTTTTGCTGGATGTCTAAAAATATCAAAGAAACCAATTTTTTATGAGAGCAATTATACATACTTTTTTAGTACTTCCACTACTAACATTTTGACTGCAACTGTATAAATTAATCTAAAGTTACTATTTAACCGTACATAAAATTAAGTTATAACAGCTATGCTTAAATATATAAACATATTTATACATATGTATATATAAAATAGTACATAGTACAAACAATAAACGTGTTTAATCTAAATATATTAATTAATAGTATTCGCAAAGCGCTAAGGCAAATTATGCTGCTAAATTTCAAGTCGTTCGTTAACATAGATATTACAAATTATATTTAATACATTCCAACTAATTACAATAATCATAACTCCATAGGCATTTTAAGTGATTAAATGAGTGTGCCTACTCAACATAAGCAGGATTTTGTTTTTTAATTCCATACAACAACAGTGAAAAATACTTTGAAGCAAGCGCAAATAATTCAAGGTAGACCACAGTTTGATAAAATAATTTTTTATTTGCCTTGAGATGGAAACAAAAGTTTTTTCGGAAATGTTCGGCACATACAGCTGTGTTCAATATAATAGTAGTAATATCGTCGAAATAAGGAGAAGCTTTGTTTTTAATAATTTTCATTTCAAATATAGCAAATTCCATAACAGCAAATACATTCAAAGAAATTTCAATGTTGTTGAGTACGAAACGCATGACGAGTCGAGCTCCGTTCATTTTTTGCTAAATTGTATATGTACATAGAATATTTTCCATTTCATTTTACAGTTATATATAAGTGGGTATAACAGTTAAAATGCCCTTTTAAATGTATCTAAAACTAAATGAGTAGCTGTGCTTATAGAGACAGATCCAAAATAACCCTTTATGAAATGCTGAGTGAATTTTATGAATACAAATAAATTTCGAAAATCTTTAATTTTTTTATGGGCACTGGGCCCTACACAATTCTTAAACCTATAAATACACTGCAGCAACGTTCATACAGTGTTTACAGAAACTTTACAACAAAACAGTTGATTTTTACTTTGATCGACATGAAATTTCTATTTTGAGTTTACATTGAGTTCGTTGAGTCTGCTTATACAGACCTAAATCAGTCTTCAAGGAAAAAATGTAATCGTTTATTAAAGATTTATGCATTGTTATTCCATATTTTATACCCATTCGCTAACTCTTACATTAAATTACATTTGCATTACTATATTTGAGTAGTTTTTAGACGAGTTAAATGAGAATAAACCAACATAAAACAAGTGAAGAGTATTACATCATTTAGTATAACTACAAATAGCGCAAGAAGAAATCTCATAAGCATCAGGAAAAATGCACATCCAATTGAAGTGTAAATTTTTATATGCATCTAAGCACAGTTGCTCTAGCAATTCATCGTTCCAATTTGACACAATTTGTCAGTAGCAGCAGCAGCATTTCACTCAAACGACATCAAATTGATGGGCAATGGTTTTGGTGCACTCCTTTGCATTGCCACTTTGCAAATGGAAGCCGTCCATAGTTGTGTTGCCTGTGTGCTATCCGTGCGAAATTTATAGATCGTACCCAATGTACGATGATATAGTTCAAAAGAGTTTTTATGTTTCGTATTGTCTACAATTTGCGCAAACCAGCCTTCGAGTGGACACACTTTGCATGGTTCACGTTTAAAGTCACAACGTTCGCTACCTTTAAATGATTTTGGTGGAAAGTAAACTAGCGAATTGGCCCATATTTGTAACCAATAGCGTTGCCATGAGGCGACTGCCGGTTTGCGTCCCTCCTTTTGCACGGTTTTACGTCTCACGCATCCTTGTATGCAGTGATCAGGATTGAGTGAAGGCGCATAAATCAACTCCAAATCGCTATTATGGCCCAGTACACCTTCAACACTATCATTTGATGTGGCATCACCGCTACTTAGCATATTATTACTATTCTCCAGCACTGAGTCGTCGAGTAGGTGGCGCGGCTGCTGTTGACTAATGAAGCTATAATCATGCAGGTGATGTTCATCGCCATAACCCAATGCTAAGACGGGATTGCCGTAATTGATGCTGTCGTTGTGAGCATTGTGTGTGATTTTACCGAAAATGCTGAAAAACAAAGGAGAGTAGAATCAATTAAACGTGTGACTTTGAATTCTGTTGCATATTTAAGAGAAAATAACACACATTTATTTACAAAATATAAGGCGATTTCAAAAAATATATACAACCTACACATAAACAAATTTAAAAAAAAATATATAGACTTGTGATTTGACTAAAAGTTAACAAAGAAAACACCATGCACCAAGAAATACAGCTCTAATGTGAGTTCCATTTCGTTAAAATGAAAACAGCAAAACTAACTTAAATCAGTAGTAAAATATGGTTATGGTAAGAATCCAATTAGTTTTTTCAACATATGTACATATACATGGGAATTAAATACAATTTCAGCCGACATGGAGTTAATGAACATCCGCAACGTGCTGCAGAGCGTAGTTACTCTAGACCACCATTTGTGCCACAATTGCCGGTGTTTATGCACAACTGAGAGAAAATTATATGCTTGCACACATACGCGAAAATTTCTTATTAATTAAGAATTTGGAAAATGTTATAGATAGGTTTGGCCCGATTCGGTATGAAAAATCGGTGTTCAGTTGTTGGCTACATATGTACTTCATCGGAAAATATTTAATACTAAACGAACGAAATAATTACTGTAAAAAGTGGTGTATCACTTGATCTGGACAATTTCAAGAAAGGGGTGACTAAGCTTCATGAATTACAGATTTAATACTGGAGTCATCTATGGCAATACCAGGTAGACCAACTACTAAGCTGTCCGGCATTACCTTTATGTATTTTAATCGCCTCTTACGGCCGGCACATCTGGCATATTCTAAGGCCCTAACTCGCTGAAGGTGTTGGATCTCATGAGGATGGACAGTGATTGAGATCGATAATCTTATAGCATTTATATAGCCTCCCAAATTTAACAAATTTCTTTAAAACCCTACGGAGAGAAACTGGTTATAGGGACTGATTTTATTAGGTAAGCAATTGGTTCATATAAATTATAAAACGAATGAAATCTATAAAAAAAATAAAAGTATCTGAAAGTAATGACACAAATTGATATACACAAAATATTAAAACTTTGCAATAAGCAATCGAAAGGCTGGTAGTAGAAAACGAAACGTATTTTTCATGTAAGTAAAAAGGAAAACTTATATGTTTAATAGAAGTTGTGAAATGTAGACAAATCGTTTCTTTAATTAAAAGGTAGAAATATTCAGGGTATTCGTTTAATTCCTAACCAGCCTCGTAAACTTGTATAAAAAATACTTATTTACGAGTTTTACACAATTTACGGGGCTTATGTATAAGCATATACACGAATACCCTGGTCGTTTTTTTTTTTTATTAAAACGGAGATACATCGTTTTGTTTAATAAAAAATACACTTATTAGATTATTGATTGAGCTTTAAATTCTATTCATTATTTAGGTTTAAGTTAAATAAGTATGACAGCCGTGCCACACGTATAAGTAAACTACATAATGATAAAGATAAGATAGAAAGTATATGAAGCAGGGATTGAATTTAAGTAAAATTTACAACGAATTTTATTTTAAACATTTAAAAAAATTCTCACATGAAAAATAGATTTCGTTTTAACTCCCAGAAACAAAATAGTGCCATGAAAACAATATTGTGAAAGCATTCACACAAAAAATATAACTGAAACTTAATAAAATGGTACAGATTTTGAAACGAACGATTAACATTATGTGGATATGAAATTTCAACTCACCGACTGCATCTACAACGCTTATTCGAAATGGTGCCAATACCAGGTGCAATCATCAAAATAGAACATTGGCATTTGTGATACAAATTTCGTGGTAAACTGGTACTACGAAATCTTTTAACACAAATGTCATAACACATAAAAGTAAACAAAAGTTTAAGAAAACAGAAAAAATGTTTTGGGTACGGCACACAATTTTCAAATTTGTTTCGCAGACACATTGTAAATGTTTATATGTATGTTAGTAGTACATCCAATTGCATGATATAGTGAGATAAATAGATACAAATACAGAGAGAAAGAGAAAGTAATTATAATAATGGGTGTTGTTTGCGTTGCGGGTGACAGATGAGATGATGATGAGAGAGAGAGCATTAAATGAAATACAAAAAAGAAACATATAAACACAAAATGTAATTTTACAAGTGTTAGAATTAAAAAGTATTTACGTACATTATATGTATGTGAGTAAATCTTGCAATTTTCAATAGCCAATTAATATTAATGTCTGAAGTGCAAAGATCTACGAATACACGTGTAGCTAACATTTTTTTTTAAACCTACTTTGTACCCAGACTGCGACATTTACGATGACCGGGTATGAATTTAGTGCCACTGCTATTGGTAATACGCATCGAACCGATCGTTTTGGCAGGTGAGAGATTCAAGCAAGCAAGCGCAGGTGTAACAGCATCAACATTGAAGGACTCCTTTGAACTACAAGATGAGGAACTGGGACCGGACGGTGATGCAGGTTCTAATTTCAAGGATTTTCTGCAAAGCATAAAAATAAAATATTAAAATGTGAAGCTGCATTCTATCAGTGTTACTCACTTGTATTGATCTTCTTCGAAAATATTCTGCAATTCTTCAATATAACGTATTGACGTCAAATACTTTTGCGTGGCTTCAATTGGTTGTATATGTCTATAATCCGATTGTTGATAGTTTGCAATGACACGTAGTATATTATTCATTTTATTACGCCGCTGTTCGGGTTCCAGGCCACCTTTGTGTGGGTGTGCCAAATCAATATAAATTAAATCGGTTAAAAATAAACCCAAATAAGGTATACATGGTAGGCGTAAACTCTCCAAATATGCACGTAAATTTTCCCAATTATTTTGATCGCTAAATATATCGCTTAGACGTTCAAATGCTTGCCGATCCTTTTTGGAGAGACAAGCCCAAGTCTTTTTCAAACGGAAAATACTAGCACTTTGCATTGCCGAAATGATGGCGAACAGCGAGTGCAAATTGTTGAGTTCGTGTAGTTTTTTGGACACCTGAAAAGAAAGAAGAAACTTGTTTATAGTCGCGGTACCGATATGTTAAATTGAATACACTTCCAGATAGGGCGTTTTCAACAAGGACGTTTTGAAAAAAAAAAAAAATCTCATGTCAGTCAAACCAAAGGAAATGCAATTTAGAAATTGATTGTCTTGGAGACATCTATAGGTGGCGCTCATGTTAATGCGCATGAAAATCTATTTTTATAATTCTGTGGCAATCTGCAGATACTACCAAAGTCAAGTTTGTTCGAAAACTAGATAAACTTTTAAATCGCTCTACTAAATAATTAAAAAAATATACTGTGGTAGTTTTGCCTTATTGACATAGAATTCATGTTGATTGTTTATCACTGACGGTTGAACTCGATGGGTTATGTACCTAAGCTAAGAAACCAATGCCTGATCTAGAGTGGACTTGGTGTTATTAAAATATTTTTGAACATTTGTACATATAATTTTGAAAAATGCACTTTTATTCTCAATCCTACCAAATAATCCTATTTTAAATTCATATAATTTCACGCACCTTAATGAAATGTGTCAGTATTTCTGCACGCTGCTTTGGCTGTTCACCACTTAAAATCTCCTGCACAGTCCAAAAGCTAGTATGATTGAAACGTTTTGTAAATGCAACAATATTCGGTGTAACAACATGTTTATCTTTCTTAGTCCAAGCGCAGCTCGTCAACTCGTCTGGCTGTATGCCAGCAAATATGGGAAAATCCAAAAGTGTAATCTGATTAGCCAGCTCATCGGGCGGTACACGTAAAGCATTCAAAATAACAGCATCCAAATTATTAATTGAAGAACGTGCCGGTAGACTTTGGCTCTTTCCAGGCGGTGGAGTGGCGCTAAAGGAAAACAAAAATGTCAGTTTGGTTATAAAATTTTAATACTCATGCAACTTACCCAACACAATAATAGCAACCTGGCGAGCCCGGCGATGAGGATAACGAATTTAAGCAGCCAATAGAATTTTTACGGCGATTGCTTTTCACATGCATTGTCTTGCTGGCGATGGCTTGCGTTAACTGTTCTGGATCGAATTGACAACTTTGTGTTGAACGTGTACTATCCTTACGTGGACGCATGTAGGATATGGTGGCAGCGCCGTCATGACTACCCTCACGCCCACCACACGAATAACGCTTCGAATTGCGCACACCGGCCGAATGTTGTTGGCCGCAATTGTTCATTGAATTAGTGTAGTTATTAAGTTGCTGTTGTTGTTGCTGATGATGCTGTTGCTGTTGTTGCAATTGCAACTGTGAATTATTGCTCAACTGTTGTTGTTGTTGTTGTGTAAGATGATGCGAATGTTGGTTATGAGAAATGTGTGTTGGTGGTGCTATATAACCATTACTGCCATTAGATTGCGTCTCGCTACGCGGTGAATCCTCACGCAAATTCCTATAAATATACTCGTCTCCCAGCTAAAAGAACAGGAATAATTTAATTATAATAAAAACAACTTGTCTTACGTATAAAATGTGCTACTCACTTCAACATAACGCAAACTATCCGTTGATAATTCTCTAGATATTTCCGAGTAACGCATCATGGCATGTGGGCACAATGGTAAAACAAACATACAACAATGACGACGACAACAAAACGTCAGTCAATGTGCCCGTAGAATCAAATAAACACACACACCCGCAAATGTATAGGAAACCTTACTGCGCCACACTTTAAGGAACTGACGAAGTTGTTGATTAAGAGTCCTCCCTCTCCGGTGTCTAAGGCAATCATGTAGCAACGAATCACTTTCGAAATAAATTATTTTGCTGTAAAAATAAATAAAAAAAGAGACAAAGGTTAGATAACATAGCAACAGACAATAGATTTATATATAGAATTTGAAGCTTAAATTAGTGATGGACAATGATGGACAAGGTTTATAGTTTCAAAATTACTACAATGCTTCCAAAATATAAGACAGCATTGAATGATTTGGAACTTGATTATGTTTCTTTCGTGAGTACTGTGAGGTTATCCCATCCCGATACCCTCCTTCCGTATAGAAGCTTGGAAGCAGTTAGAGTCTGCTACAAATGAGCACATTATTAATGGTTTCCAAAGAGGAGCGTTCCCTCACAGTTTAAGTAATGTAACCGTCAACAATGACGTGGCAGCTGGGCCATCAGAGCAGTTAAACTGTAGATAACTCATATGGAAATTGAAAAAGAAAAGAGCTAAGTGTGGAGCGTAAGCTTAGTAATTATAATTATTAGTTTGAGAGGATTCCTGAACCAACCGAACATAACACGAACGATAGGTCATGTCTGATATCGAAGTATTTATAACTAAAAAATAAAGCTAGTAAATAAATGCTATTTTTGTCTTCGAAAACAACATAATAATTACTATCTATTAGTTTTAAACTCGTGAAGTTCCCGAAGTGGACTTGAAAATAAAATTCGTAAGCTTTTCAATTCTTTAAGCTAGCTATGTTCGCGTACATCAAATTTTTTAAAATTTTATAAAATGTTTACTGAGCGAGAGGGCGCATTTTGACATTTCATTGACAGAGAGAGCTACAAGTCTTTACTGTGGGAATTTCACTCCGTAAAAATTGTAAGTGAAAAACAGCTGATCGTGGCAAAGGAAAGGAACAACAAAAACTTAAAAGTTTGACCTTTCAACAAATCAAAATGGCAAATGTTCGGTTGAAACTTTTTACTTTTCGCGTTTCGACAGAGTTTTATGTCATTCTCATTTTACTTACACTTTTTGCAAGTTTTGTAAGCGAACAAAGCTACTATCATATCACAAAATCTGGAGTTTCTTGATTTTTCAATTGTTCCAATTTTTTGTTCTCAGCGCTGTAAAACATTTCTATTTAGTTCATTGTTGATAATTATGCGGCATATTTGCATTGTATTCGAAATTTCTTATTCTTTAATTTATTTATTGACGCTTCATTTAAAAGTTCATTACAGCTGAACTCTGAGCAAGTGCGAATATTTAATGACCAAACAATCAACGTCATGCAAATGCGATAAGAATTTCAGATAGCAACGACAGCACAACAACAAATCAATGACACGCTTTCGACGGAAGCAAAGCTTTAAAGAATATTTTACGATTTTACAAAATTGAAAAAGAGATTAACTACAATGTTCATATGAAGTATTATGCGCATATGTTATCGGCATACACATACATATATAAATATTTAGTAGTCTAATTATGCGGCGCGCATTTTCTACGTTTCCCCGAGCAATATACTGCGGCGGCTCCAGATGATAAACAAAATTCATGTTCTTTCTCAAATGGATATTGACTAGCTATCGCGTGCATAGAGGCGTTGTTTGGCGCAATGTTGAGCAGTTCAGCTTAGTAAATTATATATATGTATGTACATATGTATGTATATTTTTTATTTTTTTTTTGAGAATTTTTGCTAAAACCATCGAGAGAAAAAATTACAGTACAAATATCAAAAAAAAATGAATACTTGTGGTCCTTATTAGAGAAACAACTTTTGAGATTTTTTTGTCGGTCTGCATGTTTGAACGCGCATCACTCAAAAACTGCGACATGGACCTAAATGGAATTTCCATAAAAAAAATGGGTACATTACCAACTTAGCTATTCTGTTGCCCATAAAGTTAAGAGTGAAATTAAGAGTGGCATCTAATATCGAAAACAGGGAATGGTAGACAGAGGTAAAAGGCATGGATCAAACATCGATAGTTATTCACCTCACTACACATTGCCGCACCGCTATCGGATAACAAAATCTATGACCTTCTCTGAGTTCAAATATACATATGACACCCTACAAAATTCACTACACAAACAAACTAGCCCTTTCATATTATGCACAGAGAAAAAAGGCGACTATAGACAGACATTTTTGTAGGTACTCCCTCTCAACACGTGCAACATATATAAACAGAATTAAGTATGCTTTTTTTTTTATTACAAGTATGTATATTAACCGTTTCGGGACGGGAACTTTTGTGACGTACAATCTCAAAAAAAAGTGTTTATTTCGTCTCCTATGGCTATTTTAAGAAAAGTAATTTGATAATATATTTTTAGCGCATCCCTAAAAGGAGATATTGTCCTGGGATAAAAACATCCCAAATCCATCTGTATTCAAAAATATTAATAAATCTCCTGGGATAAAAACATCCCAAATCCATCTGTATTCAAAAATATTAATAAAAATTCTAGACTTAAATTCACTCGATTTCATTTTATTTTGTCGTTTATATATTAAATTTTGTCTCATAAGACATTATATTTATATCTGATGGCAAGGAGTAAAACATTTTTTACAAAATGCCAAGTTGCAAGCAATGCAAATCTGATTCGTACGGCTCTCTTTGCCCTTTTTAGCACAATTTACGCATCGTTGTCTCTTCTTTGTTCTTTGTGGCAAATGATCTCCCAGATTTTGTTTAATTTTTTTCTTCATTGCGGAGACCGGTCCTGTTCGAACTTTGCGCTGAATTTTCGCATTCTTTTTCCCTTCGTCGATGAGGCTTTCGGATAGCTCTACCAAGAATCCCAAGAATGGTTCTCTTTTCTGACGTGGATGGTTTGTTTCCGCATGGATAATCCAAGCATTTACGGCGCATGTCATCATAAGTCGAAAGAAAACTTTTCGCCACCATTTAGCAGACTTTCGGTCTAGTTCATATAGGGCAGGGGTTCCCAACCTTTTCTTGGTCAGGGACCACTTTTACATTATTCTTGTTTGCAGGGACCACTATGCAGGTATAATAAAAGTAAACTCTAATAATCAAACTGAAACTTTAATAAAAATTCAATAGGGATTTACGTAAAAAGAAAACAAATATTTTTAGAGTAAACTTTTGTAATTTTGTACTAATGTGACTTCTGAGCTTGCATCTTCTTCACGAGTTCGGCGATCCTAGGACTAATATTGTTGTTCAAAGCTACACGTAAATAATCACTTACTTTCAAACGATTCCTGGCTTTGTTTTTAATCGCCAACAAAGCAGAAAATCCTTGTTCACATAAATAAGTCGTTGAGAAAATCATAAAATAGCGCAAGGCGATTTCTCGAAGTTTGTAATATGAAATAGCATGTTTACACCAAAACGACTCAATTGAGTTCGATTCAAAAGCATCCTTGCAGTTTCTGTCATTTTGGAATTCTATGAGCTCCTCCTGAATTTCTTCAGTAACTTCACCAACATCCATGCTAAAAGGGTTACGAATCAGTTTTTGATCAACTTTAGCCTCTTCGGTATATTCTGGGAAGTAACGATTGAATTCATCAATCAATATTTGTAAATGAGTTTTGATATTTTCTTTACTCTCGTCATACTTTTTGTCTTCCACAAGAGCTTTCAATGTCGCAAACGGAGAATAGCTATTTTCTTCAATTTTACGTATCCACAACTGAAGCTTGCAGATAAAAGCTCGAAGTTTATCTTCAAAATTGAATATATTTGCAACGTTTTCTAACTGTTTGTTTCCGGAACCTTGCAGTTGCATATTCAATTTATTTAAGTGCGTGAATATATCCACAAGATAAGCCAAATTCTGTTGACATGTCGGATTAGTAAACTGTTTTAAAGTATCGCTCATTTTTTTATCAAAAAGAAATATCTCAACCTCTACCCTCAGTTCATATAACCTTCTCAACATATTACCTTTTGATAGCCAGCGAACTTCTGTGTGAAAGAGAAGTGCCTCATGTTCAGAGTCCATTTCAGTGCACAATTTTTTAAAAAGGCGTGTATTTAAGGCGCTGCTTTTGATAACATTTACAACTTTTAATATTTAACAGTTAATATTTTTGGTACAAAACTACTTACAGACACCGCTTCATATATACATTGCGCATGCGCACAACATCTATTTGTACTTAAACTTTATGGAATGATTGCTGAATTCAAACGCAGGTTATTGCAAATATAAAAGTAATAGATATATGTAGTGACAGCGATATTTCAATAGCTGTGATTTTTTAAGGAAATCGCGATCACTATTTCCATTTCAGTTATACAAGCTTATATTATGGCAGGGGTATTCGCGGACCATATTTTGGCTTCTGCGGACCACTGGTGGTCCGCGGACCACGGGTTGGGAACCATTGATATAGGGTAACCATTTTGTCGGCCAAATCTACGCCACTCATAATGTTTCGGTATGTTTTCACTAAATCTGGACAAGTCACATCAACTCTGGTGCCATCTTTTTGTTTTCTTTGAACGGTGCCCACTGTAGCCTCATGGCAATTGCTTAGAAGCATTACCTGTTTAGTATCTTGCCAAACCACTGCCAAAGTACCAGATGAATTACACTTGAAAACATATTCTCCTCTGTTTAGTTTTTCAGTAACTTTAGGTAAATTTTTTCTGTTAGATATACAGGTACCTAAAGCTGGAAAAGGAATATTATTTATCAATTTTGTTGACGTGAAAAAACGGTCAAAACACAATGTAGTGTCAGGATATCTGATAGTCGATGCCAATTTCATAACAACGCGTTCGCCTAATGTGGATGATGTATGCGAATTGTCTTCTTTTCCGGAATATATATTAAAATCGTAAGTATAGCCAGTCATACTGTCGCATCTCATCCATAATTTTATTCCTCTCTTCACTGGCTTCAATGGCATATACTGCTTCAAGGTAGAGCGTCCCAAAAATTTGGTCATAGACTCATCAATGCTTTGGAATGGAGAGTCGGATCTACATTTTTGAAAGGTGCTTTTGAGGCAATTGACCAAATCATCAATGAAATATGTTTTAGGTTTTGGATCAGGCTGGTATGATAACGAGGAAAAATATAGTTTGGACATAACGTGTAAGAACCGATCTCTGGACATGGCTTGTTTTATGTATGGATTCCCCAATGAAGGGCTATTTGAAAAATAGTCCTTCAAAGAAGGCGCTCGAATATATGACATTACAAATGTGCATCCCAGAATTATGAGGATCTCACCAAAATCGGTTCTAGCTCGTTTGTTTTTTACATGGCTTATATTGTGAATATCAATTCTCTCATTGGTACAATATACTATGTGATGAATAAAGCTTCTAGGCAATAGCTTGAAAAATACCTCCAAAGGTTTCAGTCCACGAGTTATGCCCTGATTATGAATGATTCGTTCTTGGCTAATAGTGAATCGTGGCTTGAATGTCGGTTGTGGGTCTGTCCATATTATAATATCATCAGGCCATTCATTCACATTATCTTCTTCCAAACGTTCAACTTCGTATATTTCATCATCAGTACTTTCATTTCCACCATCAATTTCATCTATAGCACTTTCATTTCCACGATCAATTTCTATTTCTTCATCATATGCTCTGCCGGGCTGTGCGTTTTCTCCATCTTCTGAATCAATGTTGCTTTTTTCACTGGGACTGTATGCGGAACCACTATCAGCAAACAAATCATCCTCATCACTCGATTCATTCAAAAAGTTCTGAATTTGTGAAACACCCAGTCTGCGTGGTCTATCCATTCTCTAAGTAAAATAATGTACATGAGTACGTATGGGATAATAATATCCCACAAATAAAGAGATTTGGGATGTATTCTTCCCACGGAACTTACCTTGACTTCTTATAAGGAAAATAAGTTATTCTTTATCCTAAACTTTTTATTTCAATAGATTAGCACTATTTGCACAAAATGTAACTATAACTCAATTAAAAATGACTTATTTTCTGAGCTTTTTCCAAACAAATACCATCTACGCAACAACGTGTCTAAGAAAATGACATTTAACAAAAAACTGATGACTCCAACCAACAGCTGGTATTTTTGTTTTTGTAGAGAAGAGTATAATGAATGATTTGGGACTGTTTTGAACCAAATCGCTTCCATATTGTGACAGATACGATTTTTTGAATTTCTTCGGGATAAAAACATCCCCATCGTCCCGAAACGGTTAACACACTGATTGACATACACGTCTGCATACATAAGTATTATATATGTACATATATGTACCCCCGCCATACTCTCTAAAAGGTAAATAGCCCGCAACAGCGTTCCCTTTTAATTTGTATACAATTTCCGACACGCGAACCTAAAGATCACCACGAAAATTGCTGAATGAATAACAAATACGAATTTCATTGTAAAGTGTACAAAATCACAAAAACTTTTTGCACAAGTAATACCAACATCACCATTAAAATTAGTAAAAAGAAACGCAGAGCTCACAAGAAAACTAATTCAACAAAATAAAAACACTCAATTGTTTTACATACATACATATGTATATATGTATATACACATGCGATAAATATTAGGATTTCTTTTTATTATTGTAGAAAGAAGTGAATATAAATTATTTTTTGTGGTGTTTCCGCTGTAAAAGGGCGGAACAGTCGATATGGACAACATAAACTAGGCAAAATGAGTCTGCCTCCAGCTATATTTTTGTAATTTTCACACATTTTTGGTTTGATAAAATTATTTTTACTTATTTTCTATATAATAGTAAGCCAAAGTCTAATACAGAAACTGTGAATAATGTTTCAAAAATGTATGTAAAATTCGCCAAAATCGAAGAATTTTCATAGAAATTTTCAAGTTTTTTCTTAAAATTTGCAGAACTTTTTTGAGCATGCAATTTTATAGTTAGTCCCTTCAATTTTAAATTTTGCTGATTTTTGAAAATTTTTTTCCTCCAGACTTGTGGTTTTTCTTCCATATAACTTTATGTACGAAATATTCTTATATGAAAGAAAGAAAGAGAGAAACCCGGGTATCTTATCAACAGAGACATTTTTGTTTTGCACCTTACTGTTTTACAGTACGCAAATCGGGGGTTAGGCTCAATAACCGCTTTATTACAAAACTAACAATATATGTAAATGGAAAACCAAATTAATTCTGTATAACGCAAAAAGAGTTAGTGGCAAGCAAATAAAATTGAGGAAATGCAACTTAACTGGAAAATAAACCTAAGCAATAATGCCAGAGACTTAATGTGGCGCGTCAATCAAAAGCCATATACGAAAATAGAAACAATGGTGAATTATGTTGGACAACATACAATTACAACAAAACACAAATGGTGGCACGAGCGCGAGTAAACACATTTGTAGCGCATTAACAGTAGCGGTGGATTATGGCGCAACTTTTGGTGCATTGATGTCATGAAGACAGGGGTATAGTGGGGTATGCGCGATTGTTTGCAAATCTTTTGAATGAATTCGAAATACCGAGAAGCTGCCGTAATTTTTCTCTAATATCAATTAAATAAAATTTGATCTATAAAACGGACACTGCTCCAATAGCAATTACAATTGATATATCAAATCAAACTTCAAATTTTGGAAATCTTCACGAAAAATAAATGGACTTTTTCTGTTGTCAATACTTGCTGAGTTCCCAACATCAATAACGGCTTTTGTGATGTTGAAGTATTTGCGCGCATGGTATTAACTCCAGTACTAACGCAATTGCGCTGCGTTGCTGAGTTACACCGCACTAATTGCTTATGGCAACGCAACGACCATCATCTGCCAATGCACTGCCGTTATGGTCCGTTAAATAAAGTGGTTGCACGTTGAGCTACCAACGCCGTAGCTAACACACTGCTGCAACGGAAAATGTGGTAACAGTTTGAATGAGAAAAAGTAGGAGGTTAGTGTTAAACCGTGCCAACACAACGCTAAATAATGAGTCATACAAGTAAAGTTAGATAGACAAATACAAAAAAAGATTAGTACGTTATGAAGGTAAATGTACGAGTATCCATGAAAGTACAAACTAAATAAGTAGCTTATTATTCATTTTGTTGATTCGTTCTTTTGCTGGTTGGTTGGTTAGTTGACCTAGCACAAAACATATAAACCATTAGAGAAAAATTATCGACGTTTGACGCACATGAACAGGGACAAGGGTGGCATAAGCGCGAGAAAATAGCTTTGTTAGCAGAAAGAAAATAGAAATGTAAATATAATTTAAATCACGACATGCAAATTACGCACGAACCATGAATAATCACCGTGATTAATGCTAAAGAACGTCGCAAAGTATGAAGGTAAACTTGATCGCACCGTTGGTATATTAAGAACCCAGAAGAATGGACAGATTGCACAAAAGGATGCCCGAGCCCCATTTCAGTAATGTTTTACACAAAATGTAATAAAAACAATGAAATAATATAAAAATTAGTATTTTATGGTGTGCTGCTTCTAATTTTTCATAAAAATTGGTGGTTTCAAAAACTTTAAATAAAAGATGTCTCCAAAATTTTATTAAAAAATGTGGGCCGCCCTTCCCAAAATCCTGGACCCGCCGCTGCTTCAAAATTCCAGAATTGCAAAAAAAAAAAAAAAAAAATTCGGCGGAAATTCATACAAAAAGCAGCATAACAATTTTATAATAAATCCATTTCTAGCACCACATATACAAAATTAACATAAAAATGAACCCAGCAAACCATAGGAGTCATAAATGAGTCAGAAAGGAATCCTAAGTGGGAGCGTTTATGCTCTTTATGAGGTCATTTATGAGTCCGAAATGAGGGTATTTCCCTTCTTGCGATGGTCGTCCGATATGAGCCGAATTTCATATATTATATGAGCCTAAATAAGAGTCATATATGACACCTTTTTTTCTCATAATCGGCACTTATTGGATTCAGAAAAGACTCATATATGAAACAGTTTTGGAGCCATTTAGGACTGTTGTGAAATTCAGAAAATGTACATTTTTGACCTTAAATTACGCCTTTTGGCATTAAAATTGGAAAATTAGAATTGGGGAAGACACCTTAAGTGTATCTACATACATACATACATATATAATTATTAGACTGGGGAAAAAAATTGTTTTCTTTTTTATTTAAGTGAGTTTATGTTTTTTAGAAGTGATCTAATTTTAATTTAAAAATACAGTTGTGTTCAATATCATAGTAGTGAAATATCCAATTTCATTTCATTCGACGAAATAAGTTTTCAATAATTTGCAATTTCAAACCAGAAACTATATTAACAGAACTTTCAAAGTTTACACAAAGTTCAGGAAAATTAATTAAACTTTCAAAATTGGCCAGAATTTCTGGAAAATTTTTGTGTCTGCAGTTTCGTATAACATGCTCAAAAATGAAGAATAATTATTTTTGTATCTGAAAATATACCCAACATCCTTAACAAAAAAATTCTCAAAATTCAGGGTAAATTTTGAGGTACTTCCAACTTGCGTAAACTTTGAAATTTCTTCCAATTTAATTTCATTACTATTATATTGAACACAACTGTAGGTTTGTAGGAAATTAAGTTCCGCACCTCAAGGTTTTGTATTAAAAGTTTTTTTTAGGTTAACAATTCCTGAATAATTAAGAATTCAGCAATGGTATAGATTTTTGAATTCAATAATACACTTCTAAAAATTAATACCCAAGTTCTGAAACTTTTACATTATTTTTTTTGCTAGCCTTTAAATTGATAAATATATAATTTAAAATATAAATATATAATTTAAATTTATTTTTTCACCTAGTCTAATAATTATGATCAAACAAGTTGTATTATTTCAAAAATAACAAAAAAGGCCATTCACAAAATTAAACAAATGCCGTACAAAAACAAACAACGAAGCCAACAAAAACAAGGAATGAAAATAAACAGCTGGACAAGGCGAAAAACGGCATGAAAGGAGTGAAAAGTATGGCATGTACTCAAGTGGGGAAGAACAGAGAAATTTCAAGGCGATCGATGAGAAAAAGAAAACAAATGAAAAAATCTACGCATTCAGAAATTCCAAATGCATACGCCGGCGCCGCTGGTATTAAGAGCTTAAAATTCTTCTTACTTCACTCAATATCATCCTTAACTTATACAAAAAAAAATAAAATTCAGCGCGCATAGTAGATATTATGCAAGCAGTGAACTTGTCATTTATGATCTTCTGGATACTACAAAGTTTTTTCAAGACTAGTTTTATAATTATATATGCAGAAGATTTTATTCCATTCTCTGGCGAAACGTTCTCTGACAGTGTGTGGAGGAAGGCCCTTGAGCTATCAAAGTGTTGATGACCAATTATCTTAATGGAATTAGATGAAATTTAAGCAACCCAAAAAGTCCACACACACACCCCTTAGACAGTAAAACATTTTTAAAAGCGCAACGACGTTGGCGCAAGAGGATAATGTATTGACAGTCAGCCAATCAAGTACAGGGCTATCGTGTGACAATGGCAAAGTGCACACGAGCGTGGAAAAGCGCATGCCAAGAGCAGACAAAACAAGGGCACCCAGATTGCTCACATTATCGCACAGGAATAACCTAAAACAAAGTAATGAAAGATAAGACATTTGAGCACAAACGAGGAACAGGAGAGATGAGATGCTACAACAACAACAACAGGAGAGATGAGAATTTCCTTTCCACAAATTAAGGTGTATTCGAGTTAAAGCATTAAAACATTATATGAAATAATCCACTAATAAAGGGAGGGCCCCATTTTCTACAATTTCTTCTTAGACACTTTTGATGTGAAACATAATTGATAGAAAGTACATGGCCCATAATCATAGTCAAATTAAAATAGAATTAGTTATACCTGTTTCTAAAATTAAAACCATTTCATGTCTGTCATAATCAACATAAACTACACGGCTATCACGAAGTTTCAATTTTAAAATGACGGAAATTACATTTTCACATTTTAAAATCACGGTTTGTGTCTATGGTTGTGCGATGTCACAACGCTTATTCAAACTTGAGTTTGGCTTTTTTCGCTTACTGTCACAGCTATGGTAGACTTGAAAAACATAAAAAATTTCTTCATAACACCAACCAACTAATTTTTTTTTTAAGGGGACCCTGTTGCTTTAAATTTTAGCAAAACTCTTTGTTAAATATGGCCATGATTTATTTTACATGTATTTTTAAGTTGAGTTAAGATTTTAATTGAAACGCGTGTTAAGTAACGACTATGATTACAGGCCATAGTATTAAAACAGAGCTATGACTATGATTTGGTGAACCACCACTGCAATGGAAGGTCTGAGTGGGAGACGACTTTAGCTGCCTTGTTCCTCCGAAAGCAAGAAGATCTACGAGTATTTCAATTCTTCGATTTCTGTGTGGATTTTGATGGCCAGGGAGAAACTTATTTTAGCTACAAAAGTAATCATGCCAATAAGCGTTCTTCGAAACATACATAAATACATAAATCCTGTCGAACTCCAAAATATAATTAATAAATTAATGGAATATTTTACCGAAAATAAAATGATACTCTCATCACACATTCATCAAAAATATTTCATCAAGGCAAATGCACTCATCAGAAGTCGACCCAACTAATTAATTTCAATTAAGAATTTTTTTAAGATAAAAACAATTGAAATGCGAGCAAATGAATTTGTACTTGTAAGTAGAAATTGAGAAATATTCCGACTACCTAAGCCAAATATGAGCATGCCACATTTCTACGTTCATGTAAATTGAGTGGTTATATAGCGTAGCTGACAACAGCAAACGACCTAAAGAACTAAAAACTTATAAAACCAGAACCAACATAAAAGCTTCACAAATCTCATAATCTAGAATTAAAACAAAAAATCTGTTTAGCCAAAGAATGAAGATTTGCAAAATTTGTAGGTATAATTAGAACGAGTAATTCATTTTCCATTGAATGATAATCACACTCAAGCATACAAATCAAAAATAAGTTTGAGTAATGCGTATAGCCCATATATCCATTAGTAATTTCATATAAAACAAATAATAAATGCATTTAAAAGCAATCGCGACCTGGCGCATATTCTAAATGAAGAAAAAAAAATTTTTGATACACGAGTGTACGTTGCATTTGGGACCGCAAATAAATAAATAAAGTCCATTAGAATAAAATGGCAGATAAGATCGAGATAGTTACGATGAATGGCAGGCAAAAAGGCTTCATATTATAGAAAAGCAGGCAAGCTGTAGCGCATCCGTATGGCGATCTTCAAGGCATTGGCACCGCACGTACGCAAGGCGCACTGGCTTTGAATATAAATTAACGTTAAAACTGGCAAATTCAAATGGTCTTATGACGTCACAATCAGTTTCATAATTTATGTGCATAGATATCATTCGGGTTGAGAGAATTTTCGCCTTTGGATTACATAAGCATTGGTGACGAGAAAATGATAAAACAAATTAGAGATTTTAAGTAAAATTAGACATTTTTGGTTTAAGCGAGTTATTAGTCCATAATCATATTCAATTTAAAATAGAGTTTTATCTACCCTAACATGGTTCTAAAATAATTATAATTTAATGTCATGTTATATAATGCTATATTATGCTATGTTATGATATTATATGTTATGTTATGTTATATTATTTTATGTTATGTTATGTTAGATATGTTATGTTATGTTATGTTTTGTTTTCTTATGTTATGTTGTGTTATGTTATGTTATGTTATGTTATGTTATGGTGTGTTTTGTTGTGTTATGTTATGTCATGTCTGTCATAGTGTAAGCCGAAGTTTTAAATTAAAAATGACGAAAACATCATTTTTATATTTTACAATCACGGTATGTGTCTGTGACATTGCTTACTCCAATATATGTATGTATATACATATGTACATACATATGTACTTGTACATATACAAAATACTGAAGAATGCCCCACCACAGAACTTGTTTCAACAACGCCCTATCTGAACTAAAATTCAATAGGTATTCAGTTGAGATAGAGCTTTTTTGAAAAAAAGTTATGAGATAGGCAGTACTTCAAAATTTTTCATTATATAAAATATCTTACATTTGAATAGCAAAAAACCATTTGAGTTGAGCTTCTGCCAGTAATCGCAACTAAAAAATATTGCAGAATAACGAAATGTTTTGTAAATAAATATTGGCGCGCACATCATTCATTCAATAATTTACACAACACGCAACAACAATTCACATTTTATTATTTCTTTTGAATGCTTTTTATTTATATTTGATGGCAATTGCACATTTTTAGCGCAATTAAAACAGGTACTAAAGTCTCCATATTTAAGCGCTCGCGTAGTAAAAGCACGCAATCGATGGCTGAAAATTCAAGTCAAAACAATTTAATGTACAAGTAAGTACGTTCAAAATTATTAAACAAGAAATTGGAAATTACCGACACGCGCTCTAAGAAGCGTACGATTACGAAAACAAAAACGAACTAAACTTCAATAAAATAAAATTGATTGGCAACAATAGTGAATTTGGTTGTTTGCACGTATGGCGCGGCATGTCCAACGGGCATACTAAGAGGGAGATTGGGTGAATGTTTTGCTTAACCGCAAACACCAACCGCATTGCGCATTACATATTGGCTATCAAAGAAAACAACATGGCCCAAAAAAAAACGCCTCCGCCAGCTGACTAGCCGTAAAACCTTTGACCATTCAGTGTGCTTCCCGAACGATTCCTGGGGCACGCTCACCCTAGTTGCCCATTGGGAAGTTTGCACAGTTTGTTGTGCGCCCACGAATGTAAACTTTTTGTGTTTACATAAAATTTTCTTTCGTAAATATAAACAATGAAAAATAGCGAAAACTCAAAAACAAGCGTCTGAAAGTAAAATAATATTTAAGGTAATAATTGAAATTGTTTATGCAGGAAAATACATGTGGGGCATTCCGCCGCAAATGGTATGCGATTTTTTCGTTGTACAGCATTTTGAATTTTACGGTTTTTGTAAGAATAAGAATAAAAAAAGGATTAGAACGAGACAGTGAAAGGAAGGGAAGAATAGAGTATGAATGACAGCTAAAGGGGAGAGTGTGCAATCAACTGCAATACCGTTTTCGACCAGAGAGGTTACACTGAATCGCGTTCGGAAAGAAAATGCAATGCAAAAGCTCTCAAAAAGCTTAATTTTGTTTAAATGTGATCGAAATATCATTCACCGAATTATATAGTAATCTCTCGGACAACTTTTGTTGGCTTCAAAAATAAAACAAATAAAAACAGAAATAAAATAATTAAAAACAGAAATAAAATAAACTAAAATAGAAATAAAATAATTAAAAACAAAAATAATAAAAATAAAAACACCTAAAAACAAAGAAAAATTACAAAAGCAAAAAAATTACAAAAAATAAATAAATAAAAAACAAAAAAAAACATAAAAAACACAAAGGAAACGAAAAAATAAATAAAACAACAAAACAGAGTGAAACCAAAATATAAAAAATTACAAAAAGCACAATAAAAATTAATCAATACATAAATAAAAACAAAAAAAATATTATTTGAAAAATAAAATAAAAACAAAAAAAATTATTTATTAAATAAATAAAAAAAAATCAAGTGAAAATAGTTTTTACATTTTCTCACACCATTTCTGGAACACGAAATTAAGTAAATTTTAAAGCGGTTTCTTTGTAGGTATAAAACAACAATTAACAATTTAATAGGTTATCTGCAAAAATCTTACATAAGGGTTGCCACTTAAAGGGTTTAAACCAAGCTGCCACCTATCTCATATTTTTAAAAACTTCGGCAAATATTCTAATTTGGGTATCAAACAAATGATATCTTAGACTGTTTTCCAAAAAATGTATTTCTATGTAGGGTTACCACCTAGGGTATATTCCTTTATTTCATATGTATGTATGTATATTTAAAGAACAAATTAATTTTTACACATCCAAATACATATAAACTGGTCCATAATCATAGTCGTTGCTTAATACGCTTTTTACTTAACATCTTTACTTAACTTAAAAAGGCAAATAAAATGTAACAGGGCTCCTTTAGAAAAAAAATAGGTTAGTTGGTGTTATAAACAAATTTTTTATTTTGCAAAGATCACCCTGTGTCAACTATTTTATTCACAAACCATAACATAGCTGTGGCAATAGTTAAGCGAAGAAAGCAAAACTCAAGTTTGGAGTAAACGATCGCATAGACACAAACGGTAATATTAAAATCACTTCGTTGAATGCAAAATCGAAATTGAAGATGATTAAGTACGGAATGCGCCATGCGTATGCAGAGAAGAACGTATGCCGGCATGATTTTTGCAGAAGAATATACACCGCAAACTGGGGAGTATTAAGGGTATGTGCTATATACCGAAAGTATCAGGATCCAATACCTGGTTGGATGAGATCAAAAACATTTTTTTTTTTTTTTTTCAAATTAGTAAATTGATAATGAATGATTAAATAAAAATTATTAAAGCATGCCAATTTTGAGTGTACGATAGTTATGAAAGAACATACACATTTTAGAGTAAAATATAAATCTTTAATTTGTAAAAACCGCACTGAATTCAGCCATGACATCAGGAAAAAGTGTGTTTTAAAACTTGTTTGAAGAATGTAAACTCAAGTTTACTGGGTATAGTAAAACAAACAAGAAAATTTAATAATTGTGGCAACATAAAAAATGAAACTAGCAACAGCAATTATGATAAAACAACAACAAAAAGAATTATAATAGCAAGTAATTGCTCGCTATTGAGGCTGTGACTTGATGCCCTGGCGGCAATCGCAAGCGTTGTAAACACAATAACTACGATATTTGTAGTTGAGAGGCATAAAGAGGGGATGTGAGTATGCAATATAGTAAGTAGGAATGCAAAAAATAGAGCAGTCTTTTTCCGCGTTGACTTAGATTGAATTACTCGTATGTGGCTTGTAAGCAGCTCACACTTGCTCCTATGTCAGTTACAGTGGTGCTTGCGGCTTCGGGCATGAAACGTGTAATCATAAAAAGAAATGTTTGACATTGGCATAACTAGCATTTTGAAGATTAATATCACCTACATTAATTTAATGGCGCCTAATATGGAGCACAACATTTACAGCAGTTCGCTATGTGCATCGAGAAAAATATTAAGCGTTAATTGTGCAATCGTCACGATTAACGATATTGTGTTCTATGATCACAATTAAAGTCATTTTAACATTTTAAAATAAAGGTTTGTGTCTATGGTCGTGCGATGTCACAACGCTTACTCCAAACTTGAGTTTGGCGTTATTCCCTTATTGCCACAGCTGTGCTATGGTTTGTGAATGAAATAGTTGGCACAGGGTGAACTTGAAAAACATAAAAAATTCATAAGTAAAGATTTAAATTAAAAAGCATACTAAGCAATGACTGTGATTATGGGCCATTGCATTTATGAATTGTTCTTCTTTTAAAAAATAAAAGAAAAGTTATTTTTTATGATTTAAGAAACTAGAAACTCAAGTCATATTTTGCGGTGTTCGGCTTAGGCTTCGGCCATAATTCCATATTCGGTCGGACACAAACAAATAAGTAATTTGTGTAAAACGATGCCTATAATCACATACCCAGTGATCCAGACAATATCATAAACACATCACCTGCTCATGTCGCACCTGCTCCGGTGTTGCCATGCCATGACACCAAGTCGAGTATAACACGAAAATCACTAAATTTGTGTGGTTTCATTCTGCCGATATTATTTTGCAATGCTCTTACTATTTCCTATGTTAAGCGACTACACCACCTTGTCTGCTAAGCCCACATGCTATACCTACATATGTATGTATGTACATCATTCCGGCTGATTTCGTAAATAATATGTAACTAAATAAGTTTATTTGTGTGTATGTACATATTTGTAGCTTTATGTTGTAAATGAAAAAAAAAAATATATAAAGTGAAAAGAGAAGGCGTATTCATGGAGTTCTTCTAGTTCTAGGAATTATTCGGTTAGTTTTATGAGTCTCGTTAACGATTGGTTAATCGTATTACGAAAAGTACTTGTTGTTTATACACCTTCCATAAGTGTAGTAATCACAAATTTAAATTTAGAATAATTTTGTAATCAATGAAAAGCAGGTATTGGCACTAAATTTGGAAGTATGATTCAAAACATTGGTGCGCTCGGTTTTGTTATTATTATATAATTGGATGTATAAATATTGTAGGAATGCAGCAAAGCATAACACTTATAAGGAGATTAATAGACAAAGTAATTCCACGCATACTTTAATATGTTTATAATTAAATCATTTTTTCTAATAGAATGAACGTTAGAGTGGGACAAAAAACTAGGGTTGTGCCTTTGTTCGATTAATCGAGTAAGTTGATTAATCAAATTTTCAATTAATCGATTACTTAATTAATCAAAATTATGAGTAATCAAAACGAGCGTTACTCAAGTATTTTCAAAAATGGTTAATCAAAAACTGATTAATTTACTCAGTTTTTATGTGAAAGTTTGCCTTGAAATAGCAGAAAATAAGAAAAATTAAAAACCAAACATGCTTCAAAATATTAAAAAATAAAAAAAGGGGAAGACATTTTTGAGATGTTGTCCGATCGCGAATAGGCAAAATGTCGAAGATGCAACAACTGGTTGAAGTATTAAGGAATTTCTAAATTTGTGCCGTTTTAATATATGATTAATCATTTTATTCAATAAACGCTTACTCAAAGAGGCGATTAATCAATTAATTTTCTTTTTGATTAATCAAAATCTGTATTAATCGAGTAAACACCCTTTTTGATTAATCAAAAATTATAATTAATCGATTAATTGAGTAATCGAAATTATGAATAATCAATATTTCGATTAATCAATTAATCGCAAAGCCCTGCAAAAAATGAAAAGTTTTGGTGATATTCAGAACTGCGGAACATTAATAAAAGCTTAGGGTCCTAATTTTTATAGGTCTCCTCCAGGCATGTTAAAGAATAATTACTAATCGTAATGATTACCGGTTCGATTGATTATTTCCTTATCAAAGCCATACATTTTTGTTAAGATTTTAAAACCGAAACTAAAAAGTCTTTAACTGTCCTAATTTGCATGCCCATCACTGTGATGCACTGTTTTTATTTTTGAATTTCAATCAACTTAAAATTTTTTATATATAACCCAACAAACATAGTAAAGGCAAGGAAAATTTTTCAAAACTTTTAATAAAGCACTAGTATATTCATAAACAATAAAAAAAAGCTTATAAAGCTCTTATAATTCAACATTTGTATGCAATGTCATTTTTAAAAGCTTTGTAAACAAATTTTATATTTTTTACTGGAAGACCTAGCCACGCTTGTTGCTTTTTAGAACTATTAGTAGAGTGAGTCCGGTTTTAGTTATTGTATTATTATATTGAAACAAGTTCATATATGGATCTTAATCACATAGCTTATTTCAGGACTCTTAAGCACTTTTCGTTTGATATCCATATTGTACTAAAATCTTTTGGGGTCGATAAATCCTAAACCGGTCGAGATATTGAAATAAGGGATATCCATGATCTAAACCGTTTGACGATACCACCAGATACATATAGCTCAATACCCAAGCAATGCTTTCAACTCTCCACTTTTTCAGGGCGACGAAATTGGCGGTGGCAACTGTCAAGTTCTCTCTTCAACTTAACCAGTTCTAAGACATTTAGATTGGCTAGTTGACTAGTTGTCGTTGTTGTTGTTTTACGAACTAAAACACTCTCCGAAGGTTTTGGGGAGTGAAGTCGAATTAACAGTCCTTGGTACGCTCCGGTGCTACCTTGCGGTACTGTTCGACTGTCGTGGCAGCGATTCTGTACGACCAGTGGGACCTTCTAGGTCATTTCATCCCTCCTTCAGTAAAAAAAGGAGAATATGGGTAATGAGGGGTGAGAGGCTTCATATCCGCAGATCAACCATCAAGTTGCACGTCATTAACTTTGTGCCTCTTACGACCGGTATGCATACCTCGGGCATATTCTAAGCCCCCAGGAGCCTATTGACTAGTTCTCAACTGAATCCATTTGGGATAGTTTGCGTGTAGCTCTGCTTGTGAATGAGTGATTATCGATATCCGATATTTCGAACTGTCTTTCAATTATTACTTTTGTAACCGGTGCCGAACGATTCACAAAGCGTTTAGCTCAAGACTGTCTTATTTGAAAACTGGTTCACAATTTTACTGCAGGGAATATACTTATATGCATATTTTTGTGTGATGAAAAAATAGTTAGTCCAATTTTCTGCATGACTTTAACACATACATACATACTATATAAATACATATGGAAAATTAATATTTTCTTCAGCATTGCCTTTTAGCCAATGGCTATTAACTCATATACGAGTACGAACGATTTGGATTATTTTGTTTAATTGTCATGAAATGTATTCAATTCAATGCTAAAGAAAATTAAACAAAAATTATAATGAAGATACTCGCATCAAAAGATATATGATGGTCAATATGCTTAAATTAAATTTATTAACAAGTACATACATATAAAATGAAAATACTTTCAGTGCCAAATGATTTATTTACCATTGAAAACATTAGGGGGTCTCTGTTTCGAACTAAAACTTTTCTTTAGAGTGTTTCGTGTGTAGATTGAGTATTGGTGAAGATGTATAAAAAAATAAATATGTAAGTGTTTCTCTCAGTGTCACACTACACAAAATGGCTAAGAGTTCACTAACCGCTGAGTGTTCAGCGAAAATGCCAACCTTCAAAGTCGGCAGGGAAGCTGACAATTTTCAGATAAATGCTAATGACTTTAGTGCGTCGATGACGAATGAAATAAAATGTTTTACAACAGTTTTTCAGTTTTTTTTACGAATGTAAGCAATAAAAAGAAAACTTTTAATTGAATATAATTAGCATTAGGTGAGTTGTTAATAGCTACAAATAAAGAAAGAGCGGCGTTCATATACGAACAAGATAAGTACTTGGAGTGATTTGAAATGGCAGTTTGCATTGTTTTCTTCTACACAGTTTTCTTGTTACTAAAAGGTTATTATCAACTTATCTTGAGCTTGTTTCCTTTGAAAACCAAATGTGAACTTTTCACTTGCAATGAATGGCAAGGAAGTGATAGGCCAGGAAAACATCGAAAGTCGCGTGATCTAAGATACCAGTTTTATTGTCCTTTAAATATTTATATGTTTAAACACCCAACAATTTTATTTTCACTGATACAGTATTCCATTGTCATCTTTGATTCCATTCCCTCTCTTGAACTCACTCTCTCGACACTTCAAGTACAATCATTGCACGCATGGGTTTTGCGAGTTCGCTTGGGAGTTCGTTGTCAAAGTTGTTGTTGCATCAACTTTTTGAAACATTCTCTTGATTCTCATTCGACTGCACACAGCCAAGTCAAGCAGAATCAAACCATCTAGCTATATATACTAAGAATTTAATAGATGTGCCAGTTTTTGCATGCCAAGAGTCCCGGTGTGTTTTGGATCTGATTTTACCTTTCACAATTTTGTCCATAATTCGGTTTGTAATGGTATAAAATAATCGGGGTAGATATTGAGTTCTATTGTTGATAGTGATAAGTTGACTAGAAATTCAGATATTGTAATGAAATTTGGCATACAGATTACTTTCCAGCCAAGGTAACCACGCCTCTTTTTTCGATACCGAAAAATTCGAAAATGTATAAAACGATATAATAATCTTATATATAAAATTATCGTGTCACAGTTTTCATTGTCATACTCCTCCGAAACGGCTTGACCGATTCTCATGCAATTTTGTGAGCGTATTTAGTAGGTCTGAGAACGGGCGTTATCTATTTTTCATTGTTCCGGGAAGTGGACCAGGGACCGAAATATTCCAAACTTTTTTGTTTATCATGCGATTTTCTTCAAATTTGGTACAAAGGTGCCAGTTTACTTTTGTTAAAATATGGGGTTTCTTTTTTCAGGGAAGTGGATCAGGTAGTTCTATAATAAAAGCAGATACATATAATGTAAAAGAAATTTCGTAGCGTGGCACCCCCCACTTACTTATGAGTCAAGCGACTTTTAAATGCGACTGTTAATAACTTCAAACCCTTTACAAGGCTCTAATGCCCTCACAGGTACCATCAAAATGTTTAAAGCAAGTTATTTAAAAATAATTTCAATCATAGTTAAATATAATTGATCAGGCAGCAAACCTTAAATTACGAGAGAAGCTTCCATGATCTCTCCGAAGGTAGGTACATATATCGCGCCAAATTATTTTTATTATTTCCAGTTCGAAATAAAAAGTATCTCGAGATTGGCATCTCCAATAGTTAAGTACTCTAGTATACTGGCCCAACTTGGGCTATGTTGACCCCAGTGCCTACAACCACAAAAGCCAAGAATGGCAACAAAAGTGCATTTGCAGTGAATAGGTATCAAAAGGAAAACAATGAACAAAAACGAGCCGAGGAGAGGAAGTCAACTATTATAATAAAGTATGTCGATAAAATTAAGTGAAAAGCGCTAATTGTAAATGTGAATATGTAGTGAAACGTCAAAGTGTCGACAAGTCAAAAGCGTGTTTACGGGCAGAAGTGACTGACACTTGGCGCATATCGACCGTTTTGCAAAAAAAACGTTGTAATTATGTCTGTGTGTGTGAAGGGCAACAAGGCGTGGAATCATGGCAGCTGTAAAGTGCAAATAAGTGCAAAAGTGGCTGACACACGTACATATGAGCTGTGCTGTTGAGAGGTACAGGCTTCTAGCGACATGATTTTGACCTACATACGTTACTATAATGTCGATACTTTGCTTAGTGGGCCAAAACATCTACTCTGGTTTGCTTGAGAGCACTAGAATGGAAATGAAAAACGAACAGAGCAAATGCATCTACAATAAATAGTTTGAAACACTTTCGCGTACACGTTTCTGACATTTCATTTTCAATTTAAATATTTTTCTGTGCTTGCTCCACTTATGTATAAAGATTTGTAGTTCGAAGAAATATCTGGATACGGGTTAGTTGGCTAGCAGAAATCGAAAATGATATCAAGCATCATATTTGACAAAATGAGGGCGAACGCTTACATGAGGGAGCGAAGCGTGTTGAATGTGACACTGCGGAGCACATCCTGGACGAATGCGATGCTATTGGCCGTAGAAGAAACCGGTTTCTAGATTCGCACAGGCCAGAGGTTAGGGAAGTACAGACAATGAAGCCGAATACTATCCTTGACTTTCTGAAGGAACTGGGCTTAGATGGGGCCTTATAAAGCGAAAAGGGCACAATGGAACTTATGGTCTCGTGCAATATCTCAACCAGATTAGATATCTAAGGGACTCTTCAGAAGACGGACAAGGCATCTTTTGAATACAGTAGTTTTGGAATCTAAAGAGCTTTAGAGTATGGAACAGTATTTTAGGAAAGGCGTATTTACGGCTGTGATAGAAATGCATTTCGTCGGTTTGAGTTTTATCGTATGCTTGCATTCTAAATTTTTAAAAACTTCTGTTTTAAAAAATCTGTTTGATTTATTACTAGTTGGAATATAAAATAAATTATGAGAACAGCTTCGAGTCTATGTTTTCTGTTCACTCTCCTTGGAGTGGATCTCGGATAAAATGAAGACACAACAACAATTCAAGTAGCCAAACAGGCAGCGGTAATTGCGACAGCTGCTGAAGGAACCTGTGCATGTATGAATTATAACAAAACAAAAAGCCGTCTACGGGAGGTGTGTATTTACCTCAATAGCAGACAACTGGAAGTCCACAACATCAATACAAAAACAAAAACCATGAATGAGGGCGAAACTGAGATTAGCATTGGAGTAACAGGAGTTGCGTTACAAACAACAACAACAAGTAACATGAGTGTCAACAACGAAAACGACAGATGCAACTGAAAAATTCGTAACAGCTGTAAAATTTAAAAACTTGCAGCTGTTTCACCCTTCATTCACAAAAGTAAACATTGCAGTGCTGTAAGCTTTTGCAACATTATTCAACAAAAGGTGTGTCGTTGCAAAAGCTGGAATGATGGAAATGATACACGATGTGGCTCAAAGTTGGCAAAAACACCGATAAAAAAATGCAACCACGAGACTTAATTAGCTGGCAAGGCAGTCAAGTCTGGGCAATCAAACAACACAAATTCTCCTATCCTGATCACACCAGCACTTACTAAGCTTTTCAGAGTTTAGTTTTGTGACACCGTTCAAGCAAAGGCCAGAGTGTTGTAGACCGTGAACATTCGATTTGGTAAACGCACCGGAATGAACTAATGCAATAAGTTTTTGTTATTGTAGTTGCTTTGATCACCAGTTTAAGGAGTGCAACCTGGAGAAATAGTAACGATATTTCGGTCTGTCGTATCGGCATGATCCTTACTGAGCATTGTCATCAATTTGTTCTAAAGGAAGACCTAGAAAACGGCTACTTTCGATAGGGTTGAACTAAAGGGAAATTGTTATTGCAATACTGTGAAAGTTAGTGTTAGAGTTTGCCTATTGTTTTCGCTGTTGTAGTAACAGTACTTTGCACTGTTAAGATCAAGGCCCACTTATGGATGACGCTGTTTAGGTAATCCAGTCGTAGAAGGCGACTAAAATTCACTTCGATTAATATTCCAGGGTCAACGGAAACGCTCTCAAAGAAGTTGGGCTAGTACTACAAGCCCAGCAAACATTTAAGATACAGGACGATTAGAAAACGACTCGAGTTCTAAGTATTTCTCTAAGGTAGAATGTTAGAGAAGGGCTTGAGAAACTGTCGAGTGTTATATGATTCTCCACAAGAAGAGGTTAGTCATCTAATCGAGTTCTAACATGAAATTTTAATTGGTTTCTAATATGAACTTTTTCTGGTCATACCAAATCGCTCCCACGACAGTCGGGCAGTACCGCAAGCGAGTACCGGAGCGTACCGGATTCATATCCGGCGAACGACTGTTATTTCGACAACACTCCCCAAAACCTTCGGGGAGTGATTTTGTTGTTAAAACAACAACAACAACATGAACTTTTTCTAGTGTTTTTCTAATCACTTTCTTATCGACTGTTAGCTTAGTTCCCTCACCTGCTTTTTGATTAGACAACTTCGAGACTGTGTTAGCTGGGAAGGTGCTAAGACTCTTAACTGACAAGGAACTTTCAATTTCAATATAACATTATTTTGTCCATCACTTATTAAGAGTGCGCGCCTTTCAATATTACTGGAATCTGTTTCCGCTCCATACGTCATGATATGCTCCTAATGTAGTTAGAAAATATCGAAAACATCAGACATTTGTTGCGCTGTGTGCAAATCGTAAAATAATTTGAAAATATTTTAAATAATAATAAACACATGAAAGGCATATACAAATGGACATCTGAATTATCACGAGTTCGTACCGTAGTGGGTGGAATCAGTGGGTGGCCAAAGCAAAACATCTTTCGACGCCTCCATTCATGCACGCATTCCAGCGGCTGCTGCCAACACAAACATACGCACATCATGGTTGACCCCCTCCTAGGTATAATAAAAATAGGTATGTTTTTTCTTATACCTAGCTGTGGTCTGCTGGAAAAACTATGTATGTTAGAATACACAGATAGTAAAGATGTGCTATTGTTTTGATATGAGATGAAAAGTTTTTAATGAATGAAACGCATTCTTATATAGTCAATGGGGAACTGTTGCCTTAGCACGGACGTCAATCCGTTACGTTAAGGTACTAGTCCCGCTGTGGTATAAACAATTCGACAAGTCCTGGTCGATCCTTGCCTACTTGACATTCAACTAAAGTGTAAAAACGTAATAATGACGTGCAACTTGATTGTTGATGTTGTTGTTGTTGTTTTAACAACAAAATCACTCCCCGAAGGTTTTGGGGAGTGTTGTCGAAATAACAGTCCTTGGCCGGATATGAATCCGGTACGCTCCGGTACTCCCTTGCGGTACTGCCTGACTGTCGTGGGAGCGATTTGGTATGATCAGTGCAACCTTCTAAGTCATGTCATCCCTCCTTCCGAAAGGAAAGAGAAGATGGGTAATGAGAGGTGGGAGGCATCATATCCGTAGATCAACCATCGAGTTGCACATCATTACCTTTGTGCATATTGGTCGCCTCTTACGACCGGTATGCCTACCGCGGGCATATTCTAAGCCCCAGCCCGCAGGGGCCACTTGATTGTTGATCTACGGATATGATGACTCTTTGTATCCATATTATCCTTTCTTACGGAAGGAAGGTGACATGACTAGAAATGTTGCCTTGGTCATACCAATCCGCTCCGCAAGGGTGTACCCCAAAACCTTTAGGTAGTGTTTTTGTACTTAGAAACAACAACAGGTCAGTCTTCTATCCGATGTCAAACCTAATTGATCGGTGTGGTTAAAAGAGCAACAAGATAAGTGTCTACGGCAGAATACTTGTATACATACAACAATCATACACAGGCATACCAATAAGAATCTGTTACATTTTTAGCAGTATCTTCCCCCTCCTATGCCACTAGTGATCAACTCAACGGTATTTCTGTTTTACCTTTAATGGCATAACAAAATCATTCTACACTTCAAATTCTCATATCAATATAGGACAAAAAGGTCTAAGTATGTACATACATACCTCTTCCTGCTGCGGTTATAGCTTTAGTTTGTACAACACTTGTCTGATGGTTGTTGTTGCTGTGAAACAGCTGCGAGTTCACACCCCTTTTTGTGTTTTGTATGTATAATATATAAATTTATTAATTAATTTGTCTGTATAATAGTGGTTGCGTATTTCAAAGCGACATCGCCTGTAGCGCCAACGCCATCATTAATTAAATCAATGAAAAGTACTCGCCACCCAATGTGTGCCCAAATGCATCAAATTCTTGCTGGTGATGCTCGTTGTAGTCTTGGACGTCTGCCTGCATTGGCAAATATTCTAAAATTATTTTAGATCATTTCTTTTGAACTGTTCACCTTTTTTGTCTGCTCCACAAGCTCTTACGTATGTATACCAACAAAATTTTGGGTGCAAAATATTCAAAATTTTCCACTTTTTCACAGTTATTGTAAATTTATTCCAGGTTATGACTTTTTTTAAATTTTTTTTCTTGATTTGTATATAATTTTTAGGAACAAAAAGCCAGAATACACCAAAGATTATTCATATTTTTGAAAATGTACATTTATGTAAACTCACAACATTCATTGCAATTCTCTGTATTTTAAGTTTTATTTAATAAGGAAACCAATGGAGTTTTGCTATATACCTACATACATGAATATATGTGAAAACGCCTCAGCGTGAAAAACTCAATAAAATCACAAAAACAAGGCACAGCACAACGACGGCGATGGAAACGGGAAAAACTCGTACGTCCGCTGGTTTTACAAACCAATTCACTTGACTGCTTTTTCCCACAATAAAATTGAAAATGATGAAAATGCAAATTGAATGAAAATCCAAGCGGTAGCTTTGACGATAAAAAAGAAACGAACGCTATTTAAAAAGAAAATGCCAATGACAGCAAACCCCAATGTTTACAAATTGAAATGTCAACCACAGTATTGCCAGAGCAATAGGTAAATTTTTGGGAATTTGTCAAAGAGAAGAGTCTGATGATAGCAAGAAACAGATATATATTTGTCTCTTGCTTTTAAAAAGTGAACTTGGCATCACTTTAACTGATATTGGTTTACTCGCGACATCTCTTACTGAAAAGTTGTATTATAAATAAGGCGGTATGTCCATACTAAATAGGAAACAAAAAATACTCTGAGAAAAATGGTAAACTTATTTGCTTTATTTCCGGTGGTTAGTTATTCGATTTGAAATAGATAGTTAAGCAATTGTCAAAGTCTCCTATTCAGCATATGTTCTATGATTTTAAAGCAGTGGTGGCCAAACGACCACATGCGCAATTTTGCTTGTATGTGTGCCAGAGAGAGCTAAGCGCTATGCTTACTTGATAAAAGTAAGCAAGATTGATCGGCCACTCTCCCGAACTTCGTCACATGACTTCATTGATACTATGCGTGTGGTGGCATCGACGTCGTCTGCAAAAGGTAGCCTATGCACGCGTGCATTGATATTTTAATTCTGGCCACCACTGTTTTAAAACAATCATATTTTATTTGTTTAAAATCGGAATAGCACAACAAAATTGAGCAGTCTGATGTATATGAAAATGACATACAACTCAATGTAGTGTTCACAAGAGTTGTTTTTAAAAAATACTACATAAGAATATAATTGCCTACATATTTAATACTGAGTTTCTAACTGTAGGTGCACCTTTTGCCACCCCCAGGGCCAAAGGATTGGTGGAACCCAATGGAAAAGTACCAGTTTGGGACCAAAAAATAAGCTAACTGTTTGAAAAAAATTTATATAACTTTTGATAAGAAGTCATATTGATATTTTTCAAATTTGCTAACTATTTAAACACAAGAACAAGCCCCCCACAGTTTTACCGAAGAGTGGTATGCAGGCAAAACAATAGGTATGTGTCAATATTTTGACAGCTGACAAAATTAACATGACAGGTAATATCTCGGTTTGGCGCACATAAAAAAACTTTTCGGCGACACGAAATACTTGCAGGTAGAGAGCGAGTTTTGGATTTTCATGTGGAGAGAACGTTGCAGTTCAGAGAGATTTATGCAGAATACTTAGTAAAACCCCTTTAAATGGTTAAGTTATGTAGGTGAGTTAGAAACTTTTTACTGTAGTATTTTGGTGCTTTCTCTTCCCTTCTCACTTACCATCTCTAGTTACAATAACTGCAATAAATGTCCACTTGTTTCCAATTTTTTGTTAGTTAAGTTTAGTTTATTTGTATATATTGTATGTATAACTCTTGCATTATGTAAGTACAATTATTATTTATTTTTATATATATTTATTATCTATTCATCGTTTATGCAAACTATATTTCCATTAGCTGAATGCTATCGATTCTTTGTTATCCAGTTTATTGTATTACGACTTGAGTAAGTGTTATCGCTCATACAAATTATTAATATGCTTTTACATTTTTGGAGTAGTAAAACTAGTAAAAGTATAAATTATTTTAGTTTATTTTTATATAAACAGCCCGATTCTCTATCGAGATTACTGGTGCAGTTGCGCACCAATAATGGTGAGCCACTGCGGGGCAGAATAGGGTTGCAAGTGCTATGTAACGAATGAAAAATAAAAATTTTAAGAACTGTAAAAAAGTTAAGTAAAGTTTTTGTTTTGTAGGTAATGTAGTATTTTTGTAATTTTCTTTTGGTGTTAGCTGTTTTGTAGTATGTATAAAGCTGTTCGTATGTGTTATCAATTTGGTAGATTTTTACTTTTTTATTTGTCATATTCATATCATTTTCTGTACGCACATTTCTTTCTAAATATGTTTGTTCGGTTATAAACACACTAACAAATATTCAACAACTGCATTTTCTTTGCTTGCGTACATATTTATGTATTTACAAAATGAGTTTACAATATGATGACTTATGGTTAGAGTTATCGTTAATTACCTTTTTTGCTTGTTTTTGTATATTTTCAATACCTTTTCTGTGATAACAGTTACTCAAATATCTTTGTGATATTATTGAGTTAAACTTTATTTTAGACATTTTTGTTTATTTTTTTTTTTTTGTTTAGTTGGCAAGAATTTGAAGTGAAGTTGAGTTTTTGTTTTGTAGACCGTTAGCTTATTTCGTTAGTCGATTATAAATTTAATTTTCTTTAATGATTCTTATGGGTTTGTTTGGATTTAGGTTTGTGTTTGCTTGAATTTAAAAGTTGCATGTTATTTTTTAAAAATTCAATAAATACAATTGTAAATTTTAATTGTTGTACACCACCGCTACAGCTTGTTCATTATTTTATTAAGTGTATATATAAATGTGTATGTGTTTGTGGGGATCTGCGATCGTGTACATGTGTAGGGGTACTCAGTCAATTGTGTCTTGGTTCAAAGGTTTTTGAAATTATTTACATTTACATATACATAAATATGTTTATTTAAAATTTTAAATAATTGAAATTACTCTTTTTTCTTGTTCTTCGTTTTACAAATTTAATTATATTTCATATAATTAATATTTTTCAAATATGTATATACATTGACACTGTCACCATGATAATTCACTATTTACATAAAACATAGTTTTCTTCTTATGCAATAATGAAACAAAAACTGTTTTTTTTACTAAATTAGTTTTTTATTTTTATTTCAAACTAGCTTTATTAGAAATGAATTTTAAGTTTATTGAAATGTTACACAAAGTAATGTTATTTATTCTTGCTCTGTTTCATAAGCCACATTTTACCCACATTACTTCTATAAATGTATGCATATCCGTATATGTATGTATGTATGTACATATGTTTATATAATGTATATATGTATGTATATTCTCATGAATCTATAGTATATAATTTAATTTTGTTTCATGGATTTAAAACTTCTTATGCAGCATTTTATTTTCTAAATTGACACAGATATCAGTAGTTGATCACAAAGCGCATGATATAATGAATAAAGAAAAAAATATTACAAAAAAGAAATTTGCTCGCACTACTGTTGCAAAAGTTCAAGCATAAATGTAGGTATAAAAATTACTACAGAAAAAATGTTTGACAAGTATTTTTATATTTTTTTACATACATACATACATATGTACATAAATGAATAAGTACTGTTTTATATAAATGCACAAAATAGCATGAAATATTTATTGTTTTTATGTGATATTGTTTTTCAATACATACATAATCATTGAACTAATTTATTTTGATAATTTTACTTAAACATATGCTTGTATGTACAAATATATATGTATATATAGTTACATATATATTTTTTATTTGTAGAGGTTACCGTTAGTTAAACAGCTTTGCATAAGCATTTTCCTACTTACATCCCTCATTAGTTTTTACCTCACTTGCACACTACAAATTATTTTTAATTATTTTGAATTTATATAATTTACATCCATAGGTTACACATGCACATACAATTAAAATATATATTTAAATGTTAGCCAATTATAGTAAGAAAATGAGCAACAAGTTGCTGTTAAATTTACGCAATCGATAATGAATTTTGCTATGGTACTGCTAGCTTTAGAAAATAATCGTTATCGATTGCATAAAATCGTTTTCTTAACGTTTTAAGCTCACTAAAGCTGCTTTTGTAGGGCCGGCCATTATTATTTATGGATATAACCGTGTATATATACATATGTATGTAAATATATTTTTGTATTTAAAATTTGAAAAAAAAATTCAATTTTGTTATTTTAGGTTTTGAAATTATGAAAATATGTGATTTGTGTATAATATTCATGTTTATGTTAGTATGTTGAAAGTTTAGTTGTTTTTTGCTTAACATTTCCCTTGGTGGGAATATGGCGTTTTTAAACTTGTGAAGGGATTTAACGAATTTCGGGTAAACTTTAAACTTAGCAATGAATTACTTCTAGTTCAAAGAAAAATTCTTATCATATCAAGGCTACCAATCAGTGACTGTCAGTAAATGAAAGTTGCTATGTGAGTTTGTTTGGTATCACAAACGGGGTTGCGACGCAAAGTTTCAAGTGTTAGGTGTTCCAGAAGTTGTAGAGTTTAAACTCCACTTCATAAAATTAACAAAAATTCATTGGAATTGAAACTGCAATATAAGCAAGTTAAATATATGTATATGGTTGTTTAGTATTTATGTACTTTATTGATACACATAACAGGGTGGCTTGAACAATTTTTTTTATTTTAGTTTGCTTTGTAGTGGGACGTTTTTGTACATGGTACAAAAAAAATTATGTACTTCGAGGCGACGCACTCGATTTTTCAATAAATAATTAATCAAACATACATAACGTTTTCCAAAATTTCCAATTGAACTATTATTCACTTAGGTACTTAATTAAAAATAGTACAAATTCGACCTCCTTGTTTTAAAAAAACAAAAAAAAAATTCAACACATCTTAATACGTAAGTGATTTTCTAATTGAAGTGTGTAGATCCATATAGTATTTAGTGTAAATGTGAAATTAAAACATGTTTAATGTTACAATTTATGTTCAAATTTAATGCATAAAGCCTCATTAAATATATCTAAGTATGCATATTTTTTCGCAAATTGTCTATGACTTGTATTTTATTATCTCTTTTCTTCTCTACTCGTTGAAAAAATATGATAATATATTCCTTATAAAATCTTCAAAATTTAAATTCATAAATGCGTTTTTATTTTAATCAATTTGATCATCACTAATTTTGTTTACTTAGTGATAGTTCTTGTTGCGATTCTGGCACAATTTTGACATTTTCCTAGCAGTAATTGTTAATGATATGTCAATAAAATGACAGTTTCTTTTGGACAGTTGATAAGAAAATGTCAATAGGTGCGAAATTACTACTTTACATGTAATTGAGATAAGTTCTTCATAGTGTGATTTTTTGTATAGAAAAAATTATAGCTAATTTATAAATAGGGAAGATATTGATAAACATTTTAATTGATGAAATTCAGTTAGTTTAAAGTGTATGTTATAGTTAATTATTTTACAATAGCTAATACATTTTTGTTAGTGTTTTCTACTCTGTGGTCGAGATTGTTTTTATATTATTAGCAAGAAATTTGATTCCTTACAAAATTTTTCAAAAACATTGGGCTTTTAGGTTCAAACTTAGTACCTACATCGCACGCTTGACAGTTTTCACATATGTACATATCAAGTTTTCATTTTTTCTACCATTTTAGTTTTTCAGTACAATTTTTCATTAGGCTTCACATGTTATTTAAAAAAATGTTATTTAGTGCTAATGAAATCTTTAATCATAATAAATAATTTAATGGAGAGGGAAAGAATTGCGGAAGATGTTATGGTACATTTAACAATAAAAAATCGATCCTTGCTGGAATGACGCAATATCTCAGAAGTGTTTTGGGCGTTTACAACGCTTTTGCTTACACATTTTACAACAAAACAGTATGTACTTTTGATAAATAACATTTCGATAAGTAATGATCTGAATACCAAGCACAATTAAATATGCAACAGGAAATTTACAAATAAACTTCACCAGCACCAGAAAAAAATTAACAGAAAGCCAACACTGGCATATTGTTCCCAACGTTCATTTATGTTTTACATATTCAGTTCAAACACCTCTTTCCTATTTACTCATATTTTATTGTAGTAATTGGCCCTGTGGTAGTCACTACTTTCTTTTAACTTTTCGTAACAAGAAGTTAGTTTCTTACGACCTTCAGTTTTAAATTCATGCTCTTCACCTCACCTTGAAACAACATCATTCACATTTCTATTTCAAAAGTACAACGAGTTTTCCAAAGCCACTGCACTTTTACCGCCTCTGTCAATCTTTTTTCTTACCGCTTTACTTCTTGTTCTTCTTTTTCTTGCTATTCTCCTCGGAAGACTTAGTAGATTCTGCTGAGGTAGCTTTGGGATTGGGTGCAGCACCAACAACCACCTTATAAGTGGGTTTCTTGCCGAGCTGTTGTGTTGGTGGTTGTTGTGGTGTGGCATGCGTTATGTTGTTGGTGATCGTGGGTGTGGACGTGGTGGTGGTGGCCGCAGTTGCATTATTGCTCGAGGGTGTAACTGGTGTTTCGTCTAAAAACAATGGATTTTTTACCTCCATCTCACCCATTGGCTGTTTTGGAAAATAAAGAATAGTTAATTAAACATTAGAATTATTATTCTGCCGAAAATTAAATTTCAAAATGCAGGGTGACCCTATAAATAGAAATGAGAACAATCGTTGTGATCGTTGTGCTGTTATCTGTCAAATATTATCCGCTTACTTTGAAGTGGGCAATCATAAATAGGTCCTTTCATAATCATATGGATTTTAGTTTGCTCAGCTTTTGCAGAACAGTATTTTAAAAAAATTTTCAGGTATGAAGTAGCTGAATGAGGACAAGTCGCTGGAGATCTGTCTAGTTGAAGGTTTAGGGAATTGTTGCAGATATAGGCAGTCCCGGATGGTTAAGACACCTCTGATGACAGTAACACTATTATAAGCTCAAAACCCGCTAAGGATTGTGTGATGTTGAAGGGTCGTTTCAATTATTTGAGCAATTTACAACTGGCAGCAAGCCGAAAAGCACGAGTATGAAACCCAGCTTAAACTAATTTATTCAGGTTAGCTACAGTCTAATGTTTCGTCTTTGAGCTACTGGCATAGATGGCGATGTCTACACTGTTTGCCCATTACTTTTATCCTGTAGGCTATTGTATGGCAGTTTTCATACAAATTTCGGCGGATCAGAGTTTTATGTGGATCATCCTGCCTATGCAACTGAAAACGTTAGAAATCTGAAATCCAAGAATACTTACCGGTGCGAGACCAGGACATTCGTATACAGTATAATCACCCTCTTCATTCTCCTCATCATCGCTCTCCACATCTGACATGCCACAGCTACCCTCCGCCGCCTGACGATTCTCCATTGCAATAATTTGTTGCTTTTGATGTTGGTAGTGGTACATTTGTGCGCTTTGCGCCAATTTGCGATCACCTGAAGGCGAGATATCCTTATTGGGTCCAGTCACACCATATGCCGGATATTCAACATCCGCTGCGGCCTTCGATTTGCGTTGTAATCTGCAAGCAAAGAGGACAGAAATGGAAATAAGTGAAAGAACATGTTAGAGCTCATCAACAGAGCAGACGAATATTGTACTTACGTATACCAAGCGATGCCTAGCGCTATCATTCCCACTGTTACCGCCGCACTCACACCAGCTATCAAGGCCACCAAATACATGCCCATCTCACCATCGACGCCCATATGTTGCCGTACTACCAGATTTTCTCTAGCATCATTGCCGCTCAATGCACCCGACATATCAGCGGCGCCGCCAATGGCCGTGGATTTGCCTTCCTTTTGCAGCTTGTCATAGAGCGCGCTGATGTGATGTCGGGTTTCATCACTAGTCGTATCGGGCTTCATTGCCGCTACTACATTGGCACCTGCAACAGCTGCTGCAGCAGCAACGCTTTGCGGTTTAATGCGATGGAAGGTGGCAGCATTACCATCACCTAATTTTGTGGTTTCAACTGGTGCTGGCGCAAGCACTGGTGACTTAGCAGCGATGTTGGGTGCAACACTGGCGGTTTCGCCATTCGTTGCTACAATTGAGCCAGCAACAGCATTACTCGCGCCAGCAGCAGCACCAACTCCGGCTGAGGGTGACGCTACTTTAGTGCCGAAATTCTGCGTCTCAGCAGGCACAAACTCCTGATAGTCGTCTAAAGCACGCGAATCCAATTCATCACTATTGCCCTCGTCATTATCGATGCGACTTTGTTCTGCGAAGAAACGTGGATCGGCTGGTCCCACCGCAAAAGGTATTCGCTCACGTAAAATACCGCCATTCGCAATGTTCGCCATATTGGGTGGAGGATATTTGTAACTGAAGAGTCCATTCGATTCGGCGTACTGATTCCGATTTATGTTGTTATTGTTGTTATTGTTGTTGCTGAGTATGTTGTTGTTATCGAAATTTTTATAGCTATTATATTGATAACGATTGCCATCGTAAGTATCATCATCCTCATCAATTTCCGCCGATCCCGACACATCCTCTCCCATATTTTCAGCATTCTCAGCCGCATTTTCAGCAGCCAACAACTGCAGACGTTGACTCAAACGTTCACGTTGCTCTTCACGTTGTCGCTGACGATTTATTTGCATATGGATACGTTCCAATTGTTGTTCTAATGTTTGTTGTAGCCGACGACGCGCATTCTCCTCCACAAGTTGGTTCAAATAATCGGACGATACATCAAAGTTTTGTTGCAAAAATTTGCGTAACGGTTTACGGCGAAGCCCTATAAAAGTACAGTGAAAGAAAGAGACAGCAAATAACCAGGTGTTGACATTAAGTAATTGGCATATAACAGTAATGTAATGGTATACATATGTACATACTACAATAACTAAATACAACAAAGAATGAGGAAGCGCAATGTTTGTTAATGGGGTCACCAGCTGGCAGTTTCTTTTTGTTATATTGTTTTTTGCTTAATGGAAAATTTAGTATTATTCCTTTGTGAAAATTGTTTACTTTGGCGCACATTCGTTTATAATTTGATACCAAAATGTCACTTCACATTTTTCTTTTGAACTCATCTCATTTTCATTTGCCTTTGAACTTTTCTATTCATTGCAGAAGTAGATACTTAAGTACATTATCCAATTGCTTCTGAAATCCCAAAGCCGGACAATAAAATTCCGACGTTGCAAGGGGTTGTTCACAGAACATGGGATCACAATCCATTCGACATAGATTTCGTTGCTTCAAAATGAGTTTTAGTTGATGTATCATTTAAGCTAAGTAGGTATTGTTAATGTATGTATGTACAGAACTAAAACACAGAGAGCACAATTGAAAACATTTTCAAAAGCTAGAGGAGCTTTTGATATTGGCTGACGGTAAGAATTTTAAAGTGGGAATCTAGCGTAAGACTCCATGCTTTATATCTAAAAATTTACAGCAGTAGCTGATTCATTTCGACCATTTTTGACATTTATCTGGATTTGTGTGGGACTTTTTCTAGTGAACGGGCAAGGACCTAGGCCATCAAAGTAAACCACAGTCGCTTGAAAAAAATTACCACATTTCTTGTCGGAATATTTATGAAAGAAGGTGATAATAAAAACGTGCTAGAGGGGAAGATAAGAATCAAAATTACTAACAGAAAAGGCAGAGAGTACTGACGTGTATAATAAAGGAAGCGATACAACCGAGAAGAATGTGAGAACAAAATTAAAAGTATTTAAAAGGGCTATGAGATGGTTCCGGATAGTTCAGATTTCAATCAAAGGTATTAAAAAGGGGAAATAGGATGATTCTTAAATTTGTAAGACATTCGTAATTTTGTAAAGAAAATAAGTACCAGCTTATAATACATTTCCACTCCATACGATTTTGGCCCGCTGCTAGTCTAAACTAAAACTAATCTCCATTCAAATAATACACCCACCCTCTAATTTGCATATGAGTACGGTGAGCTGATAAAAAGTTTTAAAAGCTTTCAAATACGCAAAGTGCGTGGCATGAATCAACCTTATTTTGAAAATTAAAATATTCAGCTAATTAATGGATCTAGACCATGGAAATTTTGGGTTATTGATAACGCATTGCATTCTCATTAAATACTTATGTATGTAGTGGAATAAAAGAAAGAAAAAGAAACAAAGTAGATTAGAGGTAAAATTAGCTGAAGCTTAAAGAGCCAGTCAAGTAAATCCAAACCAAGTAAACACTTAACAATAACAAAGCTGAGGAACTACATATGTATACAAACTAAGGAAGTCTTAGTTCAAGTGAAACTGTAAAGTATATATGTATATATCAAGTTGTAAGCAATTTTCCTGGAAATTTTATTCACTGATACATGGATCTAACATCCTAAATAAGGATTTTCAATTGTATCTAAAAAAAAAAAAATTGAACAATGCACTTCAGCGAAAAGCGTTTTAATTTGGTTTTTATTTCGTTGTTTTAATTTTTACAATAAATATCGAAAAGAAATAAGTAAAGTGATTAAAGTGTTTTCCAATTTTAAATACTATTATCAAATTGAATAGAAAAGTGAACAAAAGCTATAATTTTTCATGATTATAAGTAAAAGAAATCTTAGTAAAATTAACGGAAATCATGATTTTTTTTTTTATTACTGTAATAATTACTCCTTGTGATTTTTGTTGTAGAATTACAAATTGGGCTCATAGCGAAACCTTGGTCATAATTTTATTAAATTTGTTTGTTACCCTTTCTATTATGTTTATGTTTTTCTTCGCTTCTTTATATTTGTTGTTGCTCTTATTAATGTAATTGGTATGATTTTACTTGGCCCATTGATGTTTCAACAATGATGTGTTTACATTGGTGTGAGTGGAAAATAATAAAAACTTTGATTTCTTTTGCAGCATCTGTTGTATCTCGCTTTTCTACGATATTGGTGTACGCGTGTTCGTAAACGTTGGAATTGCGAAAGGTATTTAAGACGAACGGCTGTGTTTGGGGCATTGTACACTATATACCGACCCTGCACAAAATCGTGGGACTAATCTGTAAAGGGAGTGATACGTGAATGTTCCTTTCCAACTCCAACCGCCTAATCCTTGACTCACTGCATTTTTACCATCGCTCGGAGTATCAAATAGATTTTTTGTATTATATTTTAAAATAAATGACCCATAATCATAGTCAAATTGAAATAGAGTTTTATCTACTGAAACATGATTCTAATGTAAACACCATTTCAATCAAAAGTTGAAAGTGGCGCTAAGACATTTTAAAATTACGGTTTGTGTCTATGGTTGTGCGATATCACAACGCTTACTCTAAACTCGAGTTTGGCTTTTTTCGCTTATTGCCACAACTCTGCGATTTTTTATGAATAGTTAACAGGGTGACCTAGCAAATATACAAAATTAACTTACCCTACTAGCCAACTCAATTTTTTTTTCATAACCGTATTCCCTTACATTTAGCTAAAATCTTTATTTATTATGACTATGATTGATCAACATTTAATTTAATTAAAATGCGTGTTAAGCAACGTTTATGATTATGGGCCCATAAATTTAATTCTTATGCCGCAAAAATGCCACTGTTAAAAAAACACAAAATGTTTTTTTTTTTAAATGTTTAAAAAGATTTCAAATTATAATTTTGCCTTAAATATTTTATAGTTTTCGCAATGATACTTGGAAATGAACAAAAAAAAAAACAATCGTTACTTCGGATTGTTTTTCTTAGTTATTTATAATACACATTTTATCAAAAAAGTTTAAAAATTTCCGAATATCTTTAAATTTTTAAATTAAATAAAAATTTTATAATCTCAGTGGGTATGGTACGATAAATCGAAAATTAAAATGTCGAAACTGAAAATGTCGAAAAAATAAATGTAGAAAACCGAAAATCCCGAAAAAATAAATATCGAAAAAAAATATGTCGAAAAAAATAAACTCGAAAAAAAAGACGTCGAAAAAAAAAATATTGAATTAACTTAATTAATGGTGTGTAAAATTCGCGAGAATTTACAGTCAAAATCGTACTGAAAAATGTTTTGATTGTCAAAATTCGAGAAAAAAATACAAGTCAGCTGGCCTATCAACACGACCTGTATTACTGGATCGTGCTTAAAAATTTCCGTTTTATTTCGCTGCCTACTACATTCAAAAATTTGGTAATGGTGCAGTTTATGGGGCCCACCCAAAACTAGACCAAAAAAGTCGAGTGGGTTGTTAAAAGACGCGTATTCACGTCTAGATTTAGAATCTGAAATGAGATTTTTGTTTTTTTTTAATGTTCAAAAGTTATGAGGGTAAAACTTTCCAACTCGGGGCGTGATCCATGTTTTTTATGTGCAGAACAACTTTCGCGTAGGCGGCCTTCGGCCGCGCTTCAAAAAATAACCCTGGGCTACGCCATTCCAACTCCGGGTGTGTACCATAGATGTGGCTACCGCCACGGTGATGTCCTTCCACGTGCCACGTTTCCCACACTTTTTCACTTTTTTGGCTCAGTCTCATGTGCCATAACAACAAAAATATGAAAATGACAGAAAATTGTGGACTTTAACTGCAAATAACTTTAGAACTGTGAAAGGTGTTCTGCACATAAAAAACATGGATCACGCCCCGAGTTGGAAAGTTTTACCCTCATAACTTTTGAACATTAAAAAAAAACAAAAATCTCATTTCAGATTCTAAATCTAGACGTGAATACGCGTCTTTTGATACCCCACTCGAATTTTTTGGTGTAGTTTTGGGAGGGGCCCATAAACTGCACCAGTACCAAAAATTTTACACGGCATTCAATCCTGTGCTTAAAGAAAACATTTCAAAATTATTACAGTTTGTTTTCGACATTTTCGACATTTTTCGACCTTTTTATTTCGATTAAAAGAATTTTCGACATTTTTTATTTCGGTAAAATAATTTTCGACATTTTTCGATTCCACAAAATATAATTACGATATTTTAAAAATTCTAAAATTTCGACATTTGCGTTTCGACATCCCATCTCAGTTCTTGAGTTCTTAAAAAATAATTTAAAATGTCTATTGAAAATTTAAATTTGGATAATAATTGACTATTTTCACCGCCTACGACTACACCTCGTTCAAGTCGCCAGTTGATTGCATTGAGAGGAGAGTAGTGGTTACGAAGTCACAGAAAGCACATCAGTTCGCAACTAGAGATTTGCCCAACAGGGTTCCTATGGTCGTCCAATTGGTGTTAGTTGTTTTCATATGTATGTATGTGTATTATATGAAATATCAGTATTCGGCAATGACGTCGGTAAGGATAAGAGATATCACATACATACATATGTATATGTATCTACATTTGTAAAAGAATTGATTCTGATTGTTGTTGTTTTACGCGTGTATATTTGCTCGCGCGTGTTTATGAATGTAATAACGAAAGGCACACTTACATACATACATACATACTAAAAAGCTTAATATGCTCACATTTGAATTTTTTATTTTCCTAGAATGCACAGAATTATGTTTGTTACGGCAAATTGTTGAACGAACTCGTGATCACCTCTCTTCTCTCTTCTTTTAGGTAGTTAATAAAGCAGAAAAATTATTGTTCGAATCTTATTTATCTTATATATTCTTATTCTTATTCTCCTACCTAGACTAGATATTTCTTCAAGAAAATATAATGATTCACTGTTTTTTTGGGTTTTGGGTTTGAGAAAACGGATACGTAACTATTCCTTTTGTCGGGCCGTTCTGCGTACAGGAATGACTCTGGTTTAAGCAGCCCTTGGGCTGTTGAAAGTTCCGACTACGAAGCGCTAAGTACTCTTACTAAAACCACATTCGATAGCGGTGCATTCCTCAATTTAATATCTAGCTGTCTATCTAACAATGCGAGTCAGTCGTGCGATTTGCTAACTGATTACGGAAGGGCTTCCACTGTATGTATTTCGCTGGGTAATGTCGGTGTCTTCAGTATCTGAGGAATTATGGAGATCCATGAGCTCTTCTCTCGAAAACTATGAGAGCCGTAGCAGCAGTAGCGCAAGGACATAATGCCTTGCTTTCGAAGGTCTAGCTAAAGCAACAACACGCACCAGGGTTGACCATTATGTAATTGACCTACATTGATAACTCCCAACCTGCAGCATATAATTGTAGTAAAAAAAAAATACAAAAACAAACAAAAAACACTCAAAGCACACAAATCTAATTATATGAATTCAATTCAATTATTGGCACCAAAATAGCCTGTTCAAATAGCCGAAAGGATAAATGAACTTCAGCACAAGCTAATGACTTGAACAGTCTTGGGTGTGAGAACAAATATCTTTATATTTTGATTTCATAAAATTAAAAGTAAAAATAGAATGCTATAAACGGAAATTAGAGAACATAAATTTTTACCTTAATAACTACAAAAAGAATAACAACAATAACTACAACAATGCTAGATACCAACAGTGATGGCAAATACAAGAACTACTCAAATTAGCCATATTTGCTGCCTCAGCTCAAACCAGTTCAAAAGAGACCAAGAGACAATCCTTTGCGGACTGCTGAAGTTTCACAGTCGGATGAAACCCATAGCTCAATTGATGTCTGAGTTTCCTAAGTCGAGTTAATTCTACCTACAATGTGAATGCAGTGCGAGTACCCCACAGGTTACACTGACCCTTATTCATGAACTCTCCCAGACAAGCACCTCAATATTGGCATAGCTATAACACCCCAGCATGACTTTAGCCATGTTTTAACCCCACCAACACAGCAACATCGCAAGATTTCATGCCAACGGGACAACTTTTTAAATTAGAATCGCTGGGTTTATTAGTGAAAGGATGTGCCGCTACTTTAGTTGGGTTCACAATACTGTCAGTTAGTTACTTCTACCGAACTCAGCGACAGTGTTCATATCATCATTCGCAATGCACGGGCCGTGCAGAATTTTAAAGCCTCGAGTAAAATCTGGAAGAGACCAATTTGTCTGAGAGCAGTCAGAAGGCTCTTAGAGTTCACAACCGCTTCTTTTATTTGGGTGTCGGGACGCCGTAATGTGTGGCTGATGAGAGAGTTTTCCGCTACTAGAGCGACAGCGACTGCAGCGACACATTGCGGAACTTGAATAAAGCCGTTTATAAAAAAGGAATTCATTTGGCTGACTATTTTTGTTTGGGGTTTTATACCAGTCGAGTGGAAAGTTACATCTTGTTTAACTTAACTGCAGGGTAACTAAAAACTATACATCCACAATGAGCGTGAAAAGTGTACCAGATGTTGAAGATAAGTTTTTCCTTTTTTTTTTTTTGTTCGTTTCGTACTACGTCGTAAATACATGTATATGTAAGTAGAGTTCGCCGTTAAGGTAAGTTCTATATTTGGAATTCTCCGAATGCAAAGGTGCAGCAAAAGTGCTGTCAGTTAAATTGGGTTGGAGTGGGCATAGGCACGCGAATGCTTTGCTGACGTTGTTTCGCATTTATACTATGTACAAGTGTATGTATGTATGTGTGCGTATATGTACATATATGTGTGTGTGTTCATATGTATAAAGGAAATGCGCAGAAAAGTCAATGGAAAACCGAACGAAGTTGCTTGCATGAATGTACGGCATGTAAAGTATGTACGTATGTATGTATGTATGCATGTAAATATGTGAATTAATGATAATTGTTGCTTTACGTTTCATTATTTATTGTTGGCTTAGGGGAGGCAGATAATCAACCTACGCACACACACACACACACAGAAACTCTAACAACAACACTTTTCTTTATATTTGCTTAATCCGCGTATTATTTATTACCTCACCACCATTTTATAAATACGAAATGCGATTATGGCGCAGATATTTATTTGAATGGGCTTAAGCTTGTGTGAGTGTATCTACTTAGGCGCTCAAATATCTACTCGATTCGAAAAGTGTTCAATTGATTACTTTTTCGTGTTTCATTCAACGCTCCGACTCAGCTAAGCAATACTACTCGGTACTTTTGTACAGTAGTGGCGAAATAAAAATGAATGAAAGATTTGTTCACAATGTCATCAACTTCTTTACTACTCTCTATTACATGGAAATAAGTTGCTCATACGCCCTGACAAGCAATAGTGCGATAAAGCATGATTTAGTGGGGGTGAAAAAAAATAGAAACGGAATAGTAAACTGATTTTTTTTTGGTATTTCAATATTTGGAAACTCAATCCACATATCGAATGCTATTTCAAACTATTTTCCAAAAACACTAAACTTGTGTTGAATTTTAGTTGTAGACTTTGTAGTATTTTTCATTTTAATTTTTTGACAGTTATGAGGTGAATTCTGATTTTGTGCCATTGTGAAGTGAAAAGTAAAAGAAAAAAAGAAAACAACTTTTCAATTCGGTTATCAATTGACGTTTAGCTTCTTTACTTCACTAAGCTCAGAAATGCGATTCTGAAATGTTTGTGAAAACTTGGTCTTGCTTTATGATATTTTATTGTAGAATTGTAAGAATAGAAGTCACTTTCAGCGGTTCTTGACTTGAGCTCATTTATGGTCATGAACATTTTAGGAAAATAAATTTGTTGTTGTTAAATTTTGTCATCGAAGATACCAGCGTTTATCTCTGAACGGATACTGTCAAATAGATCCTCTATGTACCCTTCAAAATACTTTCGACATTTTGACGGCCTAGCACCAGTTTAAAGCTGGCTGCAAACTAAATCACTATCATTGTGCGACACAATTTCTTTGGGTTTGTACCGTGAGCAGAGATGTCGCACTTTTCTGGCGCTCAGTGTATATGAATATGAAATGGCATTCGACTTGCAAATAACTGGAAATGTTTAAAAATAGCTAAAAGCAAATAGACAATGGTTGCTTTGGTGGATGGTTTGAGTAGCTACATATGTATGTACATATGTATGTAGATTATGTTCCTTTGAACAATTGAATTGCATGGTGGGTGGGTGGCCTGTTTGTAACCATATGGACCTGTACTCGTATTTAATTGCTTTGTTGTGGACGATGTCCTTGTATAGGTATACAAATATATATTCACTAAGTATTTAATTGAAGTTGGTTTTCTAAATTTACATTTCAAATGCTATAAATATTTACTTAATTTTTTTTTTTTTTTGTAATGAATGAAATTTACATACATACATAAGTAGTTGTTGTTTGTGACGCTCTTACATGCGGTTTGTTATTGTAACAGCGACAAGTGTACATATATGCGTTATACAGACATACAGACATACATACACATATGTATATAAGTGGCTATTTTTAGCCATACCTACCTGGATAGACGGACATTTCGCAGTGACCCAAAATGTTGAGCAGCACTGCAGCGAGCAGCGCCAACGCAATTGCACTACGTTTTGCCATGTTTTATTTGTTGGTATAGTGTTTTATTTCTTTTTTTTGTATTTTAAATTTTTTTTTGTAGCTTACAGCAATTGAAATTTCTTTCAAATTCCGCACGCAGCGGTCACAGCTTAAATGTTTTCTAAGCAAATGTTTTCAGTTTTCTTATTTGTTCAGCAAAATCCTTTGGAAAATTTCAATTTAACTTAATTTTTCACTTTTTAAAACTGCCATATGGTATCCACGTACATATGTATGTATGTATGTATGTATATCTTAAGTGACGCCGGTGTGTGTGAATGTGCGTACGGTGCTTGTGTTGGCGTTTGCCCTTTGCAAATGCAGCATACACAATTCCTGTTGTTCTTATTATTGTTGTTGTTGTTTCTTTATACGTTTATAGCCACATTCCACACCGCACGTCCGCCGTATGCTCCTTAGTGGGCTCTCTTGGTCGTTTTGATATCGATTTTCGTAAGCGCGTAGGCAGGCAGGCAGCCAACTGCTGTGGCAATTATTCGTACGTGGCTAACAGATTTTTCAAATTTTTTTTATCCAATTTTCACTTGCATTTGTATTTTTGAAACCAATTTGTTTAAGTTTTTAGTTTAATTACGGATTTTCTTTTTTTCACTTGCTTTTTTTATTAAAATTTTCACAGAATTGTATATTTCTTGCGTAGGCGTTCTTGCTGCTCAATACATAGCTGCTGCCTCTTCAGTAGCACAAGAGAAATATTTTTCTTTCCTTTCAATTATTTGAGGTTTTCCGTTTTGTTTTCGTTCGTTTTGGTATCAACGAAGTGTCCCGTTGTACTGAAAATATTACCGTTGGCGTTGTACGTTTGGAGCTTAATCGTATTCGTAATCGCTCATTAGCTTCGGCTTGCTCGGTTAAAAGCTTCGGTTGAAACTTGTAGCTTGCCAGTTGTGACGCAAAATGTGAAATGGTGATGGCAAGCCATTCCAACGCCTCTGCAAATGGGAGAGTACACCTTGCGTACCCCAATTGTGCTTGTGTGTGTGTGTGTGTGTGTATATAGGCTGTTGCCTCTCTACATTAACTGCAATGGATACTAAATAACAAGACTTGAGGAGAGACCAAATTACCGTTGCTTTTACGACAAAGGATACAGTAGCCGGTTGGTGAGCAGTTTGTGCAGTGAAGAGATAAATAGCATGTACAGTGTTTAGGAATGATAAATAACCGAAAGATTTTCCTTTCTAATACGAACTGTTTCTCCAAAAATGTTTAAGAAATAGGTTAGGTTGAATAAATTCACAGCAAGTCCACAAGACTTGAGCAGAGAACAAATTACCGTTCTTTTGTTGTAGTTCTTTTGCTGTAGCCGGAGCATGCATTAATTGTATGGAGTTTGACGGACCTAAAAAGGCTATACTCAAAGATGTGATAGAACCCACAACACTACCTCGAGTGCCTTGGGACTGACTTCGTTGACTTCTTGCACGACTTCATTTAACAGCCATATATACTTGGGGTATAGTCCAAGCAGTCACTTGCAGTATCGTCTCACTACCAACTATCCCCCGCTGACAACTCAACTCATAAACAGCGAAGCACTGTTTTAACATTCCCCATGTGCATTTCGTCCCATTTTCACTCCACCAGCTCAAGTCCATCGGGTACACGCAGGCGTATAAATCAATTCAATTTTATTTCGGGCGCGTATGATATTGCACTCCTCACGTTCGTCGTAAAACTTTTCTCTTTGGACCCATCTGTATTTGAATGAAATCTCTACAAACAGGTGGCGGTGACAATATGTACACAATGGTTTGGTGTTAACTACATACATACATAAAAGTGAAAAGCTAAATTTCAGCATTCCTCGAGCTTTTGTGATGCCCGGTCTCTTTTACACTCTCTCGCTCACATTGCAGGAGGTGAGAACTTTCCTTTAGCTGCTGTAGCTGCTATTTTTAGTGCGGGAGCATTTGCGTGTAATTGCGCGTTGCGGGTGTAAGCGTGATTGTGTGTGTGTGTGTGTGTGTGTGTGGCGCAACGACAATTTCTATGTGGGATAGGATATATTTTTCATCAATGAAAATTTTATTGAAGGACTTCACGCTCATGCGCTTCCCATTTCGGTAGCTCCATTGAACTTTTTTGAGCGCTCACAAACAGCCAAACACAATGAATGTTTGCACAAACATTTCTACAGATGGAAATTCGTTTGGGAGGATTTGCCAGTGATACGAACCAATTCTAGATTTCGTTTATGTTTTCCCAGTGACGTTTGGGGTTTCTTTAGCATAGAAAAACTTTTCTTTCATTTAAACTATTATATATGTACATACTTAGTTATAATATGTATTTAGGTACTTATATATATACCTTCGTACTTATCATGTAATAGTATATTATATGATTTCAAGTGTGTATCCAATCATTTTTTTGGTACATATTTGAATCCATGTAATGTACGAGAGTCAAACAATAAGTGCACTACCTTGAAACAAGCGGCCCGGGAATCTCCCGAAGAACTTTTCTCGCTAACACTTCAAGTTTGGACGTTTACGTTGGTGGAAGGTACACTGATAAGGTCCAATCAGTTCAGTACACGATTAAAAATTTTAACCTAAATTTGAATATTTTTTTGTTTGTTGTTACGGTCTGTTTTATTTACATATTTATAGGTTTTGTGAGCCATCCAGTGTCCGAAAAGGGATCTTATGGATGAGTTTGGACACTCTGAAACATGCAATCCTATCCATCGCTGTGTGGAAATCTTTGTACTTTTCTCTAATATCAATTTTTCCATAAAAATTTGAATATTTTAAACGATTTCTCTGTTCAGGGATAAATAGCAAATCGTCATTTAATCAGTTTAAAATCACGGTTTGTGTTTATGGTTGTGCGATGTCGCTACGCTTACTCCAAACTTGAGTTTAGCTTTTGCACTTATTGCTATGCTATGGTTTGTGAATAAAATAGTTGACAGGGTGACCTTCTAAAAAAAAAATTCGTCATACCATCAACCAGAACAATTTTTTTTCATAAGGGGACCTTGCTACTTTTCATTTCAACTAAAATCTTTGTTTAATATGACACTATGATTGACAAACATTTGAAATGTTTTTTACGTTAAGTGAGTATTTTACGTAAAACGACTATGATTATGAACGAATTCTTATCGTTCCACCCTCGTACACGCCTACCTTGGGCATAGCGCCCTTATCAGGGCAAAAAAATTTAATAGAAGCCATTCAACCGCTTTAGCCAAACCCCAGTGCTTGTCATAAGCCATGATACCTTAATGTTTGTTAGTGTAAGTAGGTTAGTATCTAAGTAGTTAAGTTTGTACCGTTAGTTTCTGAATTGGCAATTGGTATGTATTGGCATTCAGTCAGTCACGTTCGATGTCTCAGCTATTCTTTTCATTTATTCAGCCAGAATAGTCGCTTGTTTTTATTAATCGAGTTGCAAAATATCTACCTAGCCTGAATAACAATCCTTCAAAAATTTGTGTAATCAATTAAATGCACATTAACCTAAAAAAATTGTAATTTCATGGAAGTTAAATAAATGCAAAAAATTTTTTGTGAATTTTAAAACTAACAACTTACCAAATAAAAAACAAATAGGTTGGCTGTGATAAAGCTACGCCTATTATACTCCTATAGCTACGACTATGAATTTCCTTGATCAGCTTTTTTATATGGGTATGGTTATGTCGCCACTAAATGAGCTTTTATTTACCCTGAAGGTTTTGGCCCAATGCATGAATGAATTTCCTTACTTTAATTTACCTTGCTTTAGTAAGACAAAGTTGTCAAAAGTCAAACCAATTTTTACAAGCCCATATACATACTTAACCACATCTATTGTCATCGATTATTGGTGCCATAACCATAAACAGCTGACAATTAACAACAGTTGATAGTAAGCTTCATCATCAATAGCTGTGTTCGGTGGCAAAAAATTTTATAAAATTTTTACTGTGAAAGTGTTCGGTGGCGCAAAACACTTGCAGCGAGAGAGCGCATTTTGACATTTCATTGACAGAGAGAGCTGCAAGTGTTTACTGAGGATTTTTGGCTCCGTAAAAGTTGCAAGTGAAAACAGCTGATCGTGACAAGGGAAAGCAACAACAAAAATTTAAAAATTTGAATTTTCAACCAATCAAAATGGCAACAGCTGTTTCTACTGACTCCTGTTCGGTCACAAACTTTTACTTTTTGCGTTTCTAGAGAGTTTTACGTCATTCTCTCTTTACTTACACTTTTTGCAAGTTTTGCCACCGAACGCAGCTAATAACAAATGCCTTGTACTTTGCTGCATGATTAGCAATCAGCTGTTTATGGATATGGCAGAAAAATCAAAAATCAATTTGTTGGCTACGGTATGGTAATGACGTTAGCGTTATGGTATGTCACCATTAGAAGGTTACATTGATTGAAATTAGGAATCCACATATTAGGCAAGTCGAGTCGGTGTTCTTGTTTTACATGCATTTCTGCGCTTTACTCGTTAATTTTTTGCAACTCGGTGTCAGAAGAATTCCACTAGTAGGCATATTATATTCAATAGTTTGAGGTTAGGTGGTAAAGGCACTATTTTCGTTGTTACTTGTCCTTACTGGCGTTTTTTCCGTGGTTCTTGTGTCACAGCCTTGAACTGTTTTCGTATGCTAACAAGTCCTCAAGTGGCTATTTTTAAATTTAATAAACTCGCTGTGATTATAATACTATTTTACCTATGCACACATACATATGTACTTATATAAAAGTAGACCTACATAGGCAAAAATATTTGCAATAAAGCCCAGGTTTGACATAGTAATAGCAAAGTTGATGGGCACTAGCCGGTTAGCAGCAGTGCAGTGCCTGTGGCAACGAAATATACACCCCTATCATGCATTTCGACTTGGATCGAAATTTTCTCCGCTTGGCAACTTTGGTATCATGCGTTCCGTTCCCGTTCAGTTCAACTTCGAAACTTACAATTCTGCCTATCATGCACTTCGAGCGTAGCTCCGTTTTTCTCAGTTGCAATTTTGTTGACGGATAGCTGTTTGTTTTTTATTTTGCAAACAATATTAGATTAATTTCCGCGATTTTTTCTTAAAACTTTTAAAATATAAGTAAAACTCGTATATAAAAGTTGTAAAACGCTCGCTATATTTTGTTTTTGTGCTCTAATGAGGTTTTTTGATATGTTTGCAGGGTAATTGTTTGCGACCGGTGCCGAGTGCTAATATTTGTCCACATTGTGGGAAGGGGTATCAAAAGACGCGTTTCTATGACCGGAATCCAACTCCGGAGATCTAATATTTTCAATATTTTTGGACGCGCATTAGCACTCGGCACCGGTTGTAAACAATTACCAAAATTTGGACTAACATTCAAAACACCAATCTAACAATTTTAGTAACACCATTAAAACTAACCAAATGTGCCCCGGCAGCCACTCCACACCACCAACACATACTCGGTAAACTCCTTTGTCAGTTCCGGGGCCGCGAATGTCTTCATCCAGCGAAAAGTACCATCTGCGGTCAGACTTAATCCTAACATGTCTAATGTTTGCTCGGCGTATGTGTGTATCTACGTGCCTGGTTGAAGAAGTAGACTCTTCTAGCACCAACTCTATTGCAAATGCCAGCTACCTCCTACTGACGACATGGTAACATCCACCAACAGTGTCCTCTTGCTTTTTGTTGGTCCTCCGACGTCTGCTATAATCAATCAATTGATCTATGTATAAAATTTCACTAAATTTATTACATAATGCTCAATACATATGTAATTAGTTAATTTATGTAATTAAATTAATAAATAATACAATTGTACTTTTAATTCAAAAGCACTAATTTGTGTATTTTTGCTTTGTTATGTTCCAATTCCACACATTTCAAGGCAAACAGCTGATTTCGAAAGATTTATAGCTCTTCCTCTTTTTCTTTCAATCCAATTTAAACGCATGATACCAATTTTCGATTTCGGCGGAGCGTAGAACGGGAACGTAATTGAAATCCATGATAGGGGTGATAATATTAGCTTTGTTCGCGTACAAAACTTGCAAAAAGTGTAGATAAAATGAGAATGACGTAAAACTCTCTCGAAACGCAAAAAGTAAAAAGTTTCAACGGAACAGGAGTCAGTAAAGACTTACACCAAAAACAGCTGTTGCCAGTTTGATTGGTTAAAATTTCAAATTTTTAAATTTTTGTTGTTGCTTTCCCTTACCACGATCAGCTGTTTTTCACTTACGGGTAGGAGAAATAGGGAATATTGTATCCCCTTTGGTAAAAAGGCTATTCAATTTTTGGGAAAAGGTTTTCCCAATAAAATAAAAATTCTTGCAGAAATTCGACATTTCAATGCTTACGAATGAATCCAAAAAGACTTGTGGAGTAGGAGCGTTCATCTTCGAGGCACCTCCAGTCGAATATAAGCGAACTTTTAATGTTATTGCACCCAACAGCGTGGATATAATAAAATTAGATACAATTTTGTTGTTGTTAAGTATATTTTTTTTAAGTATTTTTCATTGGTTAATTCACGAAATATGGTATCAAACAGCACCTTAGCGCCAATTGGAGTCATAGAGCAATCGCCACTCCAACTAACAAACCATCCAAACAGGGTGACCAATCCACTAAGTTTCCATCGGAATGAGGCTGACGACTTTTGATTTGATAATTTACTGAAGAAAAATTTGGAATTATTTCACGCAAATTAAATCCATTAACTAATCACTGCAAAATTACTTTAAAACATCGTTTTCCAAAAATTACATGTTACATACATATATATAATACTTCTATAATGTTAGTATCGTATATTCCCAATATGCTGAAAGCGTGTCAATCATTATTACACGAGATGCTTATAATGCAAGTTGTGCGCATGCGCGATTTTTATTAGTGTTAGTGCATTGAAGCAGCGTGGCGAAAAAAACGTATGGAAGGGGTATACAGGGGCCACTGACTTGTTTACACAAATTGTTCTTTATAGTAGCGTATAAAACCACAGTTGAGTAAATTAAATATGAAAATGCCAATATATTGAATATAAATAGTAATATATTTATTATTTGAGCTTATAGGGTTTCTATGGCTACGTGATCGTCCATAATATGGTTAGAAAATGCATTATTTAAATTTTGAAAAATTGTGAGAGCGAAACTGACTTTTGTACATTACATTAGTGCAGGAAATAATAAGAAAAAGCAAATAAATGCAATCTTTGAAATATCCAAATATTTCATTGACCCCCTTTTATTCAAAAAAATTGACGACGCCAACCGAGATTTTGTCTTCTTCTCTCATTGTATGTCTGTACTGTAATGTTTGACACGCTTCACAGTTCTTTACTAGCAATATAGAAGTATTATATACATATATGGTTACATATTGGTAAAGAATCGAGTCCCAAAACCAAGTCATTGTTTGTTCGATTTGTCAGTTATCGATAATAAAATGGAGTCGGCAAATGTATGGCAGCACCTTCATTTGACATTTGATGGCACTTTGTTGTTTTCTTGATGAGCAATAGTACATTTTTCTTTCGTAAACATACAAAAGCAAGTGATTTGTAAGAAAATCTTGATATATAGTAATTTTAATGAAATGGCTGCATTAAAAGGTAATTTCTAAAGTTAGTTTGTCATGAAAAATCGTTTTAAAAACTTATTTTCAACTTTTCACTTTGGGAATTTGGAACTGCACTTGGTTGGGTCAACGCAATGACTTGGGATCTGTGAATTGTAAAACGCAGGGTGAGTTAAAATAAAGACAAAGATCTAATGCGATTAATTGCGTTGTATTGCATATTTATTCAATCAACTTGATACATATGTGTCTTGCAGATTATTGATTTGTTCGTTTCTAACATGTTTGGGAATGACTTTCCTCATATTGGCGTGTGCTGTGCCAAAGCCAAAAATTTTCTATCCATTCTTTGTGCTGTTATTCTATTTCCTGTCTGTACTGCCAGTCTTCGTATCCAAGCGCCTGAACCCCGGCAATGAAACAAATCCCAGAACAGAGTTTGCACTATTCCTATGCGCTGGCATGGTGTTAAGTGCATTCGCATTGCCTTTGGTATTAGCGCACAGTGGAGTGGTAAGTTATCTATCATACATATGTACTTAACTCATACTGAAAGTTGAGTGGAAGAAGAAAATGGCTAAATAAAAAGTCGTAATCTGTGAATTTGTTAAAAAGTGCCCTATTTCAACCAGAAATGTTTAGCGGAGACGTTTGTAGGACCAATCACTTCTACATTCAACCGGCAGTGTAATGAGCTTATATTGACCTTCAATTATATTATTTTAATTTCTAGATCACTTGGGCGGCCGCTATATTAACATTGATAAGTAATATTATTAATTACTCCACCATGTTTGGCTATTCAATGAAAGATAGCGAGTTTGACGCTCCATACGGAGGAATGTTCTAAATTGTCACTTTGTGAGCCATACAATTGAGCAATGAAACTATTTAGCTAAATGACTGCAGAACCTCGTTACAATCGAGTTTCCACCATGTGAACTAAATGAAACCAACAACAACCACAGTACTATATCTTAAATATCTATTTGAAATTATCAGACAAAGGAAAAATGCATGATATGAAACTCATCTAATTAATCTTATCAATGCTAGAGTAAGTCATATGCCGAAGTAGCAGCTGTTAACACTGACCCAACCATAATTAAAAAAACCATTTTAGTATTAAGATATAAAGCTTTTTGTATTTGTGGTACGTATGCAAATCTAGTAAGTCATTGAAATTATTCATAAATTTAATTTCTTTATTTGGAAAATGTTAAATTAGGAAAAGGCAAAATAAAAGTATATAATATGCACTTAATACGATGTCATACGAATCTCATTTTCATGAACTTCTGCACAATTACCATACAATCAATCGTACGTATATATGCAATATTTTGTTTTATTTGAATTAACTTTATATATTTGTTTTATACATACAAACATACTAAATTCTTTAAATATTTCCTAATAAAATTGGCAAATTAATTACGTAAGTAATAAGAATGTAGCACATATGTATTTTTTTGGAACAATGGCACTATTGAACATGGCATCATCGGAGATCAAAATATAAAGTTTTGGCCTTGCAAACGGATTGTACTTGAAACCACTCGCGATTCTATGATTGGCAATACTTGAAAGAACCCGATTCGGCTATGCTTTAGCCCTATACATACATATTTCATTAAAAACGTCCTTATTACTATTGCAGAAGCACTTCGCCCTGCTTAGTAGGCGCATCCTCTCATAGAATGGAAAGTGACAGGACAAACATGGTTATACCGATGATAACAGTCCTTTGCAAGATATGAATCTGGTACGCTCCGGCGTAGGCACATGGCGGCATCAGCCTTACTGCCGTGGTACTGGATTTCGTTGAGCCCTGGGTTGAAAATACAAGTATTAAATCAGTCTTAGCAGCGAAGCGTGGTCGGGTGTTCTAGTATGAAATGAAATATAAACCACAAACCGGAAGACCTATTATGCGTGTGAAATTCCATATGCTTTCTCGAACAAGACACGCTCTCACTGTCTGCGCTCTGATTGCAGATTTAGGTGCCTCAAGGAGTTTAAGCACATATGTACGACTTTACAGCGTTGAACGAGATTGAATATGGAACAGCTATGCTAGAGGCTTATCTCTGTTTAGAGGTAGGTGAATCTCACACTGTCGATCTTCTCTTATTTTTGGTATGCTTCATGAGAAAAACAGGTGTAAATTAAGGTGTGTTGAAAAATAAATGTAAGAAAAGGAAATACAATGGTGATAATTTTTTAAGATGCACCTCGCCAATCTCCCTTCCCCACCAGAAAGAGTTTTCATCGGTCCTGAGCAGACTACAATATCAACAGACCAAAGGCTTTTCATTGTAATGCATTGATGGGGCATGCTCTTCCGGTATTATCGAGATTTGTATACATATGTACATAGGTGAAGAAGATATAAACTGATATCTTATATATGTAAAATAGATTCGAAAGAAGCAGCTTTGCAGGGAAGTATATATCGAGCTCCTGGAGATTACTGGTTGGAGAAATGCTGGGTAGAGAATTTTCTAAATAACAGGACAGATACTTGAAGAGATAGTCAAAGTGCAGGGGAGTTACTCTGCACTCCACTATGAAGAGGTGGTAAGATAATGTCAGGTAGACTTCGACTGTTATCTCTAAATATGGAGCATTTTTCTAATTGAACATGGGCATTTAAAAAGTTTCGACCAGAGCATTCCATATCCTATATGGGCTACGCTTACTATAAGTCCATGCCACTTGTAATGAATAAATGTCCCCACCTTTTAGAGGGAAATTCTGTTTTACACTGTTTTAAGAAATTTGTTTTTGTTTCCTAACGTCTGTATAATATACATACATTAGACGGTCTAAAAAAATATTCATAATAGTTTTCAAAATGTTAATTCCTAGAGGTAGCTTCGATTTTTAGGACTGAACTCTTTTTTGATTTAAAACTGCCAAAGTATGGAAAAAGAAATTTTTAGGAAAATTCATTCCCCACAAAAAAGTTCTGTATAATAACCAAACTTTAAACACTGGTATGGTCTTCTGATTATATTTTTTAACTACAAGACAGCTAACTTGCATCAGAGCCGTCATTTGTAAAGACCCCCTGAAGGGGTCATCAGCTCAAATCAGTTTTGCAATAGCAATATGAAAATTCTGATGCATTCATCAGCAGCGTCTTGCTTTATAACAACTTTATAACAAAATAATTTTTGACAACTATGGTTTAGACTGAACAATTTCTTTTTCAGAATTTAGGTTTACCACGTTTTCTACATTTATTTGTATAAAGAAATTTAAAAAAAACTAAACTTGAAAATAGAACTAATGCCAAGGTTTTAGTCTTGAAAACTATGGAACTCCCCAGCTGATGAAATTTAAAATTTTCACTTTTGATGGAGAATGTTTTTTCCTACACAGCTACATGAAACTTTATTTATCTTTTTAATTCAATAGTTTGACAGTTTGTCTCAAAAATTATCTGATTCATGAAAAATGTAATCCTCCAATGGTACAAAAATTTATGTAGTATTGTTTTCGCTATTCTAAAAATATATGTAGTTATTATAATTAAAAATAAAACTTATTTTGACCCTTTTAAATTTATACACACACATGTACATTTATATGTATGTATGTATGTATGCATATACAGCGACATATGGGGAAATTGATTATTAGAATTTTGAAATTTATTTTGAGCACCCCCTAATGTATGTTTTCGAAATTCGAATTAAAAGTGGGAAATACCTTGCAATGAATTGCCAACAACAGCACTCTCTCTTCTACCGAGAAAAACAATGCTATAACGGTAAATGAATTCGGCTAAAACAGCCAGTCAAGTACTTTTGGCCAAATCAGTTGCTCTCAGAACGGCGGCCAACGCGCAACAAACAAAAAGACACAGCGCAACTGGGCAGATGGAATATTTTTGTCTATAACACACACCCATACATGTGTATATGTACATATATACACATACATTTAAAGAAAGAAAGCTTTAATTAGAGAAAAATAAAAAATTTGATGTGCAAATTTGTGAAGAAAAAAGAAGAAGAGGAATTAGGAAATGAAATTCAAGTGCGAAATAAATGTTATTAAATAAAGAATTTACTGTAAAATGCAGTGCAATGTCTGTGACTGTGTGTGTGTGCAAGTGTGTGTGAGAGAAATTAGGTGAAACGCATAAAAAGTGCGTGCAAAGTGAAAAATAATCGATGAATTGATTGACTTGCCGCTGTAAAGGCAGCAGGAAGCAGGCACCAAGCAGCAACAGCGGCAGTCACAGTCGCATCAAATTGACCGCAGAATGCCAAAATTCCGTTTGCAAGTGCTAGAAGGAAGCGCATTGAGAATTTAAACAACAATTTTTGGATAATAACGAAATAGTGTACTAGAGGAGAAGTGTGGAAAAAAAAGAAAAAATGCAAGCCGTAAGCGAGTGAAGTGAATTTCTGAATTTTCTAGGGCACATAGAAAAAGCAGAAGAAAGGAAAGTAAAAATTTGTGTTGCAAGAATTTTGACACAGCTCAGCGCAGCCAGTTGGCATAGAATTTTTACATGCTTTATTAAGTATTGCATACTTTGAGGCGTTTTGACGCTGTATTTTGCTTAGCTATAACATGTTGTTGTTGTTGTTGTTATTGCTAATATCTTTTGCTACTGACACACTTTAACACATTAGGCTTTGTATTTGTTTGTGTATGGAAAAAATTTGTACATCCGTATGCACATTAGAGATGTTACGAAATTTTATATTTGAGCAGCGCACAAGCCAGTCTTTACATATAATACCAGCACGAAAGTCTAAGTTTGGTTGTAGCCTATTATTATATGCTCAGCTATTGCTCCATTTATGATATTTCGTTCCCGAAACGATAGAATAGCCTTGGTGAATGAAAGACTGGTGCAAAATGACTCTTTTAAAGTAAAACAGGCAGGAAATTAAAAAAATTTTATAGAAAAGTAGGCGTGGTTTTTTTTCGGCACTTTCCTTGCCATAATTTTATTTCGTTTATAGTACATATTGAAAAATTTTCAAAAATTTGTTTAAAAGTGGTTTTTAAAATTAAATTGAAAAGTTTGGCTTTAGCTCATGAGATCCAAATAGACAGTTTCACGTTGAAAATTAGGTATCTTACAGCCTTAAAAATACAATATACATACATACATATGTACATATACCCACATATGTAATTAAAAATCGAAACAATTTGAAACCGATTCCGATGTTTGAAATGGTTCCAATTTTGTTCTTTCCCAAATTTATGCAGTGAATACTTGCTTGTGTTCGTAACCTAAGCACTCCACTCGCGTCAAATCATCACATTGTGAAATGCGAATGCGAAACCGAACATTCGCAACATATCTAATGTACTATATATGTACATATCCACTTCTATTTGTATGTATGTATGTCGGTATATAGAATTTTTGGAAGTCGCTGTTGTTGTTGTAGGTCATCTATGCACTATTGATTAATTTTTGAAACAGTGTCATGGTAAAAATACATACATACATACAAACTTGCTTTAATTTATGTATTCCTCTCAGCGCAACAAAGTGTCATTAACAACAACAATTTGAAAGAATACGCAATGCAATGTAAGCGGATGCGTTATTTTCATTTATTTCTCTCTTTTTTTATTTTTTTTTTGTTGGCGTTTGCTGAGGAAATCGACGAAGTGCCGTATTACATAAAATTCAGTAATAGTAAAAAAGGCAACAACAACAACAATTATATGTGTACGTAAATTCAAAATTACTAAGGACTTGACTGTCACAGCTTCCGTATTACAACAACACTCGATTCAAGAAATACATTTTTTTCTTCCAAAATATACTAAAAGCTTTCGTTGGAGGGTTAAAAAAAAAATGCCTTCATGGCCTAGTGAGCACAGTCCGATTTCCTGGCTAGTAACATCTTCTTCGACATCATTTTTCTTTTCAAATTGCTTTCGTGCCACTAGTTTTCGCTAAAGTTCTTCCTTCTTCAGATGCACAAAAAGTTGATCTTTTTCGTTTTTGATGTTTAGTAGAATTGTTCTCTCTTTCAGCAAAGCTTAACTCTGCTCCTTATGACCTGTTGACCCCCATTACCGCTGTGGAGAACAGGGAAGTTAGTTCATTTAACGTTTGTCAGAGCATTTTTGCCCTGAAGAGATTTGATCGCAGTTTGACTGTCGTAATAGATTTACACATCGTATGTACATATGTATAGTTTTTAAGAAGTAGCCTTCGTGTAGCTTGGTACATACATACATATATTGGTGGTTCGGCATGTTAATGCTTAATTAGAGCGAGAGGTCTTCTGAGTAGTTTAAAAGCACGCAAAAAGTCTCATAAAGTAGTTTTGATTTGGATGAAGAAACGAATCACAAATAAAAATACGCTTGATTCAAATTACAAATCAAATTGATTTCTTATTTGAAAGTGGATTCGAAATCACGCTATTTGCTTTAGTATTCTTACGCCAAAAATAGCAGATTTCTTAATAAGGGTTTAGGCGGCATAAGCTTTGATGTTTTTTCGTTTATTTCGTTTGAATTGTAATTCGCAATCAGCTTATGGAATATTCCGAAGATATAGTTTATGTTTTGTAATCCCAAATCGGCGTTTTTCACAGCGAAAATGAAGAGGACAATACTGCGCTTATTCCTCAGAGCCACTGATGCTCACCCCCAATTAATAAATATATGGGGTCACAGGTGCCCCGCACCCCATGTTCTCTACAAAATAAATAAATGACAACATTTTGCGCAACACTGTCGTGAGAGCCTGAGCCAAATATGCAATAAAATAATATATTAAAAATAACTTAAAAAACGACTCGCCCTTTATAAAACTTAGACATGGGGACCTCAGAAACTGTATCAAGTATCAACGGGCTCATCTCTCTGGACCCAGGATAATAGGAGCAAAACACAACACCAACTTGTAGGATTGGTTGGCGGTCTTTGACAAGTAGGATGGCTGGCCAAATGGAGTTATATTGACATTTGCAGTCTTTTGTCAGATATATGTACATACATACATCCGGTACTTTTCGGTACAAACACCGTATGGCGCTACCCCGAATGCCGTGGGAATATTCTAACCCGCTAACTCTCATAAGGCAAGACCGGATGGTCAAATTTGCTCCATCGACGAGGCATTTTAAACTTTCTGTTATTACAACAAGGCAAGACCTACATATATTGATGTCGGGTTTACAAATTCTAGAAAATAGACTATCGGTTCCAAGACGATGTCTCAAATATCTCCAGACTCTGCTTTTTTTTCGATAACCCTTAGACTAAGTTTAAACATGTACTTAATAGAAAGGGTGCATTGTTCTACCTGGCAATTCCATCTGCAAGGGATGCATCCCCATCCGGATGGGGCGGTAAAGACTAACATCTTGTGTGCTCCGTATGTACCTCAGCTTTCAGTAGGTGTGCGTTTTATTTGGGTTACACGCACTTTCAGGTTGAGAACGTTTTTTGTTTTGTGAAGTAAAATTCTGAGCTATATTTTAAGTATCGAGACATTTACGCTTCATTGCTTTGCGCTTTATGGAAACCTTAAAATATTATAAGGTAGATATTTTTTATTTCTTTAATTGCCCTATCGTACTAATAAGATTGCACTCGATATGCTTGAGTTATGAATGCCAAATATGTTTTGTTGACGTTCTTTTTGTTTTTGCATTTACACGTGGCTGTCAATTTCTAGTTGGTGGACTTTCTTTTTTTCTTGCTTTTTTCCAATTTTCAATTATCAACTTTCGTTTGTTCGCAATTTTTAAATACCTCAAAGCCTCACCCTACTTACAAAAGTATAACGATAATTAAAATATAAAAGTGACGAATTTAACAGACATTCCAGCACAGTCCGATAACCATAACACCATAGCCGTAACATGCCACACTGTACTTAGCCATATCTATTGTTATTGATTATTGGTACCTTAACCTAAGAAAGATATCTAATAATGTCATAAAAAGTAGGTAAATGAAAATGAAAATTTGCCAATGAACTACACAACTAATAACGCTCCAAATGAAAAATAAATATCGAAACACGTTAATAAATTGCTTTAAACCAAAACTAATTCGACTTTTCGTGTTTATAACTATGGCATTATTAGCTGTGTTCGTTAAGGATACAATTTTTACTGGAAAGTAATCGGTGGCACAAAACATTTGCAGGGACAGAGCGCATTTTGACATTTCATTCGGAGAGAATAGCAAAATTTGAACTGTTAACCAATCAGCTGTTGATCGTTTTTCTGCAAGTTTTCCTGATTTCTGTTCGGTGGAAACTTTTTACCTTGCGTTTCAAGAGAGTTTTGCGTCATTCTCACTTTACTGACACTTCTTTGACGAACACATCGATTTTATGGAACCATCAATCGATTACATTGATTTCCATAAGCTTCGTGTGATCAGCTGTTTTATGTCATGTACTGGAATAGATGCTTAGTCTAACGCCCGTTTGTCAGTTTTACGATTCAAGATTGTTCGACTTTGATATGAAATTATTTTCAATTTATCAGATTTGTGGGTATCTAGAATCATATGATCTTAAGAGTTGATAAAACATTGGCCCAAATCAACACCTATGATATGTATGTTAACCCTTCGGAAATACTTCACAGTCGATCGGCAAGGCATATTCGACAAATTTGAATCTTAAGTAGTTATGTATGTTTACATTTAATTTAAAGAGTGCTTACAAACAAACTCTTTTGTAAAATAAATGCAATTAAAAATATTTCACATATCAAATATTTGCAGCAATTAAAAACGTGATAGTCTTGACGTCAATGAATGAGTTATTAAAATGTGAAATTTTGTTCCGCCTGTAAGGTTGGCTAATAAAAGTGTATGTATTGTTTAAATAAAAGTGCTAGCGATGAGCGGAATTATCCAAGCATTTACGTACGTCCACAAATGGGTATCGAATAATTTATACATACGTTTTTCTATTTAATACCGTCATATTCAAAGTTGAGCTTTTAGGAATGCAACGGTCGAGCCTCCTAGCAAACAGACCCCAAAGTAATGAAATGCAATTGAAAAGTTCAGTATTTTAATTAATCAGAAATAAAAACGAAATGTATGAGAAATGTTTGGTCGAAGTTCGTTTTCCCCCAAGTAGTGTACAGAAAAAATAGTGCATCAGTCAGTCTCTGAAGATGTCTAATTGTTCTCACTCGCATTCGTGTCCGCGAGTCTAAAATAGAGCATTCGCATCATACCTAATTATTTATGTATGTTCGCATGCACACATTATTCTTGTAGAGAAATAGAAATATGTATCTGTAATAAAAACAATTTTATAAACATATTAAAGAAAGCTACTCAAAAAATATTATTGGTGGGTGAATGTAGTATTTGGACGAGACATACTGCCGGCAATAAGTGTTTAAATGTAAGGACCACTGAATATTAGTTTTTTTTTTTTGGACAAATTGGACAGGGTTACACTGTTGTTAGCACTGCTAACAACAACAACAACAAGTTTTTTTTTTGTTTTTTTTTCGCAAGGCAAGGTTTCTGGAAGTACATATGTATGTATGTTGAAACTTTGTTGGTGACTTTTACGTAGATCTTTTCAGAGCTTTGATGTTTAGTTTAGAGCTTGTATTATGCATTAATCTTCAAAACGTGTTAAACAGCCACAAAAAAGTTATACTTGAAACCCACAACTGGACTTCCTTACTTGTTAGTTTAGAATATAAATGTCTGCTTTCTATTGGAGGACTTATATACATATGTATATAAAAAATAGTTCTATTTATCATTGTCAATCATGTTCAATATTTTCTCCATACAAATATCACAAGAAATCACCCAGCCGTAGAAATGCTTAATCAAATTGATTGTCAGTTGGAAATTGGAAAATGTTTACTTTTGTTCTCTACATTGTCCAGCTGTATGATTACAAATAGAAAAATATAAATGGGAAATCGAAAATAGCAACCAACACTTGAACAAATCAAAATAAATTAAATGAATCCGAATAATGTAAGTTCATATGCGTTGCAATTGTCACACGCCCACTTAATTCCGTCTAAATATCAAAACTAATATTAAATGAGCAGACAATTATTTTTTCATACAAGTGGGTGCGCATTTTAATCTTAAAACAAATAAAAAATAATTTTGAACATGGACACCATTTACGTAGTATAGAAGCATTTAATTTAAGTCTGAAATACAAATTTTTGTTGCAATAAAAGTGTGACTGACAAATGAGAAGTATTTATAAATACTCATATGTTCAATCCCTGTAGAAAACTCAACGAACTATTAATGAACTGAAAAAACAATTCGTATCAGGAAGCTTTTTTAATTTTAATGCCTTCATATATTTTCATTTGTTTTCTTCCTGTAACCCGCATTCCTGCGTTGTTGATAAATAGTTTTAACAAGTTTAACCAAGCCCTGTTTGGATTTCTTATTGTTTCAACAAAATATTTCATACCTAAATATTCTAATTTAGATACATTGTACTAAGTGCATGAATATTTATATACGAATAATAAAATAAAATAAAATAAAATAAAATAAAATAAAATAAAATAAAATAAAATAAAATAAAATAAAATAAAATAAAATAAAATAAAATAAAATAAAATAAAATAAAATAAAATAAAATAAAATAAAATAAAATAAAATAAAATAAAATAAAAAAAAATAAAATAAAATAAAATAAAATAAAATAAAATAAAATAAAATGAAATGAAATGAAATTAAATGAAAATAAAATAAAATAAAATAAAACAAAATAAAATAAAATAAAATAAAATAAAATTAAAAAAAATATCCTGGTTCGAAACGAGCTATAGACCTATTAATAATTTTTTCTGCAGCGAAAAATTATTGTTGTTTTTGGGTTTCTTAATAATTTTTATTAATTATTAAAAGTTCGTTTCGGACCAGGATACTTCAAATATAAAGACCAAAAAACACAAGCTTGTTGTTTGTGTAAAATCTCAATAATTAAAAAAAATAAATAAAATAAAATAACATAAAATAAAATAAAATAAAATAAAATAAAATAAAATAAAATAAAATAAAATAAAATAAAATAAAATAAAACAAAATAAAATAAAATAAAATAAAATAAAATAAAATAAAATAAAATAAAATAAAATAAAGTAAAATAAAATATAATAAAATAAAATAAAATAAAATAATATAAAATAAAATAAAATAAATCAAAATAAAATAAAATAAATCAAAACAAAATAAAAATAAAATTAGTTTATACTCATAGGTCCTTTAAAATTAAATTAAATAAACTAAAAAATATAAAATAAATGTATATTAAATAAAATTCAAATTTTTTAGGTGGAAGCGGTTCTTCTAAGGCTCGTTCTGTGTGTTATTGTTCGCTTTCAATCCGAGATGTACTAATTTATTTGAATGGGCTATAGGCAGCTATTGAATTTCTCACAGGGCAATGAGTGCCGGTATGAAAGTTTATATGTACATACATACATATATGTATGTGGGCACGTCATATACTGGCAAAATGTCAAGAAACAAAAATAAAATAATAGAAATAAAAAAACGACTACTTTAAAAATAAATTGTAAAACAAACACAAAAAACTCACTTAACAAAATAAATAAAAAATATGTACATATGTATGTATGTATGTATGTAAATAAAAATGCTTAAAATAAGTAACAAGCAAATGATAACAAATATACTGACGTCACAAAGCAAAGCACCTTGAGCACTACATCTTTTTTATTTGCACATCTATCTTACTTATTTTGTCTTATTTACCTATAATTTATTCTATTTTCGTCCACTTTACTACAGTCTGGTCAAATGAAGCCAACAATAGAAAAACTTGTAGTAGCGACAATAGAATAAAAAGGAAAACGTTAAATATCATACCAAAATAGAGACAAGAAATTTGTCAACGTTTTTTAGCGTAAATTCATATAGCATAATACATATATATCGATGAGCATGTCAATACAAATAATAAGCGTGATATTTTAGAGGCGTAGTCGCTTTTACGCTGCGTATACGTAATCCAAATTTTTAAAATACTTTTACACACGCAAACAGGTGGTTTTTGGCTGTCAACGATAATTTATTGCTAAAACGATTTCCAGGCATTAGGAGTGGCTTTTTCTTATATTTTATTTATAGTAAATACGTTTGCATAAGTTTTTGAATTATTATTAAATTAGCGCTTTTCGTAGATTTAGTCCGGCCTTTGCTTAAATTAAACAAATAAAATCAAGCTCTAAGCATGCATTTTTACTTTGAATTTATTTTATTTTTATTTTTTTTTTATAATTTTAGATTTTGCTGTAGTGAAGCATGAAAACTGAAGCAAATAATACTCACTACTATTATTGTATACACAAACATACATATGTATGTATGTATAAGTACCTAGAGTACCTAAAAAGACAAAGGATTCGTTGAGTTGTTGTGAATGTTGAAACCATTATTTTCTATTAAAATAAAAACACAAAAAAAAAAGAATTGCTCTTTCTACTCTATATAAAAGTTTTGTTTGAAATTTGCTTAATGATTTATTAGAAAATTCAATTTAATGCCAATTAATCGCCATCAAAGTGGTATTTGAGTAAGCTTTTAGTTGCGTTAAACAAACGTGTCGAAAGAGTTCAAATGTGCTTCACATAGCGCAGATAATAGCTGCAGATACCAAAAGCATCATCAACCTGCTCCAGAGTTCGACGTTTTATATTTGCTGCCTGGTGTTGGCTGTAAAATTACAAAGCGTTCTTGTTGGCTGCTGAGTTTAGCTGAGAAAATAATAAAAATCCATTTTATAGAGGTGATGTAAGGTAAATATAATCTTAATACTGTATATTTATTACAATTAATAAATGATTAAGCCAATTAAAAGATAATAAAATTAATGCCCAAGGCTATAAAAACATGGCATGAAACCAAAACCACAATACGGTTGAGGTTTTGGTTTCATTTTTCTGAGTTGTTTTCGGGTTGGTTTATCAATTAAAATATATAGTTTGCCCAAAAATATTATATATATAGGCGTATAAACCACTTCTGCAGGGAATGTGAGACTAAGCGCCAAATGTCTTGGAATACGGAGGTACAAGATGGATACTAAATAAGAGGCTGACATGGGAACTTAATGTAAAGAGCTTGAAGTATAGATAGGTGGGCACGGCATATTCTACGCCGCATAAGCTCAGGGCAATATTTGTCTAACACCTGAAAAGAGAGTAGCTATGACATTCGCATTAACTTGAACTGCATGGGTTAACTTGTTTCCAAGATTCCGTTTAAAAACAATATTTACAAAAGTGGCTCCAATATCACACACGTTCTTGTTGTTGTTATAGTGATACTTAGCCCTCCCTAGTAGTCACTTTCCTTAGCTAGCGTTGTCCTCAATATCTTCTAAAGAGAATCCCATGAACCTAGACACTTCAGTAGGGTTAGGCCAGAGTTCAATGCCGGGCAAACATTTGGCAACTCAGGGTTCTGTCTGTATAAGTAAGAGTTTAATATGTTACAGTGGGACTCTTGTCTGCCTCGGGCGAACCTTCTTCTTCGAGAACAGGCGGAGTTGTTTCTGAATGACGTCAGACGAGAGCTGACTAAGAAGTTTATCTACTCTATATAGATATTGTCCGGATTTCATCATAGTGCTCTAAGTAAAACAGCAATACATGCAGCTAAAACCCTGGCTTCCCCCTGGTATTCCTCTTATGATTTCGTCTTACCGGTTTTGATGCTACTTTTTATGTAAAGGCTGCATCTGTCAGCGGCCCTGGTGGAAACGGTTATGTTTTGCATTCCACCAGGCTGCCCTAGGTTTCCTGTCTTATCAAAGTTGTCATCTCTATCCATAACAATGTCCTAGAATTTCGCTAACAATGAAAACGGGGCAACACAAACTAGATATTGGAATTAAACAACAAAAAAATTGTTACGGGTTCCAGTCATGTCCATGATCGGATCCGTTCATTTCCAAACAGGTGTTACTGCTGGCTCTGTTTTGTAAGGTAAGGTAAGAAAATGATTTCAGTTTCGGCTTTATTCCTTGTAAATCTATATGGTAGTGTTTTTCTCTTGTTTTTAAGTAATATTTAAAAGCATCATCTTAAGAGTTTAGGTCATGAATACTAATTTCAAGGTTAGAAAAATTCTCACAAACTAAAACAAGGGAACTTCTTGCAAGAAAATAGTTTTTGATTTGATTCAATCTAATTTTTTTTTTTTTGTTGTTTTGAGAATTTTCACTTTTATTTATAAATTTCAATGCATTTCTATCGATTTCTAGATCAACGAACTCATCAAAACTCACCTACACATTTGTTATTAGCGCAAAACGAATTTATCTAGAATGGGTCGCTGGCGACTAAAAACAACAACGACCTCTCCCACTATTCACAACAAATGGATGCTGACGTTAACAGGTGAGTATCATACTCATGAATAATGTATTAATAAATATTTAACATACTCAAATCCATACAAAATTACATATGTATAAATGTTATGAAAACAAAAACAAATTTTCAACTATAAACAAACATCACAATTTAGCATTGTTGATAATCCAAAGCGTCATCCAGATAAGCGAATATGGAAAGGAATTTTAGTTTATGTTAATTTAACAAAACCAACAACAACTTTTATTGATCTGTATGTACGTCTTAACAATCTTAAATAAAAGCTACAAAATCATATTTTCGGCTTCCTGGTTTAAAATACTTATTCCGTTTCATAGTTATAGCACAATCAGAATTGTCGTGTTTTTATCATTTATATATCATCTGAATTACATTTTCCTTACAAAAGAGTTATATGACTCGGCATTCTCAACTTTAAACGCATCTTTAAAAAGTTGAATCTTGAGAGTGCTATATTTATGAAACTCACTATATCGTCCCATTTCTGCAATAACCTAGTACAAATTATAATTTTTTTTTCCTTGATATTCAATTATCGTTTCATCATTGACTACGTATCTACATTTTTAGTCATCGATATGTGTCAAAATACGAATTTTCAAAATGTTGGTTACACCAAAATAACAATTAGAGCTCGATTTATATAAACAAAAAAAGCGTTTTACCCATAAATCATGAAAGTGGAATACACAAATGTACAATAATTTTTCGCAGCAAACAGCTTTATTTAGTAATATTTCCAACGTGGAGGTTATGTCACACATATTGCATTTTATAACAACAACAACGGAACGTATTGCTCATATTTGACTTCTGAATAAATTCTACATACTTAGATTATCGGCCCGAAAAACGTGCTCTAACCTCCCCTTCCTCTACGTTATACAAAAACATCATAAGTAACATTTTTCATGGAAATCTAACCCTTGGGCTAAGTCATATGGTTCAAATATGTGAGTTTCGGATTCGAATTCGATTTCGACATTAAATTTCAACTAAACAACACGCGGGTACTCAAGGTTTCCCCGATTAAACTTAGCTCATACACCAAAACTCGTTCGAACAACGATTTACGAAAAGCAATTATTTTTTCCAAATTAACTTTTTTTTTTTCAATATGTAAATTGGTATAAGAAATTAGTAGCATACATATTTAATAATAAAAAAAGAACATTTGTTTTCAAATTGATGTTACATAAATACCATTTCTTTAATTTATTTTCTAATTTAAATTTTCTTTCTTATGGCGAACCACATTCATACATTACCAAAACCATAATTGGCCAACAATAAATTAAATCATCATCCAACACTGAAAATATTTCCACATAAAACACGGTAAACAAACCAGTTATGTTATTTTATGCGAAGAATACAATGGCGGACAATTGTTTTCCATGTAAGTTAAGTAATTAGTGAATTGAATTGAAAAGTTTTAATTTTTAGTAAAATTCAAATTTTTTGTAAACGCCAGCCATAACAAAGCTGTTAGGGCAGTTAATGAAAACTCGTAATTGTCCCGTTACTATGAAAGCTTTGTGAAGTTTATAGGGCTTATGAATTTGTCCGTTGTTTTGCGAGTTTTCTTTAAGTGCCATATAATTTTTTGAGTTGATTGTTTGCTTTTTTTTGTTTATTGAAAAATTAAATACTAACAGCACTATTGATTTTTTTTATTAAAAAATGTTTTTTGTTTTTTAAATAACCCGATCAATATTTTTAAAGAAATATGCAATTCTGTGGATGCGACATATTTCTAGGTCTGCTTAAATATTTCCTACATATGTACATTCTGATAAGAAAGTACAGCACTTCAAGTGCTTCTTCTCTAATGCCACTGCCAGATATATTCTTCCAGTTTATACTGATAAAATGCGCATTTCTTTGCGAGTTCCCCCTATATACATACATATGTTTGCATTTTTAAGCCCTAATTTTTTATACTTTTTGTGTTTTTTTAAATAAAAGTTTTTTTGTTATCGTTTTTAACTTTTGTATGTATAACTCAACATTATTGTTTAACATATTCACGCATAAGCTCTGCCCATAATGCTTTTGTTATATTTACTTTACAATTTACAAAACAGATTATTATTATAAAAAAAAAATATTTTCTAACGCCTTTTAAGCAAGCTACTAAAAAAATTCGTTACTTTAATTGTTAATTTGTTCGCTCGCTAAATCGTTGACTCGTTATTATTGATTGGTTGGTAGCTTTGAGTTTTGTACCTGCGAGTAAGCAACTTCCTGTATCACACTTTCCAACTACTAATAACACTGCTCTCAAATGTGTACATATGTAAGTATGGATGTGTTAGTGATTAATCTACAAACAACATATCGCCCCTACAATACAGTTTTCGTCACTCGTCTACTAACTAATTCTCACATGCAGATGTTACTCGTTAAACACAACTAATAATACATATGTATTCGTCTTACACCTACATTTTCATGCTTTTAAATATAACGAGCTTTGTGTAAACAAAATGTTTGAAAAGTAGTCATTTGATTCTTACTCATTTACTCGTCACTCTTTAACAAGTCTATTTTCTATACTCTGAAATGTCTTACACTAAGAAACTCTATTCACGATAGGAGCATACAATTTCTTTCTTCGTTTTGATAAGTATTTCCGTTTAAGTATTTTAATGTTTAAAAAACCAATATTCACTGCTAAATGTAGATGTTAGTAATTGGGGAGAGTCTATTTTGAATAACTATTCAATTTGTTTTTAAATGTTTACAAAAGTATTTGCTGCTGAGATTTTCTCCAGGCCAGGTTTTAAACTTTTTATCATAAGTTTCTGAAATAAATAAAAAACACCAACAATACATCATCCCAGATCAACTTTTCTATGTATTTATCTTGTTTCTGTCCACAAAATGGGTTTAGATTGCCTATTCTGCACGAAATTGCTTTCAACCCCCTCCCTGCCGTTTGTGTGAAATTTGTTGCCATCAGATTTTAATTCTATTTCACCCTTAAGTCAAGATCAGCTTTTTTCCTAAGCGAATTCATGTGCCTGCTCATGGCATGGAAACAGCTGATGCCAATTTCAGAGTTTGTCTTTAGAGCAAACTAACTTAGTTAAAAATAGAGTCCTCATCACAATGTTCCAACGCTCATTTCAATCTCCAACTAACACTGCTCTTCCCATAGTCCAACCTTTTTCAAAGTGCACGTTAAAGGGCGTATTGTCAAATAAAACTGGGTCATCTGCGATAAAAACATAGCTTATCTGCATTTAGATGTAAAATAAATTGCTTAGAAAATCGAGAAAAAAGTTTGCAAATAGTTAAATAAATAAATAATTGTCCCTTCTCGACCAAAGGTTATCAGCTGGGCGTGTTAGCAGTAACCCACGATATTCTTACAAGTAGCTTTTTCCACGATGCTTCAAATATCGACAACCGACGATAGCAATACGAATGAATACGAATTTCCAATAAATTAAAACTTACTAACTTAATGTATTAATTTTTTTATTTTCCTCTCTGAAGATGAAAACAAAAACAATATTTGTCTCTATTTTTCTCTTTACTCTTTTTACAGCGGCATTTGGAGTTCTCATTTTCATTTGGATTCCACAAGTGTCAGCTGAATGTCAAAGTATGAATTCATGCCTAAAACAAATGTCACATTTTTCCGTTCCATATACCAAGCAAAATAATGTATATTTTGTCTTTTTTGAAATTAACGCTCTTTTTCTTTAAACAAAAAATAAAAAAAAACCTACTAAATTCAGTCATTGTTTTTTGTTTTTTTTTATTAACAAATTGAGAAAGTTTCTAAATTTCAAAAAAATATATAAAAATAAATTATTAAAAAAGTTATACAAATTTAAATGTTTAAAGCTTTAAGTGTTCAATTTATCATATACATAAATATATGTTTAGTTTGTTATCGGGTGCTTTGAGTTTAATTTTAATAAACCCACATTACACACAAGCGTACACCGATATTCGACTAACCCGCTTTCACACAAATTTTTCTTTTTTTTTTCTTTTTGATGTGAGAATCACGTTACTTTATAATTTTTTGTTAAAGTAATTACTGACAGTTGCAATTTCAAAGCAAATTTCCAAATATCAAAAGTTAAAACACAAGTAAATGTCCTTACCAGTGATGGCAAATCTGTGCCACCTTCGGGGCCGTGATATAGAACAGTCTATTAAAATAAAAATACTTCGAGACAACCTTGAAATATAAAACTAAGTTTATATGTTACGATTAGCGATTAGCAAAACATGTATCAAAAGTGTTCCACAACTATTAAATTATCTTTGCAATACTCAACGGATTATTTTAGCTACGTTCCTTCAGACAGCTTTTAGTTTCCAACAATAAATAACACGCAAAAAAACAGTAACTGAGTTAAGGTTCGGGTGTAACCGAACACTATATATATACTCAGCTGTGAGCTTTACGAATAAAGATGGAGTTATTTTCCCCTTAATATATGTACATAAAACTTGTTCATCAATACCAAATTGAATAGACATCACGAAAAAGTTTCGTTACAGAAACAAATTGTTGATCTATTTTTCACGAAACCTCATTATAATCGGGAGAGTTATCCACCAATTGACGTCAGTTAGTAGTTATAATTAATTTATATTTTCGAAAAAAAGAAACTATAAATTTATATTTAGTGGCTGATACCTTTAACTCAATAATTTATCAACGGAATTGCCCAAAAAGTGGTTGTTTATTAACAAACAAACAATGCAAGATAAATTACAAATATCTGTCAAGTAATTTTCAAGAAACTTAGTAATTTATGCTGTAGTATGAACATAGTTTAAACTCATTTTTGTTTCAATATAAGTTTTAGAAATTTTAACAAAACAAAAAACATTTAAAGTAATCATAAATTCTCATTAATTAAAAGCTCAGGTGGAGTATCATTGGGAAAAAATGTATATTTTCATTATTCCATTTTTTTTGAAACTATAACGTATAAATACTTTTGTTTCTAACTATTACCATTCAACATCAGCTTTGTTAACTCTATTTAATCCTATACATTTTTAAGTAAATTTTCGTAAACACACCTTTCTTTATGACATTACCTCTTTACATACACTTCTCAAATAAATGCTAGTTTCTAAATATGTTTATATATATGTATGTGGGCAAGCGCTAGACTGTTAAGGGCCAAATGAAGTATCTCAACCAAGATGAATTTAACAGCAGGTGAAACTATCCTATTAGCTGTTTGGAGTTTTTTATTTACAAAAAAATTTGTTAAAGGTCCATAGAAAATGTGTGTACGAAATATTTGGAAAAGAGAAGGAACAATTCAAAAGAGGCAATCCCAACGTATTCTTTTTTATTAAATTCACAAAGACCGCATTTGGCTCTAAGTGCCACGCTTGCCCACTGCGAATACTTACCTATATTTGCTTCACTAAAACGCTAGTTTAACGCATCGTATATGTATGTAATAGCATGTTGCTTTACTAAAAGAACGTCACAATTCAAATATTATACTTTTTTTAAATAGAACATAGAAAATAAAGTGCAAAATTTAATAAAAAATAATTAAAGCTTATTTTGAATTATGACTTTTTTCAAGTAAACAAACGATATATATATGTATATATTTGAGCTTTAAAACTTTTTTATAATTTGCATTTTACTTTTTTATATAAATAATTTACAAAATTTAAAATGTTTTTCTAAAAAATGTATTGGTATGTAAAAAATTTATTAGTAAAAATTCAATTTTTTTTTTTTTCGATAACTAGATGTTTGAGCTTTCATTAGAGCACATCGCGTTATATGGGGAGAAAACAAAACTTTAAAAATGTTCTCTCGGTTTGATTTCAAAAAAGGAAAACAAAAATTGCAGCTCACTGCAGAATCTGAAGCTTCAATTTCACTCTAAATTAAAAAAGAGAGATAATAATAATTGCTTTAAAAATTTTTTTTTTTTGAATAATGTACTTTTTTTCTACCGAACCCGAACGGCAACTGCATTAAAAAAACACATTTGTCTAAGCAATTTTGTTGCCACATCCTCCAAGACTTAAAACTGCCGACACCGTTTTTAGACCGGAAAAAAAAATTGTGTAGGTATTCGAACCCGAGTTTACAAGACTGTTTTCAGAATTTTGTTCAAATGAATGAGTTCCAAACACGCTCTGGCGCTCAAAAAAAAAAAAAAATATGTCTAGATATCGTCCTAATTTGTAAGTTGGATATCTAGCAATATCTTGATGGCAATTTAATTCAATTCTATTCACCTGCCTGAAATCCACGGAAACAATTCAACGTCAAGATAAGAATAATATAGCTCTGTTTTTCTTAAGTTATATCGATGCTATGGTCAGATAGCTTATCCAAAGAATTTTTTCACTTTTTTCCACATAAACTCCTGACCAATGAAATCAAATCCCGAAATACATAGCTGCGATTATTACAATCCAAAAAAGATGGCATCCCTAGATAGATATACCAAATAAATTCCAATGGATGTTCCAAATGCAACCAAAAATGTTGCAAAAAAACTCTCATACAACTGATCCGTATCATTCCGTTGAGATTTTGATCGTGATAAGAAAACCCCTTTATTGCTATTATCAGACCCCCTGCTCTATTATAAAATCGTTTAGGGTGGGGCTGTCAGCAAGCTCTCAAAAATAACAATTTTTAGTTTTTGAAACCCAAGCGATGTATGTCAACGATTATATCGCTACGATTATACCGTTGCGCATTTAAAGGGTTTTTCTTAAGCTTTGAATAAATTTAACCGTAGGCTTGCTACGTCCGACTTTCAGCAGTGCACGTGCTTTTTTATTTGTTTTGACTTACTTTATATGTAGATCTGCATGTTTTGAATATTATAATTTTGTATTTAATTTTGCCTGTCTGAGTTTAAGCACATACATAGTTATTATCGAAATTAATTAATAGAAATTGAAAATTAAAATATGATTTTATTTTAAATATTTGTATTGGCATATATTAATTGATTTTTTCTTCGTATTTTCCAATCGTAACCAATGTTGTGTAATGAAAAATGCACTCATAGCACGATCAATCTATTGTTACGAATGTGATTCCTGGACGGACGCACGTTGTAAGGATCCTTTCAACTATACGGCATTACCACGAGATCAACCACCGTTAATGACTTGTAATGGCTGTTGTGTGAAAATGGTGCGGCATTCGAAATCACGTAAGTAAAAATTTAAAATTTCATTACAAATAAAAAAAGATGACGACAAAAGCGAATTCAAACAAAGTAAGCGTGAATATGTCGTGAAGAGCTGATTGTTATTAGGGATAACAGGTCTGATTATTTTGAGGGCTAAGTGGGAGATCAGCTTATTTCAAAATTAAAACAAAAACACCTTACCTCAGCGTTTGTATGAAAAAAGCTATGCCTCAGATTTTCTTTCAAGAACACCCTATCCCAGAATTAGTTTCAAATACACCATACCGTAACGAGCAGCTTTTTATAATCAAGTGCTGACATGGGACCGTGCTTGAAAACTCAAAATTGATCGTGCCAATGCGTCACATAGGGTAGACTAACTGAATGGTTCGATACTAATACTTTCACCTTGAACAATTAAGGTGGCAAGAGTGATATACATAGACAGGGGCACCCAATATATCGTTCGTTCAATTGCAAACAGGGTTAACTCAAATAAAGTTTTGTCTATTCAATCAGTTAACTTTTACGACTAATGTAATTGGTACTAGAAGGGTCATGTCAATTTATAAGGTATGACGGCAAACTGCAAGTACTAAGCTAGTATATCTACTGATAAGCAAAATATTTATATTAATGTGAGGGGAAGCTAAATTCCATCCAAACTTTTTTCATTCTGAGTTAATTCACTTTACAATAAAAAAGTTTTCAAAAAAAAATAGCGGAAATTTTCTAAATAATACAGTTTCATACAAAAAAGGAAATTGGTTTTTTGAAATAATGCGTTTTTATTTTCTAATAGAGTGAATCAACTCGAAATCAAATCACTTTTTGATCTAACAAAACCAGAGAACATCTTTGATATTGGTGGAATATAGATTTTTTTCGAATTGACTCACTTTACATTGAACAGATAAGCTACGAAAATTTATAATACACAGATACAAATAAATCTATTTCCGCCATTTTTAGTTCAATGACTATTTTATAACGTTGAATATAATGACCTTGGGTAGCTCTTAGGGCCACTTTCATAAAAGCCGGTTAAGCCTAATCGGTGATTAATTTGACAGCTAACCATACAAAATACGTCAATTAAACTCCGGTTAGCCGCTACCGGCTTTTATGAAAGTGGCCCTTAAAATGTATCGTACTATCTAAAAAAATTAAAATTTTAGGTTAACCCTGTTTACAATGGAACGAGCGATATGAGAGCCGAAAATAAGGATTTAAAGATATTTAAGTGTAATTCATGAACACCTTTTGAATAATTGATTTGCACTTCACTACTTTTAAAAGAGAAGAGTGGAAAACAATTAGATTCTGACTTCGTATTCCTTATTCTGGCATGAATAAGCGGCTTTACCAAAAGAGTATCTGGAATTATTTTACTCAAAATGACTATTTAACGGCAGCGAAATAAGCACTGATACTGACCACGGCGCTGTCTTCTTGGCACGAATATCAGCGTCTTGTGCTACAAAAAAACCCAGAGGTCTCTTCAAAGATTGTCTCTTCTTTTTTGTAGCACCCTTGTAATGAGCTGCGTTTTTTAAGTGATTTTTATATGTTTATTTATTTAAAATAAATTATTCTTCTGCTTAATATAAAATATTAATAGATTTTTTGTAAATTTCTTTATTTTCAGCCTACGAAGTTGTGCGACGTATGTGTACGTCACAATTGCAAATAAATTTATTTATGGTCGATCATGTGTGCATGATGGAAAGTTCAGGCAATGGACATATGTGCTTTTGTGAGGAAGATATGTGCAATTCTAGTAAAAATTTATTAAAAAATGGTTCATCATACCATTACATCATGATCTCAGCGCTCTCATTCATTATCTTTATACTCAATCGTTTACAAATTTGCGAACAAATGCAATTTTTCGTTCGATCAAAATCCATCAAACAAACAAAGCAATTGAAACGTAAACTAAAACAAAAACAACCACAACAACAACAACAACAAACCCAAACACATTATCCTACAACTGACAAACATTTGTCACTCCAACTAGTACCTACTCAACAACAAAAACAACAACAAGAACAAGAAAAACTAAATAGCAAAATAGCGTCACAACTTGAATACGAACAACAAACGAAATTTGAATTAAATCACAAAATATCAAATAATATCATTACACAAAAACAAATATTATCTGTGCAATCTATTCGCGTTGCATGCTCCATAAAAGAAATTACAACAAATAATTTGTATACTTCATCACTCGCGCTTAGATAGAGTGCTTGTTGTTGGTCCCCCTCTCTCGTTTTCATACCAGACACATACGTACATACATACATACATATATGCAGGTCACAGATGAAAGTTTTTGTAAAGAGAATAATAAAAACGAAGCACCCTTTGCAGAATGTACGTCATGAGCGTTAAAGCAAACGTGCCACAAAACACAGCACACATCCACACACACCTCCACACCCATCTATCTACCCGGAACGCATGTGCAAGAAAGACATAATTATAGTACATATATGTAGTCATACATACATACATAAAGTTACTTAAAATTATTTTAATGATTACTGTAATTATTGCATTAATGAATAGTCTAATAGCGTAGGCAGACTGCACGTGTAAACGAATTAAACAGCTATTGATGTATCAGTGGCAGACTAGTTACTAAGCTATTGGCGGCAAGAAAGTTTTCAAGCTGGTAGGAAACTGCTTCATAATTTCTTATTTCACAAACCTGGATGCAACAAGCACAGCTGAAATGTATAGAGCAAGTCAATCCGATTAGCAAAAAGTATAATAAGTGCTAGTACATTGGCTCTTACCGAGTTATTTTACAAAGTACACCTAACTATTTAAATGAAGTTATGAGTCCTTGGGGTGACAATATTTAAAAAAAAAAATAAAAAAAAACACAAAAACTCTTCGTAGTTAATTCTACATCCAGCTTTGTGTCAGACGCAAATTTGCTTGATGCTAAATGTTCATTTATATTTTTGCAGTCTGTCTACCTTTTAAGTATTCATTCGATCCCATTTTCAATCATCTAAACACACACACATACAAACTACGAGTATATGTTACTCTTTATCCTATACAACTTTATTACTTACTTATTCGGTAAATTTAAAAAAATTCCTTACTTATTAAGTGCTTGCCATACTCTATTCAGGGTTGGATAAGGAGTGAGTGTGCCATCGTATACAACTTTGAAATAGAATTCTTGTTTCAAGTGATTATGATTACTGTAATTACAATTAAAAAATATATATTTCGGATCGTGCTTTAATTGTGCTCCTCATCGTCCAGCTCTGACTCTTCGTAGTTACTTATTTATTAAACTATATTTAAATATTTTTTTTTAATTTTTATAGAATTAGTTTAATTAATTTACTTATTTATCAAAACAAAAGTGCTTGTACTTTTTTAATTTTTTATTATTATATTTTCTTAATTTCTGTCAATTATACTTTTAACTTTATTACAATTATTTTGATTGAACTTGTTTATTTTTCTTAATTGTATTTCTTTGTTAAATTGTTATCTATTTTTTAAACTGAAAAGAAAAAAGACGTAGCTATTAATTGTTAATAGTTTTTTTGTAGTTTTAGTATTTAACACTTAGATATAAATTAAAAAATAATATTAAGAAAGAATACAATTTCCAAATTAAAAAGAAAAAAGCTTAAGTGATTAGTGCAAGCACTAAAACAAAAAATGATAGTAAAATTTTCATTAAAATTTAAATTAAACATAAAAATTAAATATAAAATTTAAATTAAATATAAAAATCGCAAAAGGAAATTCAAAAAAGAAAAAAAGCAAAAGAAGCAAAAGAAGGCGATAAAAAAATTCAAAAAAGTTGAAGCAGTGCTACACTGTATTTTGTGAGTGAACAAATGCTTTTCCGTGCCATGTATTTTAGGTAATTATCTAGACTCTAGATACGAGTACTTAGGGTGATATGCTAGAAGTATTGCTTTCAATTCGAACTTTAAGTAATCTTAAACTTCCAAAGCATGTATTTTACAACTCTTGCACTCAGTTATAAAACAGCGTCACTAAAAGTATAAACTTTGATTCTTAAAGAACTTAATTTAATTTGCAAAGTATTTATAATTTGGAATTCAGAAGTAAATTTAATATAGAATTTAAAAATTTCCTGAGTTGACTTCTCAGATTTGAGGTTTGTCGTCATAGCTGTCTGAAGGACATTTTCTCATGTAAACTTTGAGATTTATCTGTCCGTTGAAAAAATTTGGTGTCCTCGTGTTTTCAATTCTTTTGTCAAATTCACAGCAGCTGATCGTTTGACAGCAGTCAGCAAAATTGTTTAGACTACAAATTCAAACTTTTTACTGAGAGATAACTTCAATTCATCTCTTTTTGTGTTCTCAGTAGTCCGCGAATAGATGACTGGAATGATTTTCGGTAGCCTCTGAGTAATGCTGACTTTGACAGCGAGAAAATGTGAAAATTTTTTGCCAGATATCTCATTAAAAAATTAATTATCTGGAGTAGAAAAAAAGTTTAGAAAAAATGCAACCCAAATGTATCTTATTATTATTTTTATTTTATGAAGTTAATTTTAGAATTTCATTTTAAAGTATTTATTAACTAGTGCTAAATATGTTTTTAATTTAATTATCAATTTAAGCCTTTACTTAGCATGTATGTAAATAAGAATTGCATACACATATGTACATACATATATTATTAAATTTAAAAAATATACCCGCAACCAGATTTTTATACAAACATTGATCCATATGCTTTTCTTATTTTTATTTCGAGATTCATGTGTCAAATTTTATAATTTTTAATGTTATGTTTTTATTTAGCATTATTACAAAACCACTAAAAAACCTGAAACTAAATTTTTAAGAGTTTTAGTGCGGTACAACGATAAGATTCCAACGCTATAAGACCCAGTGCTGCCTTACGCTGGTCCAAAGCAAAACGCACCAGTCATTCTTTGCTAACGATAACTAACTCCTAGCGATAAAAACAACCTTCCGTACAGACTGTCTTTGGCCCATTGGCATAACAAACCTAGCCAAAGTAGCCGTTGAGCTCTAACTCACTTCACTATGCTCACATCTGCTTACGGCTCATCATTAAATTTCCTTACTCCCATATTACAGAGATCTTTTATATCGAATAATCCAAGGTTTACTTTCAGAAAAGATGTGATAAAAGGTTACAGAGCTTCATCGGGAGGTGATTATACTTCTCAGTTGCCTACTCGGCACTTGTTGACTTGTTCTTATACACCGCAAGATCCAATTTTTATGACTGTAAATTCACTCCCTTTTAATAAATTGGACCAGTACGGTAAAAGTAAACCACACTATAGGGAGTTGCTTTTTCGAAGCCTAGTTTTGTTCGCACGGCTCGAACAAGTGCTTCCCAATTTTGACAGAGGGGTGATTCATCGTCATTAACTTAGCCTTATAAGTTTTCAGGAAAGTTAGCTACATAAGGATGCCGATTCTGTTATCTCGAGTCTGCACTGGTAAGGTTCATTCAGAATTCTTATTGTTGCCAAAGTCCCTCAAGGAGAAAAGGTGTGTTCATTAATACCAGGAAAACTTAATTTGTCTCAAATTTATTTTATTTTAGTTTTAATTGTAAAAATTGTATTATATTTGCGCATATTTTGATTTTCATTTTCATTTTGTGTACACCACGATTTTTCTAATAACGTTTTTTACATTTTTTCAAATTTTTGTTTTATGCTTTGCTTTGAATATTGCTACTGCTTATATGCACTTACTTAGCACTTCCTTGCACAGAGCTTATTTGTTTAAGTTAAAAAACAAACAAAATACGATCCCGAAACATATTTCTCCAATACTGTCCAAATGTGTTACCAAACAAAATTAAGAAACAATAATTGGCTGCAAATATGAACTCTAAACAAAACCCGCATGTAACCTTCACGTATTTGAATGTAAATATTGTTACATAACCCAACTATTTCTATTCACCCCAAACTAATAGCCAAATAAATACCCGTTACAGTCACAATCAGTCAACAGTTACTTTGCGCGTATCCAGTCATGACCATACATACTCAATTCCCAAACATATATAATCCTCTCTCTACTTACATGTATAACTATCTCCCTCTCTCTCTCTCTTACTTTAAGAGACATGTAATTCAACAATTTACACCTTTCGAAATGATATATACGCCAAATCGCATTCATTGTAGTGACGTAGCAATGTTCATCCCACAAACTCCTATTTTCGCTCCTCTCCTCGCCAGCCAAAAAAAGAGTAAATTTTTACTATAGGCCTGGGAAGTACGCGTGCGCGCAACATTTTTGCTAACAAAAAAAAGTATTTTAATATTTTGCTGCTTGAATTTGCATAGTAAATTAGCAAGCTATAAAGCCAAAACAGCTGAAAAATGCAAAAAAAAAATCAAATATTTTAAACAGAAAATTCCAATCGGCTTTTATAATAATAAAAAAAAAAAAAACTTCGTACTTGCGTTAACTTGATTTTATAAGTGATATATGAAAGAACCATAGATTCCTCACAATGCAAAAAGCACTGAATATTTGACTTCTAATTTTTTTCCAAAACAACAAATGAACACATGTTGGTGTTGTTGTTTATAATCAAGTATTTACATTAAAAAAAAAAATTATATTAAAATTGGAATTAAAAAAGAAAAATATTTTAAATCATTAGCCAAAAATTGGTTAGTTCAATTTAGGATTAAAAACTGATAATGTTTTTCGTTCATCAATCGATGTGAGAAGATGTGGTTTTCATTTATGTTTTTGCAATATCTCAAATGTTTTCACACTTTTTCTATGCATTAATTTTAAATTTTTGTTTTTTATAAATATTTAACTTTTTTACGAACTTTGTTTGTATCGCTGCTTACTACTATGTTTTGTAATTTATCCATTCCTTATAAAACATTTCACTAAGAAAAATATTCAAACCAAATTTCACACACAAAAAGTTCACCAACAAATTTGGCACTCCAGCAGGCAATTCATATGTGAAGTAAATTGTTCGTCATGGCGTATACGTAACATTTGGAGCCATACTCAGCCACGGTCAATAATATGACTCAATCAACACACATACATACAGCCATGATTTTCATCTCTTTCTATCCATAACCGCGAAAATGCACATTTACAGCTGTCTACAAAAAAATAGGATTGTGTGCAATACACTAATTTTATATCCAATGAAATTTTGACTTTTCATAATAACTTTTAAATACTTTTACATTAACAGCCGGTTTTACCAAAAAAATTTAAAACAAAAAAACATACTTCAATGATTTTTTGACTTGGAAATTTTTTCGTGAAACCGAACGTAAGAATTTCACACAAATTTAAAGGGGAGCTTGGATTTAATCCCAATTATTTAATAAAGAAAACTTTTTATTATAACTAAAATTATTTCTATCACATTTTGCTTGCTTTTTTTTCAAAAAAACATTTTAACTACTTATTCAATAACTTTTATTTTTATTTAAGACAAAAACATTTTCACAAAGAAGATTTTAAACTTATCGAATTTGATACCTAAAATTATTATACACTTATTAAAAAATCAAAAAATCTCGTAAACATATTTTACCATACATTTTTTTTTAATTATCCATATTTGCAGTCTAAGCTCTAAAAAAAATATCCGTAACTAAAAATGAGCTCAAGGCCACGTATAAAAACAATATTTTTTCTACAGAATTTGTTTCAAAATAATAAATATATGTAAATGTGAAGCTTATTAATAAACCGGATCCTCACTTTTGTGGACAGCTGTGCTACTGACGTTTGCCACATTTTCCGTCAGAACAGAATTTTTAAATATTTCTTTTTCAACTTTTCACCAAACCGCATAATCAATTCTCATCATTTTTTCTCTAACTTACTTCGCAATGCATATCATACCATAAGCTACATATCTATCTCTTCAATTTTGTCCATCTATATCTATCTCTTTTTATCGCTCTATTAAAGCTTTGTTTCTCTCACTCATGCAGATAGGTATATTTTTTTTTTTATATTTTTGTGTTAACATAAAAATATATTTCAAAATTTCATACTTAACTCATCTAGAGCAGCAAAGGAGGAACGAAAAAAATATAGATAACAAAACTTTTCTCCTGTAAACTTTTAAATTTATCTGCCCGGTAAATACAAATTTATAGGGTAGATAAACTTGAAAGCTTATATGACAAAATGGCTTTTTAAATATTTAATGAAATCTTGATTTATATTGGTCTTAAATAAATTTTGACTTAATATTATTGTAGTGACATGAAGAAATAAAAATAGCAACAAAAAAACAAACAATATTTATACGAAAAAGAAAAAAATGTGTTGGAAGTGTTCCTTCTCTCCTTCGCCACTGAAAATCACCTGAGACCAGCAATCGTCGCTTGCGATCGAGAGAAAAAATATTTTCGCTCACATTTGATTTCAATTCGAAAAATGATTGGACATAAAATAAATTTTAAATTTTGAGCTTTTGAGAGAAACAAGCATATTTATTATGTGCTAATTAAGTCAACACGCAAAAATCACTGAAAGCGAAGAAAAAGAAGAAAAGTGCTTTTTCACATACGATGCCAATGGTCTGACTTAAATTTTTTCATCATGTACCACCATCGCAACCATGTGTGCAAAACAAACCAGCCAACAACAAAATATAGAAAAAAAAACAGCAACAGCGTATATGTTATGTATTTTATATGTATGTATAATTATGAATATATAATGTATACTATATACATATGTACATATACCGTGAATTAAAAAAAAAATATGCAAAAATAAATAAAAAATAGCCAAAAATATTTTGCAAACGCCAAAAGAAAAGAAAAAGCTTCAAATGCGCTTAAAAGCTATAAAAACAATTGAAAGCTTCTAAGCCAAAGCTAAACAGACAATTCCACACATACATATACAAACAAACAAGCAATATTAAGGCACATATGGCTATGTTAACTCATTAATACACATATATACGTACATATATTGCAAACACACACACACACGCATACACACATACATATAAAATTTCTACTAATACTAGATAACACATACAAAAAATACACACACAAAAAATAATTATGTACACATTTTAAATATTTTTGGCAAAACATTTAGTATCGACAATAAAAAAATTTTTTGTGTGAGCTTTCACCAAAGCTCGTAAAGGGTAATGATGAGCAGCAGCAACAGCAATAACAAAATAAAGTAGTAGCAGTTGTTATACAAAATACACCTAGCACGGCAGATCAACAAAAGTACACGCAACAGCTAGAACAAAAACAACAAACAATATTTAAACTCTCGACAAACACCACATTTGAAAGCTTCAATCAGCGCGCAGCTTTCACTCAAATTACTTGCTCTTGAAAGCTTACGAAACAAAATTGTATGTAATTATTATTTTATTATATGATTATGTGAACGAATATTATGTTTTTAATAATTCCGAAAGCTACTAATGATTAAAAAATGTTTATGTAGCAGTCTAAAATTTATGAAATTTGTTGTGAACGTTTTTAAAAACTTTCGTATTCCTTAAATTGTAAAATATTATGTATGTAAGTAATTATAAAGTAAAATATTTGTAGTAAAAACTAACTTAAATGTTTATTTTTTTTTTCAACTTCTAATACATGTATGTAATTGCTAAAATTAGGGACCGTAAAGCTTTTAATGGAAAAAATAAGTTTCAAGATTTGATTTTTTAAAAATTAAGTAAAATAGTAATAATTTGTATTTTTGAGAAAAATATTCCAAATGCTAACATTATTTTGGCTAAATTTTTGAGTTCTGTTATGAAATTTTTTTATTGAACCAAAAAAAGTAAAAATGTATTTCTGAGTATTATTGTTCCTTAAACAAAAATATATAATAAAATTATTATATAACTTATTTTGATTTGAAATTTCAAATAAGAAGGGTTCAGTCCCTGGTGATAAAAGCTATAGAATACATGTTATTTTTCAAAGTGTTTAATATGTGCAACTTAAGAGCTATAAAAAATAAAAATAAATATTTTCTTTAATTTTAAAACTTCTTAAATATTAAAACGAAATTTATGTGTACATGTTTAACCACATATGTATATAAATAAAGTGTTTCTTGTCTAGTTAGAAATTTTGTATAAATGTTTTCAATAATTTTGTTAATGTTATGTGTTAAATTTGTATAAATTGTCAACTGTGAAAAAAATTATTTTGGTTATTAATTTTATAATTTTAAAAATTCTTAGTTGTAATTTTTTTTTTTTTTTTTGTGTTTGAGCTTTTTCGGCCGATAAGGTAGAAAGAAAATCAAAGTTTTTTACTTCTCCTTCCTATGCATTGGTTTCTTTCCACTTTATCAGTCAAAAGAGCTCAAACTCAAAAAAAAAAATGTTGCCCAAATACAATTTTAACTTTTTTTTAACTAAATTAGTTACAAATGAGTCTGTGAACTAAAGGAAGGTGACAAGCATGTGAAAAATCTTGTTTGCTTTTATTTTTCAAAATACATAAAAGAAATTTGTTTTGAAAAAAATTTATTTAACTTTCAAATTAATTGCCTCTAAGCTCGGATGGCACAAATTCCATATTTTTTTCTAATTTCTGGGTTGTTAAAAATAAATCTGCTAGGCTACATTAAGCCCAATAAATTAAATAGACCTTAAGTTCAAAACGGGAAACTATCAGTAGCTGCGCTTTACTTTTTCTACCGCCAAAGTTCACAAAGTCATCAGCCCAAAGTCATCAGACTCGTAGTTTCCAGGAAATGGTCCATAGTTCTATATGCCAACACTTTTTTTGGGGGTTACCTACTTGTAGAGCCAGATACCTTGAGTCCCAAGGAGATGTACTTGTATGCAGCTTTCAGAAAGCTTTACGTATCGGAATACCGGGGCTTACACAACCAAAACCTGCTGTTCCATTATAAAATTGGTAGGACTGAAGTTTTGCCTAATAGAATTTGTGAAGAAATTATTTTGCCTCTACCTTTTTCAATAACTAAAATTTCTTTCCTGCTCTGAAGGGTATATCTATTTCGGGGAGTTAGGATCCCAATGGTTGTCTCAGGGTTTATAATCAAATGAACAAGGGAATTAACCTGTTTTGAAGTTTTCACCCATGGCTGAATAGAACTACAATTCTGTTAAACTATGAACGGTCACATCAAGTTTGTTTCATCTCAATGTCCAGCTTTTTACAACTTCTAAACTTCATATTTCAGTTTTTTTATTACTCGAAAGTTGTTTAAAACAGTTTAGGAATTGGAACACATTTTTTAATTTTATCTTTTATAAATGTTAAGAAGTTTAAAGTGTTATTTTAATTGTAGATATGTATTAAGAATGTTTAAAAAAAAAACTTTTTTAATTCGGCACATTTCATGTTTAGATCTGTTCTAAAATTTCAGAGTTTTCCTTTTACAAAAGCTTCTTTTACTACAAAAACCTTTCTCTTTAAGCTCAAAGCAAAAGCTTTAATAAATAAACTTTAAAACAGGCACAGTTTTTTTAAAGCGAGTTTGTAATTTCTAGCTCTTTAAAGTTTGAAGCTTTGCGGCATATTTACAGCAAACGCTTTTGAAGCTCACACCTCTACTGTCAGTATTGACTATGGAACATTCGAAACTTTTTCCTATTTTGGTGTTATTTAATTCCAATCGACAGTGAGTATTAATAAATTAAATAAATTGTCTAATGCCTTGAAGCTTTTCGTATTTTATATTACTCCTTTAGTTTTATGAAAACATATAGATATTAATATGTATTGACATTTGAGCTTTTCGTCAGCAAAGAGCACTTGGTTGGCTGATCCAATAAAAACAGTTTTCGTAAAATGGAATATGTATCCAGAATAGTCGAACGCCAAGAGCACATTTCAAAGTTAATCGATTTCATGAAAGTTTATAGCATATTCTAAAGCGTTAAAAGCCCACATTCTTCTATAGAGTGTCGACAGGATAGATTTTTAAGTTGTTGTTACTTTTACTTATTTGTTAAGAAAAGTATTGCACGTGACAGTTTCAACTGCCAAACAAACAAATTCAAGCCCTGCGACAAGTCACATCCAAACCGTTCAAGAAATAGCTTTTGTTTTGATAAGAAAAAATAAAAATAAACCTACATTTTCTAACCCATTTCTTACATGGAGGAACCAAGGGCATAAAATATTTTGTTGATAGTAAGGAGAAGATTAAAAAAATTGCTTACAACTAATACATACACATAAAATATTTTTAATTTTAGATAAATATGCTTAAAAAGAAATTGTTATAAATTAGTATAGTGATATAAAATGAAGTATGTATATTTAAAAGTATTTGCAACTAAAAAAGACAAATAAATTTTAATACATAACAAAGCTTAATGCAAAATTTTGTAAAAAAAACTAACATTATTTTATTAAAAAATCAAAATTATTTACTACACATTGTTAATGGACATTCAACAAAGTACCATGAAAATACTTACATACATACCTTAATTGCTAAGCCTTATTGCAACATAATAATTAATAAATAATATATTTCTTAAATAATCACTTAGTAAAAATAACAAACAGAAACTATAACTAATAACACACTGAAACAAATATGAGCAAAACTAAAACACTAAACACTTAGGTTTATGTACCAGCACTTAACGTTTGAAAAACTATAATAGCCTCACTCACATAAACACACATACATACATACATATTGTTGGTAATATTAATGGTCAAATACTTATGCTATAACTGTTCTATGTCCAAAACCAAAGACAATGTTTGTAGCAACAAAATGCAATAAAAAAAAGAAAAATTGTAACGACTCATTGAAGTGAGCTGGTTTTATTTCTTGTTTGTTGAGTAGCAGTTAAAACATCTCAGAGGCCTTCGACCGAAATGACAGTCTTTTGACAATACTTTTGCGGTATATGAGTGAATAGCAGCTCCAGGAGAGTACGTATTTCAAATGCAAATGTTTTGCTTTTTGTTAAACCTCAAAAATATACTAAGGCTTTGAAAAAATAAACTTCTGAAAAATCTGCTGGGAAAGGCAGTGTATTAATTAAACAACCAAAGAACATCCTCGGTATTTTTTCATCATTATGTTTGTTTTCTTTATTCCTGCTCCTTCAACAATACAATTAACAAAATAATTTCAACTTAATTTATCTTAAGCTCTTACTGGCTCATATTTAGCATTGACATATCCGCGCTTGAATCCGCGACATGGTATGAGGAGTCGAGCTGCAAATCCATATCATCATCACAGAGCATTTTGCGCATGCGCTCTTTGTACCTGCGCAAACAAAAACAAATATTCAATAAGAAACTAAATATTACACAAAAGTAGTGGGTAAACGATTTCTCTGCCCCCTTCAGCACTAAGGTACCACCATTTGCATACTCGATACCTGATCAACAGACTTCGTAGGATGGTTTGTTTGTTTGTTTTAACAACAAAATCACTCCCCGAAGGTTTTGGGGAGTGTTGTCGAAATAACAGTCCTTGGCCGGATATGAATCCGGTACGCTCCGGTACTCCCTTGCGGTACTGCCCGACTGTCGAGCGATTTGGTATGACCAGTGCAACCTTCTAGGTCATGTCATCCCTCCTTCCGAAAGGAAAGAGAAGATGGGTAATGAGAGGTGGGAGGCATCATATCCGTAGATCAACCATCGAGTTGCACATCATTACCTTTGTGCATATTGGTCGCCTCTTACGACCGGTATGCCTACCACGGGCATATTCTAAGCCCCAACCCGCAGGGATGGTATTTAAGGGAGCTTGAGATAGGGATATGCTATGTCGTGGTACATATTTGACACAACAATTGATATGGCCAGTGGAACCTTCTAGGTCATGCCATCCCTCCTTCCGTAAGAAAGGAGAAGATGGGTAGTGAGAGGTTAGAGGCATCAACCATCGAGTTGCACGCCATTATCGTTGTGCATATTAGTCGCCTCTTACGACCGGTATGCCTATCTCAGGCATATTTTAAACTCCTTACCCGCAGAGGCATGTAACATTAGATCAAACAATGGGATTAGCCATTGGATATTAACTCAGCTACAGTCTTGGGAATGGGTGTTAAGATGTTTAGTCAAACTTTGCAAGATGCTTTCACACTAAAAGTCAGACATCGAGTAGAGTACTAAGGGACAGACGTGGGTCGACTCTTTGTCGAGAGAGTTGCCTTCGCTGCATATGCTATGAGACTGCAATCATTTGCATTTTTGCAGTATATCTATGTTTAACAGCATGATATCTGCACCCTTTCATGATCAATTTAGTATAATAAGTTCAGATCAACCTAAGTATTGGATGTTCACTTACACTTGACTATCAGGATTATTTTCCTGGTTACGACATTTTTCCAGCTTCTTTTCGATCATTTTCACTTTGTCCTTAGCAGGCAGCTCGTACGTTTTCACCATGAAACGTATTTCTATGCAGAAAAAACATTACTTAAAATTTTTTAAACAACCTAATGTTCAACACTTACTACGCACAGCTTCTATTAAAAGTGGTAATTTATCCCGCGCTGACACAAACAAATTTTCGGTAACATAACTATCCAAATTTTCTTGTTCTTTACTAGCTGCATGCAACACAGCCGCCAAAGCAATCTGCCATTATAATAAATACTTTAACACATGCTTTTCTTTATATTCATAATTTACCAGTAAGTACATACCTGAGAGGGTGCATATAATAGGCAGGCATCCGTAAAGAAAGTCTTCTCTATAAATTCATCGATATGTGGTCGTAAGCGTTCAGGATTCTGCATATTGCTGCGAGTCTGAAATTACGAAGAACAACTTGTAAGAATATGATTTCCTTTCTACTCATATTGAATTGTCATTACTTTAATATCGATGAGAAAACCTTCTACTGGTCTATATGGATTATGTACTGTCAAATAATAATTAAGTTGCTGCATCATAAGCAATTCATTTGAGAGAATTATATCCATTGCCTTATTTCGATCACCCTTTATATTACTCACAAATTGTCCTATAGAAACATTAAATTCCTCAACTTTGCAAGCTAAATAAACACACGTGGCGCTACATGCATAAAATAATAACAAATATTAAAACATCTTATATTTCTAATAAGTGACAAGTAGTTATACTCACAGAATCTCCTTTGGATGAAAGTCCATTGGTGTATTGTTCAGATAGAAACGTTTAAAGTAGTGAAATGCAGTTCCAACCACACATTTTGGCATTGGTGGATCAAAGCGGCGGCAAAAGTCATTTAAATAGAGTTCATACTGTTTAAGTAGAATACGTTCCTCAGCTGGTGACAGGAAGTATGACTCCCTCTCCTCTTCCTAATGTAATAACAAGTTGATTTGTTTGACTTTTTCTTGATTTGCTAATGAATTCATATATATATACTCACGTTTATCTCATCGGTATGGGCATTGATATAATTAGTATTACGTTGCAATCGCAATTCATTTAGTTGCTGTTCGTTTGTAAAAGTCCAGAATCTTTTTTGGGAGCTCAATGCAAACATTTCGTTCAACGGCAAAATTTATTTATGCTGCTTCCTCTTCTCTTATACTCATTCACAATGACATGTACAAATACAGAGTGCTTCACATTATAAAATAATTGATTTTGTTAAACGGAATATAGTCAGTGTTCACAGTCGAATATTTGTCTACCAGAACAAGTTGCCTTTTCACTGTTTCAAACGCAATATAATACCAAAGAATGACAGCTCCGTATCGGCTGTGCTGTCCTAGAAGGCTCGACATGGCCGCATCACACTTTAGACATTAAATGAATTTAGTTTCGGTCGCATTTAAACCCAAAACAGTTGAAAGCTAACCGTGCAAAATCGTGTTATCGTCTTTAACTGCTAACCGGAGTTTATTTACGGTTTTTGTATGGTTAGTTGTCAAGATAACTGTAAATTAAGCTTAACCGGGTTTTATGACAGTAGCCCTAGGCGTACAAAATACGTCAATTAAACACCGATTAGTAAATGATTTTATCACAATTTGTCGTTTTGTTTGGTTCTTTGCTGATTTTGCTAAAAATTCCGCCTAGAACTCGTATCATACGAGTTTTTCGCTCCTCTTCAACATTGTTCCTGGGGTAGTAATCAATCGTATGAGCAAATTCGCATCGGTTATCAAGGAATCCTCGATCTAAAGATGTTGAACCACATTGGACATGAAGTACTACCAGCTTGACCATGTCATCTGCAGAGAAACCGAGGGTTCTAAAAATAGAATTATGATTTTCGACGTCGTGATTACCAAAAGCTTTAGACTGGCAAGCACTACTAGGAAAGCTCTTTGTGGAGATTAATGTCAATTGAGCTACCTTAGTACTTTAGATACCCATATCGTACATCGTAAAGACCGTCCCAGCTGTAATGGAGGTGTTATCGCTGCATAATACACCACACTGTACACACAAATATACTATGTGTTCCCGATATCGACAAAAGGTACTATACCTTAGAATGCCAGGGCAGGAATGTCGAACTCCAAATTAAAACCTCTACATACCTCTGTTACGTGTTATCCGATAGACTATCAACCCGACATTAGTGCGTTGGTAAAAGGTGATAACCGTTTAATCCTAGCCATCCATCACACACAACGCACATTGCGTCTCCGTCGCCGAGGTCAAGGAAGCCATAATGAAGGTGAAGCCCTCAAGATCAAGATCGAACACCAAGTTGCACTGGTTATACCAAATCGTAGCGTACCGGGTCCATATCCGCCAGACAATCACACCGGAAACACTTCCCAGATTTTTTTTATTTCATAATTTATAAAAAGTCACCTTCTTCCATGTTTTCTTTATTCAAATAACACATAAACATAAATCAAACAACTCAAAATTTTTCGTTCATTCAATAGCAAACAAATTTTCCTGCAATTAAAAATTTTTTTTATTTCTAAAAACCTTCGGCAATAAACTTTTCCAAATTCGTCGCTTTATACAATGGGCACTCACTTTCACTATTTACCATGCGCTTTGCAAGATGAACTCCGACGCATTGCCAATGCCATTGTCGCACCTGGGAAAGGCATACTCGCCGCTGATGAGTCTCCTGGTTCAATGGATAAAAAATTTAAGCCATATAACATGGAAAATACCGAAGAAAATCGTCGTCAATATCGACAACTTTTATTTACAACTGAAAATATACAGAATTATATATCAGGCGCCATTGTACATAACGAAACTCTCTATCAAAAAACGGATAATGGAATCACTTTCGGCGATTTACTAAGACATCGTGGTATACTTGTTGGTATAAAAGTTGATAAAGGTGTTGTTGCATTACCTGGTTCAATGGATGAAGGTACCACTGAGGGACTTGATGATCTCTATTGCCGGTGTGGTCAGTATAAGCGCGACGGTTGTGACTTTGCGAAATGGCGATGTGTGCTTAAAATCGGAAGACATACACCTTCCTACCAAGCTATTTTAGAAAATACAAACGTACTGGCGCGTTATGCCTCTATTTGTCAGTCACAAGGTCTTGTACCAATTGTAGAACCCGAAGTTCTTGTGGATGGTGATCATGATATTATAAGGGCTCAAAAGGTTACGGAAACTGTGCTGGCTGCTCAGTACAAGGCACTGAATGATCATCACGTATACTTAGAGGGCACACTGTTGAAACCAAATATGATAACACCGGGGCAACAGTGTCCCCGAAGGAACTCACCCGAAGAAGTTGCCTTCATAACGGTGCAAGGCTTCTTGCGTACAGTTCCAGCGGCTGTACCGGGTAAGTAGAGTGAACGTACTTCCACTGAGATAAGCCACGATGGATAATCTGATTCTAAGTGCCTGTGTTTCTGTTCAGTTAAAATTCATAAGTCTAGCATGATTAATATAATATATTATATTATGCAGATCTTTACGAACTACGCCAAACGAACCTTTTCAGGTCATTCTTGACCTTTCGCTTCTAGAAGAATATCAAGCCGCGGTTCAAGGAGAGGACTTTTCAAAGGAGCGAAAGCTAGAACTTCTTTCGGACTAACTGATGCTTGTAGTGCCTTCCACGCTGATGTTTCTGCAATTATGAAATCTGCAAAAGAATCTTGAGTTTTTACAATAGCCGTAAACCCCCTATCTCACTCATTCAACTCGGAAATAACATTAAACTGCCTGACAAATAATGCTTATGTATACCCTTCGTCATGTGCAGGCCAATGTTAAAACTAAAAATCTAACTAAAGATAGCAACAAACCCAGGGTGTCGGATATCCAAGCAAACCTGAGAGGAGTCCCAAGAGATCTCGTCATATCTATACCCTAAGAAGGGTTGGGATCTTGACCCCTTGTTGGGAGGTACGTAGGGAGGCTAGGTGTACCCTATCGCAACCCATAGTCAGCAACCGTTTTGTAGCCTTCAACACTAACATTACTCGCTTTTCGCCCAACCTGTGACACATAGATTATGGGGTACTCACCTTGCTCATCTTTTCCAGCTTTCTCTTTACGCCCACCTGCGTCACTGGAGTTCCTGAAGCTGATGCTACAATAACGCGTACTATGTCCAGATTTTTCACATTTGAAGCATTTAATGACACCATCACTTCTTCTCCGTACCCCCTTCAATGCTTCCAAAATTGCGTCTACCCAATCTAGCCGTTCCACTTCCACGCGCGGTACACTGGTTGACTTAAAAGCGAGGCTCTTTCTTGCGCCAGAGCATGCGATACCGTTGCAGCAAATGCCCTTTTGGGGTTTGGATATGCGGTCTGCTTCGTCTCCACGTTCCGTATTCCATTTAAGAAACCCTGGATGTTTACCCTCTCGTCCGCATTTGCTAGATGGGTTAACCTGACGATGTCCGATGCAAATTCCTTCAACTTAGCCATATCCTTGCAATCGCTGGTTTTTATTCAACAATACCACTTCTGACATCAATTCTGTCGAACTCGCCAGTTTAGCCATCGTTATCTCTGTTGTGTTATCGCTGTTGCTATCATCTAGATAGGGATGGTAATGTGATTTTGCTTATTGAATATGTTTATTCCTCTTTGTTGAGCCGTCCACAGGTTGAAATATTTACTCAACATTAAATATGAAACTTTTTTAAAGGTATCGTATTTCTTTCTGGCGGTCAATCGGAGGAAGAGGCGTCAGTGCATTTAAATGCAATAAACAGCGTACAATTGAAGCATCCATGGGAGTTATCATTTTCGTATGGGCGAGCGTTACAAGCCTCAGTGATGGAAGCTTGGGCTGGTAAAAAAGAGAACAAGGCACTAGCGCAGGGTGAACTGCAAAAACGAGCTAAGGTATGAACTTCTATTATTTACTTATACCAATGTGTATGCTCAAGAACAATTCGGTTTTCAGGCAAACAGTCTCGCTAGGCTCGGAAAATATGTGGCTGGTTCTATACCACCATACAAAGCTGACCAAAGTTTGTATGTAGCCGACCATAAATATTAAGATACTTCAAACTGCTAACACAAAATTAAATAAATTAGTACATTCAAATACATATTAAATAGTTTTTAAAATTTGGTAATTTAAGAGTTAAATTTAAAATTTTTTGATAAACTAAGTTGTACACCAAGGAATAAGAAATAAAAATTGTAAATAACTGAAACTTAAAAATCGGGTTTCGATGCATTTGGTGGCAATCTTATGTATGTAGGCACGTAGTCCAGCTGATTTCAACTTTTTCTCGAATTTTGACGGAACACTCTTTTCTCAATGCGATTTTGACATTAAACTTATGGATAGCAATACCGAAATATATATTATGGCGACTATCTACCATTCCTAACCCAATAACACTCCCTCCACTACGATGATCAACACAACAGAGATAGCTCGAGTGTTTACAAATACGAGTCAAGGAGTAAATGCTGATAAACAACCAGTGTTCTAAAATGTAAATACAAGAATAATCCATGATCCATGACTTCTAGGTGATGAAAGTGGCGTTCGGCCAAAATATAAAAAGCAAAATACAAATAAAGGAGGATCACTTTATTTTCTTGTTTCGTACAACAAATTTGCTGTGGAAATACCTAACTCATAAATTTGTATTGTGCTATTTGCAGTAAATAACTATAGGCTTTATAAACAATATTTGAGTTTATAGTGATCGAACCCAGGAGGAATAATAATCATGGAATCATCGAATTCGTAACATTTCGATCTTCAAAATTCGAATAATTGTGCAACGTCGATTATCGTTGAGTGGCGATTATTCGAATAACCCAGAAAAAGTCAACTAATCGAATAAGACAATTCGATTAGCAATGGTACTAAGATGTAGAATCGAAAATTAGAGTAGGCTTCGTATTATTATCATTACTCATGCTCACCTCTTGGATGGCATTGCTTCGAATGAACCCTCAACGTTCTAGTACTATAAACTAAATGTTGATATTATTAAACTGCGGGATCAAATAATTGACCACAATTTACGTCGTGAGTTGCGAGTCAATGTTAATCACGAAAAAATAAATTTAATAAATAAGGCGCCCTAACATCAGGGTTTAATACGGTGACAGTTCTTGTATAGTTTTTTCTTTTTTCAATGATACGAGTAGTCTGAATTATCTCGATAATGCTCCTTAGGCCTGTGATTCATCTGGAACTTCACCAGCGTATGGATTGTTATCGTTATTCTTCGCGCGACGTAATGTCATGCCCATTTTCAATTCGGAAAGAAAGTCTTGCGTTATCGGTTTCCGTTCGGCCCGTGGTTTGATAAGGTCGATAGTGGCTTGTGAGCCGACTTTCTAAAAATTAATAGATAACAATTATATGTTCTTAGTTCTCACTCAATGTTTACAACTTTGAATTACCTTCAAAGATACGCCCTTCCGTATGCTATCTAGTAAAGCGCCACGTTCATCACCGCTTTCCTTAACTGAAGACTGAGCTACGATTACGTCGTCTGTTCTACGCAACATTGGCGGTGGGTTAGGTATGTCACAGCTTTTATAAGCCGTTGGGATTTCCATCGGTGGTAGTGGTGGTGGTGGTGGTGGTGGTGGTGGTGGCGGCGGAAGGGGGATGCCACTTACACTTGATGAAGGTGCCGAAATCCCTATCACATTCGCTGATCCCATTTCATGTAGTAACGGAACAGGCGGTATACGTGACCGTGTTGCGGTTAAGCTTGACATTGACTTGGGTTTCAGCGCTGGCTTTGGTAGGGTTGGTGGCGGAGTTGGTCGTACAGATTTCTTTCCTTTACCAATTTTTGCGTATAAATCATTTCCAGTTGTGGACTCACCTTTGCTAGTATTTATTGGTTTTATTGTGCAATAAATATTTTCGTTGGAATAAATAGTCATATCTGGTTCTGGTAGCGTTTCGCAATACACATGTTCATGAGCAGCTTTATCACAAACAGCTATGTCATCATGGCATTCTAGGTTTTCGCCTGAATGATAAATCCTTGAGACTATTGAATTATTATTAGCCTTCAAAATAGATGGCGGTGGAGGCGTGACATCAGCGATTTTGTGCGGCTTAGCTGGTGCACTTGGTGCGGGTTTTCCATAGGTTAGCCTCGACTGTGTTGAAGTTTGTGCTAACTCGGTTTCCACCACAGCTTTGCTGCTATAAATTTCTTCGACAGATGGAAACTCTGAAGGATCGGCAAATCGCTCAGTCAAAAAAATAAAGCTGGATTGTGAGGTCGCAGAGTTTTTTACATTGTTGGTTGGAGATGGTGGCATTGGCCTCGATATCGTAGACATATCTTTCTTGCAAGCGATTGCCGGTGGAGGTGGTGGTGGTGGCACATGCATTGTTTTTCTCGAACGTGAGACTTTTGAAGTATTCGTCTGTTCATTATGTGTATAGCGAGTTACATAAACAGGACTCGACGGAGGCTGACCATTCATTCCATTGGCATTACGTTTCGGTGGCATCCATGTAAAGTTTGATTGCACAATATTTTTAATAACATCTTGCTTGCGCATGCCTCTTAAATCATCCTCCTTTAAACCGCGTTCCATCATATATTTTTTCAAGACATTATCCTTTGAGGTCAGGCTTAAATCAAAAGCGTTGCGCGTTCGATCACGCGTCATATCACCAGCCATATGTTGGAAGTTCATTGGGCCGCTGATTTCGTATTTAGCACCTTTTGCACTAGTCACAAATGTTGATGGTAAGGGGGGTGTTGGAGGTGACGGTTCGAAACGCCTTGGCACAATCGGACTGCTTCTTCCTAAGCTATTGAGGCTGTGGCTGGAAGAATACGTACTTATTGTAGCGTATTTAATATTTGTCGGCACAGCAGGATCGGCTTGCCGTTGCATTACAGGCGTTACTGGTACGGACCGTGCATGTGATTGGGCAACGGTATTTGGTAACGTGCCGTTGGATTGTGACATATCATAAGGCGTTGGCGTTGCCATTGTGGATGGCTGAAAATGAAAGCGGTGGTGATGGTTAAATTATAAAGAACTGAAATTTTTATTTATTATTTTACTTTACATTACATTACTTATAATTCTGTATGGCCCATAATCATAGTAAAACGACATTTAAAATGTTGGCAAATCATACAATCAAACAAATATGTTAGTTAAAAAGAAAAGTAACAGGGTGACATTATAAACAAAAAATTAAGTGATTGATGGTATGAAGAAATTGTTTATGTTTTGCAAAGTCACCCTGTGTCAACTAATTTATTCACAAACCACAGAATAGCTGTGGCAATAACCAAAAAAGCCAAACTCAGTTTGAAGTGAGCGTTGTGATATCGCACAACCATAGGCACAAACCTTTATTTTAAAAATGACATTTTTATTTTAAAATTAAAACTCCGTTTTAGACATAAAATATCGAAGTTGAAGTTAACTATGACAGACATGAAATGGTATTTATTTTAGAATCATTAAGTGCATAAAACTCTATTTTACATAATTTAACTATGATTATGGCCCTATGAGTTTAATAAAATAATATTTTACTGCATAGTATAACACCTAAATAGCTGCGATTTCTAAAGAGCGTTGGATCTTGCCTTTTCTTTTGGGTTTTTACATTCCAAAAAATTAACATAAAATTTCATTGAGAAACTGGTTACGCTTAAGTATGTTTGTAATTACCATCCAAAATCCAGGCATTTTATTGCTCTTTATGATGTCGTAAATAAAGGCACGCCTTTGATCGGGTGACAGATAGTCGATTTCGTCAGATAGACCAGCTTTACGTAAGTACAAGCGAAGAGTTTCATCATTTCCGGTTCCATCCAGCGAAAAATTATGTTTAAAATCCATCGACTCAACACCATCCATGTGTAGGAAGTTGTTCGGAGAACTAATGAAGTTTCTATCCATTTTAGATTACGCCATCCAATTATCTGTACAAAATTATACCCACATAAAGAGTTATTATTCTTAGCGACTGTCCTTTATGGGGGAGCGCATGTTCCCTTTACGAAATACGTATGAGATCTCTGATAAAAGTACAAATTATTAAGAAAATTAAATGGTGTGAAACATCATCAGCAATTCTTTAAAAAAAATCATTGGAATGCTCTATCGTTGAAACATCTTCCAGGACCACACCTGTTCCTCATTCTGGATATATCTCGCAAACGGGATCTAACTTGGGACTAAAATCATTCCCTGTTAAAACCCTCATCTTCACCTTTCATTTGACACCCATATTGTACAAACAGCTCTTAGGGCCAGACTTGGTCCACCTTTTACTCATTTAATCGGCCGTTAATATTAGTTTTCTGTGTTTGGATTCAAATAACTGTATTGTGCCACTCCTACTGCCTTGAAATTAAAATTACAAGTATTAAAAAATTGGTATTTAGGGCTAAAAATTTTGAGATCCATGATTTCTACATATAGGTAGATACTTATGTAAACGTTTTTTCTGGGCAATAAAATAATGTTTTGCGGAAATGAATCACCCTAAAGTACATAATTGCTTGTTAGTATTCGATTTCCGGCTGTTTTTCAAAGCGCATTGTTTGTATTGAGCTTTTTGGTACCCTTTATTTTACGCGTTCCTGCCTTAAAATACCATCCTTTATAAAAACTAAATCTTTTTCAAGAAATCAAAATTGCCAGCATTCAAAAAATACAATTTCACAGTTATACCTACATATATGTATATATTTTTTTTTTATTTCATTTCAATAACCGCCAGGAAATTTGTGATAAAATCGGCAAGAAGTTTTGTCATGACGGAAATACATTCGGAGGGTTGCCGATCACTGCCGAGGGAAACCCCCGTTTTCAGAAGATGTTTCTCTTCCCCGGAAGTGAACGTTGAACCTTCCGCAGAGTAGTCCAGTATATACTCGCCACACCACGGTTGACGCATATAAACACTGGTAAACCGTTAATTGATTAATAATTTTAAGACCGTCGATAAGAGCTCTCAATGAATAGGACTTACACAGAGGGCAATGTTTTTTTTTGTTTTTCTATATCATCAAACTGTGAATAACTCTGTTTAGTAACTTTTGTTTTTGTGCCTTATAGCCTCGGATTTTACGGTAATGCTCTACAAAGAGTAAACTAATTGAAAGTTGTATATATTTCCATATGTATAACAAAAGATTTATTTTGGATCAATTACTGTTATAAAAATATTTTATTTATAAATTTTTACCACTAAAATTGTATTTCTCATATGCACACACCGTAAGTTTGAAAATTCGACTGACTTCAATTTCCTGATAAGAGCTATGAGTTCCTTCGATATGCCATATATCTTTCGTTATCAGTTTCTAATCGTTACTTCTCTCTTTTACCTCTGTCCAAACTGTGCACCTAGTCATATGAGTCCTATGATATATTATCTACTTCGCTCTGTTATTATTATCGTTTTGTATAGCTTTTAGGTGAAATTACTTATCAACAGTAACATATTTGGTGCACGACTCACGTCCACAACCTACCAACAAAATGAGCAGAGCCCCCAGAAATATTCATAAGTTAAAATATTTCACACATATCAGTTCATTCGACATTGACTGCTATCGAAAATTCACCATCACTGCATTCAACTGCTTTCCAAGGTTTCGTTCGTGGTAATGAACTTCGTTTCATACTGCTTTTGCAGACGATTACTAAACGGACCGGTGCGCATCTTGCGCAAAAAAACAGCAGCAGACTACAGTAAGCCATATGAACAGAAATGGTCTGTCAGATGTATGGTCATCCTGTGAAGGCTAAAGCAAGGTACGCAGATCACAAGTAATTGTTTAAGAAAAATTTAGCTATACTTCTTGGGTAAAAAATACTAGTAGTTGACGTCGAAAAATCCATGGTGAATAGTGAAGCAAGCGAGAAGAAGAGCACATTGCAAACGAAATAAACGCTTTTTACCAATAACTTTTCGTTACTACCATCAATTCGCGGGTAGGTAATTCACCACTGGGGAAATGTGCGTTTAAATCGCGAGTTTTAAAGCTATTCGCTTTTTTATTTTCAAACAAAGATTGGCGCCTCAAAGTATGCAACTGCCGCCTCTCGCGACATTTTCCGTTTCCTTTAGGACATCAATTACAATCATCTGTAATTTATCTGTTGATGTTCAAAATTAAGATAGTCATGCAAAAGATATGGTCTTTGGTATTGGGACGGCTATGGTGATTTATATGTACAAAAATTAATTATGCCCATCACATTATAGGGACGATGTGGATGGGCAATCTAATCTACTTTCTGTTGTTGTTGTTGTTGTTGTTGTTTTAACAATTTAACTGCCAGTTAGCGTAAGCTGTCGGTGGTGAAAACGGCTCGTAACAATTTTTCCATAAGTTCAAACCGATTTTCAGTACTAAGGATGTGTGCCAATCGGTTGAAAATAGCAAATTTTTGACAGTCCGGGAGAAAATTCTGACATTTGTCGTGGTGAATAGGAATGTCACAATTTTCCCTAGTCAATGGGGCTAGGCAAGGCGAATTAATACAAGGTGGAATTATCCCATCAGCTGATAGCTACTTTTTTCTCAAATTTTGACACTACACATTTAGGCCCGCTTTCATAAAAGCCGGTTAAATTATTTCTAATCGGCGATTCCTTAATCGCTGATTTTCTGAATCGGCAATTTGGTTTTCACCATAGCCTGGTTAAGTTATCGCCGATTAGACACATCATTGTGAATAAATTAGCAAAAAATTGCATTGTGAATTGGCAAAACAGCTGATTTTTGTTTTGTTTACGTTTTCACAGAAAGTAAATTAGTGAATTGGCTGAATTAATATATTAATAATGTTCTTTAAATGGCAAACAAACATGTATGACCATACATGGTGACCTGTATTATGAGGGTAAAGAGTATGAGCCACGTTTAAAAGAAAAAAACAGGCGATTTATCTGAAGAGCTGCGTATAGGTCTTGGTTTGCCGGTTGGACCGAATTCACATAAGATTCCACCACCATGGTTGATTGCACAGCAACGATATGGTCCACCACCATCATATCCGAATTTAAAAATTCCAGGTTTCAACGCACCCATACCAGAGGGTACATCATTTGGCTATCATGCTTTGTTGGTACCAAGCTTTGATGGTATTGTATCATTTCATTGAGTTTCTTTAAAAGGTGTTCGTATGTTAATTTGAAATAAACCTGAATATTTTAGGAAAGGTATTTTAGTATGTATACTAAGGTAGAAGTGCCTTGTTTTATGTTTACGAGCCGATTATACCGTGGAATATTGGAGGGATTGGAAATCTTGTACTCGTTGGCTGAGTGTCCTGTTGCAAACAGTCAATAATATAATATAATTCACATATTCAGATTTATTCGTTAAATAACAAAGCAGAAGAGAATGTTCAGAAAATTCGATTGGATTTTGTTTAATTGAAGCTGTGTTAAGCTATGGCAACAATATGTAACGATATCAAATTCAGATCCTTCAACATTCAATCACAGAATAGGTAAGCTTAGAAGTTATTCCATTTTTGCAAATAATTTTATTCAATAAATATAAATTGCCAGTTAATAGCTTGTTTACTTGGTAAGAAAATGTTCATGCAGAGTTTTGTAAAGCTTTGCAGCTTTCCGAGGCCCCAGCCCAATTACAAGCGATAGTCGTTCTTCGCTAGCATTTATGAGGTTCTCCAATTTTCTAAAATTCTCTAGCAGTGTTACGGCATCGGTTTTGTTCACGGGTTTAATCCTAGTCAAAGCAGAAACCAGCTAAAATAAATATTTAATCAGAATCAAGAGTTAAGGTAAAACTATTTTAGACAAACCTTCTGATGTGGACTTGATTCAACCCGTTCCATAATCCATTCCCGCGAACGTTTTTCAAAAAGTTTGTAAGTCTCTATGATTTTGCCTGCCTCTTCTGGGCTCCATGCAACCATAAGCGTTAAATCGGTTAGCAAGGATATGCGGGTTAAATTTTTCAAAGCTGCATGTGGTTCCTAAATAGAAATATTTGTAGAAATAGTAGACTTGTTTTAACAGCATCTATACTTACTTATAGCAGCACGCGAGGTTCATACTGTTTTCCAAGATCTTTGAGGCGCTGGTATATATGATCAGGATTGAGTGTGTGAAGCAGCTGAGAGCATCGAATTTCTTGCATAGTCCAAATTTAACCATTTCACCAAAGAAGCGTACAATTTTAATTTTTGATTCTATATTGGGTTGACTCTTTTTACGTATATGCCATTTGAATTCTTTGCGTAACATCTTTGAAAGAACAAAGCGTGAAAGAAAGGGCAGTAAATCCAAACGTGTTCTGTAATAGGAATATAAATGCATTATAAAAGTGATACTTTTTAGGCAAGAAAAATACATACCTCTGTACTGTAAAAATTGATTTCGTCAGATTTTTCTGATTGTTATTTGTATTGAAATTTAGCAGGAATTCAATTGCTGCCGAATCTATAAGTTCCTTGTTGACACAATTGTTTAAGTTATTCAGAAACTGGTCGAAATGTTGTTTGCTGTGTGATACTTGGCCTGAGATACGTCCGACTTCTATGAGTTGCTGGCGTTAGTGGCAGTTGCGCTGAATATGGTGGTGCTCGCTGCTTTAGTGGTTGGTGCACCAACTGCTCCACGTGTGGCATATGGGGCGCCCTTCAATTTGCGTGCCTCACGCCTTTGCTTGCTCTGCTCTGATGGTGAAGATGAGATGGTGTTTTGCGGTGAGCTGAAAGTAAATGAAATATGGATTACTAAGGCAAACTTTATTAGCCAAAAAATGTAAAATAACCTGCTTGCTGCTGCTTCGTATGTCATTGGTACTCGACGTGCCAGCAACACCACTTGTGGCCGACGAGCTGATGTGCTTGGTACCTCAAATCTTATGCGCGCACCACGACTATACTACGGTGTGGCGCCTAAAAAATCATTCAATATATGTATAACTGTAGAGATATCGCGTTTGGGACGTCCATAACGATCTTGTAAAGCTGGATTCAATCTGCCCGAGTAGATGCCCTTACCATGATTCTTCATAGTTTCAATAACAGCGCCAGAGCTGCTGCCTTTGCGCGTAGCCTCTTCTCCACCACCGGATAAATCAATCTTATTAGTGAAAACCTCTTTGGAGAGTTGGTAAGTCCTTATATATTTATTACACACCGAAACGCTTTTGGTATTTGCATTTAATCAATATTATAGGTGAATTCGAGAATTCAATCACTGCCGCAGTACTGCAGGTATAGTCAAAGGAAAAACTCTATTATTTTTAAACTGTAACTTGTGAAAAATTCTAGTTTTCTTGAATATGCTCTAATTCCATTCTGGAACATATCTCAGAAAAAAAGCGTGCCGATTCTCTTCAGTTTTGGATTAAAATTATACCTTTTTGGAAGTACTGCGGCAGTGATTGAATGCTCGAATTCACCTATAATATTGATTAAATGCAAATACCAAAAACGTTTTGGTATGTAATAAATATATAAGGACTTACCAATTGCTTCCGCTTTTTTATTTTGTTTAATAATATTGCTGAATGACACAGGGAACTTTGAAATAAATTTATGATGCACTTCAATTACACAAATCCACGCAAATTTTATTTTCTACACAGCTGACAGACGTCAAAATTTGCTCAATCAGCAGTTAACCGGCCATCCATCGCCGATCAAGTTAATCGGTGTTTAATCGGCTGATCCATGATAACCGGGCATGGTGAAAACGAATTTTCGCCAAATCACCGATTAAAGTCCGATAAAGCGCTAACCGGCTTTTATGAAAACGGGCCTTAGCCGCCATACGATTTTGACATTAGTCCTACAAATTACAAAAACAAAGTACATTGAAAATGTATGGATGTGTGTTTGTATTTCGCCTGGCTTCCACCTTCTATTAATTCGCCTTGGGGCTAGGTAAAATTCTGACAACTGTGAATGTGTACACATATATGCATTCGGTATTGTCACTCATATTATTTCAATTGAATTTATATGCCAATACGTTATTAAACGGTAAAATCTATTTTAAAGCAAAAAATATCAAAGGTAATGGTAAAAAAAATACGTAAATTTACATTTCATTCACAGAATGTTTGCTTTCGCATGTGCTTTTCTTAGATGTCAAAATTTACAACTGTCAAAATTTCCCATTTCATTTGGCACAGCAAAATGGAAAAGATTTGGGTATTTGTTTCCTTTGGCACTCAACTACTAATAAATTAGCTAAAAATATGATAGGGGTGTCAAAAGACGCGTTTTGACCTCAGTATCAATGATCCGAAGTCGAAATTTCATTTTTTTTGTTCCAGTGAAGAGATATTTGCAATCAAAGTTCAGAACTTTCTGTCATTTTCATGTGGTTGTTGTAATCACAAATTACACTGTGAGAAAAGAGGACATCACCGTGGCGGTAGCCACGGCTATGGCGCACACCCGGAGTTGGAATGGCGTAGCCCAGGGTTATTTTTTGAAGCGCGGCCGAAGGCCGCCTACTCGGAAAGGTGTTCTGCACATAAAAAACATGGATCGGGCCCCGAATTGGGGATCTGACCCGGGTCAATTTTCGGTTTTTCACTAATAACTTTTCAATGGAACAAAAAAATGGAATTTCGACTTCGGATCATTGATCCTGAGGTCAAAACGCGTCTTTTGATACCCCTATCATATTTTTAACTAATTTATTAGTAGTTGAGTGCCAAAGGAAACAAATACCAAGATTTGTACACCATAGAAAATTTGTTCACCTCATTTTTCCTCTGAGTAAAAAGTTACCGATTGGCACACAGCCTAAGCAAAATATTTCCGTAGATGTGAGTTGCATCAAACCCTTTAAACTATTCACAATAAGCAAACCATATAGCTATCTGTGCGGTTTTTGATAAAAGTTGGTTTAAATAAGTATTCCAAATAAAACATGTCGACACAGCGCCGACTACCCTAAACCATAGGTACAGAAAAAAGATTAGATTGCCCATCCATATCGTGCCTATAATGTGATGGGCATACCATATCTTTTGCATGACTATCTTAATTTTGAAAATTGCAACATAACATATAAATTGCAGATGATTGTAAATGATGTCCTAAAGGAAACGGAAAATATCGCCAGAGGCGGCAGTTGCATACTTTGAGGCGCCAATCTTCACAATGGCGTAGAGGTACAAATAAAGTTTTGCGCGTTCACAATAGTTTATTTTAAAAAATTTATTTTTATAAAATTTGATTAACCAAAACAATTACGAAAAATAATACATAATTTCGCATGAAGAGCTAATATCTGTCTTTAACATGATAGCTTACTTAATAATATTTATTCCGAATATGAGCAGAAAATTATATAAGATTAAAGTTCACATGGAACATCGAAAAAGTAGCTAGCCTTTAATCAAACCATTGCTTATTCCTACATTACATATACGAGTACATACATATGTACCATGATTCAAACACTTATGGGTCAATGGGCCCTGCGATGTGACTAAAATCCACGACCAGACGGTTCAATGGTTCCCGACGCGATTGGGCTGTACAAGAAGGTGGTAGTACCGGGCATTCAGTATTCATTCTATAACACTCCTCACACCTTCGGATGTATTAAGATTGCAATAACTCCAACAGTATTTCAAACGTTTTCGATTTATTGCCTTACTCTTGACTTGATATCCAATGAACTTTCAACTTATATCTATTATATCTCCAGATTAAGAATTATAGCTATCCTATAAAATAATATTAACTATGGTTGAGGAGTACCGGAGGCACCGGGTTAATATCCGCGGAAAAGACTCTCACTTCGGGGAGTATTTTTGTCGCAACTCAAACCATTGACCATTAACTTCTTGTGGTAAATTTTCTTGAGGTAGTAGCTACGCAGTTCTCAAGAAATGTAAAATACGAAACTTTAAGCTCTATTTACAGTTCTTTTTAAGCGTGAACATGGGTGAGCGTGAGCAATTTTCTTTTGTGTAATATGTTGATTTTTTTTTCTTTTTCCAAAAAAAAACTGTGATAGTTGATAAATAACTAAAATATCTTTAATATTATTGCATTTAAAACTAAGTAAACGTGTTAAATATGCTTTAAAATGGTTATTTTACAATCTGACTGTGAAACGTACTCATTCGCATGTGAACATTGCCGTTTTTTATTCACCACGGCAAATATCGGATTTCAACCCTGTTTTTGGTGAATATGGAAACAAATTGACAGATGTGCGTGAGTGATCAAAAGAATTGATTTGGAATTCTTTTCGAGCGTGAATCAAAGCATTCACACAAGTGTTTAAAAAAAAATTACTGCAGTGAAGTTGGCAAAATTTTTGTGTAAACATTGTAAAACAACAACATTGTATACATGTACATATTTTCAATTATTTACATTTACTATATTTTATGCCCTATGCTCCAATAGGAAGTGATGATGATGGCTTTATTTATTTTCAACTTTGTAGAAATATGGACATCGTATATGAAGAGGAATATCTGGATCCTTGCACTGAATCTCCATACCCCATACACGTCCAATACCTCAAAATAATTTATTTGTTTATTTCCTCTAGTTCACGCGCGCAAAAAAAACTGTAAACAGAGCTGTGAGTATTTCGATTGTGATTCCTTATTTTGACAGCTATGAAATGGTGAAAATACGATTTTGCATATACTCACCAAAGATTCACGCTCACGTTCACGAAGAACTGTACAGGGGTCTTTACCAAAGAACGTAAAATACAAAGAAGGTCCAATAGCGAATGTAAGTGGATGCTGTCAAATCGATGGTAGGTAATTCACCACTGTACCTACGTTTGAATAACTTAAATTTACCATGTTTTAATTAAATATTTACACAAAAAATTGTAGTTGGAGTTACGAACACTTTTAAATGTTTATTTTGTTTAAAAATAAAGAAGCGAATAGCTTTAAAACTCGCGATTTTAACGCACATTTCCCCAGTGGTGAATTACCTACCCGCCAATTGATGGTTTAATGCTTCATACTATTCGTTGCTTTGGACCTTTTTTGTACATTTACGTTCTTTGGTAGTAATGAAAAGTTATTGGTATTGCGTTTATTTCGTTTATTTACATTTCGTTTGCAATGTGCTCTTCTTCTCGCTTGCTTCACTATTCACCATGGCTTTTTAGACGTCAACTACTAGTATTTTTTACCCAAGAAATATAGCTAAATTTTTCTTAAACAATAACATGTGATCTGCGTACCATGCTTTAGCCTTCACAGGATGACCATACATCTGACAGATTGCCGAACGATTTCCGTCAATTTAACTGCCAGTTAGCGTAAGCTGTCGGTGGTGAAAACGGCTCTTAACAAATTTTCATAAGTTCAAACCGATTTTCAGTACTAAGCAAAATATTTCCATAGATGTGAGTTGCATCCCACCCTTTAAACTATTCACAATAAGCAAACCATATAGCTATCTATGCGGTTTTTGATAAAAGTTGGTTTAAATAAGTTTTCCAAATAAAACATGTCCCCTTAAATGCTATACTTTCCTATCCACCTAATAGCTGAACACACTCAGCTACGCTGAATAAACTTTTCGAACACACACAACAGCCAGCCAGCAATCATTTATTAAGAAATTCATGTGCAAACTTTGTTGACATGTTAAGACAATTTCATAGATAAATTCTTGTGAATTTTGTCGATTTTTCTATGCTATGGCATGCCATTTTTACTATATTTAATGCACTGAAATAAAGTGTTTTATTTTTCGTTGCTTCGCACCTCGTTCTGCAACTCCGAAAACATTCGGAAACATTTTGCCCGAACCGCCATTATATTCAGTGAAGAACGTGCCCCTGTGAAAAACTCGTGTCGTTGCACAATTGGCAACGAATTTTAACGAAAAAAGCTGAAATTATTTCACAAATTTAATTGAAATTTGCAATTAACTACTGCGCAAAGCTTTTCACATATAAAATATGTGAAAATTGCAAAGATTAAGTGCAGAAAATACCATGTGAAAAAAGTATAAATTTATCGGATTTGATCGATTTTGATGAAAATTTTTTTCATGGTGCTCGCCATTTACACGATCTGAAAAATTGTGGTCGTGCCCTTCGTTCTCGCTCGCACACATGCCATATTCCGCAAGTGTGAACGAGAAGTTTCTTGTGTATATGATTCTGGGCGCATATGGCATTTCGCCTTTGTATGACGGATTGTTTGTTCGGTTGTATGTATACTTGTATTCATATGTATATGATGTTTGGTGCTTAGCCCAGGTAAAATGAGTATAGCTAGCTGATTTACAAAATTGTTGCCAGAAGTTCGGGGCATGTGTACGGAAGTATTTTCGGTTTATTGAGCGGGTACGTCAGAGCCTTGTATTGTTTTGGCGGAGCATGTTAAGTACGCTATACTTGAATACTGCAATAGAAGTTTTTTGTTTTGCAAAAGGGTGGGTTAGTATGTGTAACGGTCATTGAATGGCGTGCGTGATGTAGATTTTCATTTCGAAATTCGGAATCGTGTGAGCAGCTTCGCTGAATAGATTTTCGTAAGAATAAAATCGGAAATATGCTAAATGTAAATTAGTGCGCGTGTGCGAAAAAGAGTTCAAAATAGTGTATGTATACCCATCCGTTGAAGTAATTCGGAATTATATGAACAACGTGCTCGACTGCCGTTTCTCTTCACATTTTTGTTTTCTTCTGTGGCTCTGTTCGATTTCCAATAACTTCGGCTCAATAAGTGGTACTATAAGTATGAGTGCGACAAATAGTTGAAACAAACGGGCATCCCTTTCGTGTCGGAATATATACAACTTTGTTTTATGTCGTTGAACGCGCGAACGCTGCCGAGAATGCCGAAGACAACTAGTCTTCCGCCATTATGGCTTTCATGCCAAAACCACGCTATTTTACGGAATTTGTAAATTTAATTTTAGTTTTGTGCTAATAATTCGTGTGTTTAAAGACAAGAGTATAATTAAAAGTAGTTTACGCAGTGCGCGCCTTTGTTTTATTGTGTTTTGGATTTAGTTTTATGCGATTTTGTTATTAATTTAATATATGCATGTTTTCCGGATTTTCATTTTATCATTCGTTTTTGCTACAATTTACGTGTTTTTTTCAGCGCAACGCTGGCACATAGCGAGTACTTGCGAATTCGCCCCACATTTTTGTTTTGTTTAACTCGCCGTGATATATTGTGTGGCGTCGTCAGCGTTATATTTTTCAAATTTGCCTTGGTTTATGGAAGAAAAATAAAATTGCGGGTGGTTTTTGGGAAGCGGCTTGCATAGTTTTCCCTGTTTATTAATTTTTTTAGTAGAAGTAAACGTTTTAGGTTCATAGCAAAGAGCCCAGTTTTTATAGATAAAAACTAAAATAGTGGCGCGCCCATTTGCATTTTGTTTTGATTTTGTATCAACAACATGTGTTGTTTGATAGCTGTCACTTTGTTAATTCGCCCAGAAAACAAATGCAAAGCATATGAGGAAATTGTGCATACAACAACAAATGCAATTCAAACAAATCACAAATAAATAGTGCTATTTTTTTATGTGATTTTTGATGAAAATGGAAAGTTTATCAAGTCCTTTTTTTAATTTTGAAAGGCCATTTATAGCGAAGAGAGCAAAATAAATAATTGAATGGATTACTAAAAATAAAAGAATGGAGCAATGAATGAAACCTGTATAAAGTAAGCAAAACAAAAAGTTAAGCAGTGTACTGAAAAAAAAAAAAAACAACAAAGCTATAATACCACTTAATCAAAAAAGAGTGGGCAGATAAGCAAATGAAGATATTGTGTTTTAATTAAAATTGAAAAAAAGTTAAAATGTTGCAATGAAATGTGCAAAAGTCATCATCGTAATTATGCCAATTCATTTGATTTCTTCGATTTGAAAAATGTCGTCGATTCGATTGCTGCACCGCTCGTCGTTGTTGCTACCACTGCAGTGCTATAATTGCAATAAATATCTCGCTTACGTTTTGTTGTTGATAACGTCGTTGTATTACACGCTTTGCGGTAACAATAACAAACACAACAACAGTAAGACTTGTTCTCTACAACGTCATCCAATACAACAAGAAGCAAAGCGTAACTGCATTTGCAACAGAAGTGGCCTTTGCAACAAGTCCCCCAACCCCAATTATTCACAAAATAACACCGGCTTCTTTCATCGATTATCAACTGCATCAGCTGTGTCAATAGAAGCGGCAAGAAAAGTAACTAAATACGACCAAATAACATCTGATATATACATTCTCAGCCCCATCAAAACTACTGATCACACCAGCGCCAGGCGCAATTGTAGAAATAGCAACAATATAACCAACAGCAATATTAGCTGGAAGGAACGAATTGAGAGGTGTAACACACTAAAAAATACTTGTGCTGATTGTTGTTTACAAAATCGTCCAAAACAAAGCGTGCAACAAACGCTTAATAAAGCAAGTGGATATTGTTCGTACTGGGAGAGTAAGGAAAGTAATTACCACAAAAGTAGTAGTAGCAACAGTAGCAGAAATACCAACTGCGCTTTTAATTATAAGTATATTGTAAGCGACTGCCGCATAGAGTGTAATAACCTGTACGACAAAACGAGAACTAATAACATCCAACTTACTAGAAAGCATAGCATTCAAACAGCCAATCAAGTAGAAAAACTATTTACGGCTGAAGCACCGAAGTTACTTGTGGATCTCATATACCCATCACTGCATCATACTTTAATTACGCCCAGCAATTGCAAAATCAGTTTAATAACATTCTCCCTATCAAAGCACTTGTTAAAGAAAAGCATAAAATCATTTTTCATCACCTCTACATCAGCACAAAAGAGGCTTTTAAATAGCATTACAACGACGGTGTTGCAGGAGAAGCAGCAGCCACAGACCACGCATACCAACATAGTTTGGGGCGACGTCTCGACAGCATTACATTTTTGGGTGCACCAGCAACAGCAACAAAAGTCACAAGGGCGAAAACTAGCAAATCATTTGTTGGTGGGCTGTGAAATATACGCTTAAATTATTTTTAAATTAAAAGTCAGAACAAGAGGAAGGAGTCAGCGGCGGCCGGTTTAAACAGATCACAGCAACAGAATAACTCAGTCAAAAAACGAGAATACAAAATATTGGATCAGCTGTTTTTGATATAACCCTGATTGACAACTACATCAATAATTGGAGCCGAGAGTGTGAAAGAAATAAATAGTAACCACCGTTGCATTCATAAAACAACAATCACTTACCCAAATCAACAATCATACATCTTTATTATAATCATCATCATGTCAAAATTATCATTTCGAGCGCGTGCGCTCGATCCCTCCAAGCAGATGCCCATCTACTTGGCTGAGGAGCTGCCAGATTTGCCTGAATATTCGGCTATAAATCGTGCGGTGCCACAGATGCCCAGTGGCATGGAAAAGGAAGAGGAATCGGTAAGTGTTTTATTGCGAAATGTGTGAAAGTGTTCATATACATTGTCTCATGTATCAGTATAAGAGAATATAGTCAATGATTATACATACATATATACATATTTCTGAATTACCCATCAATGTACAGAAAAGTAAAGTTATGTTTCGTGTTTTAGCAATTACTATACATAGTATGGTAGATGAGTTTGAAAATGCCTCGGGAATGAGAAAGAACAATTTTGCATATGTATGTACATTTTTCAACGAATTCAACCACAAAAAGAAACAGCTGCAAAACCAGTCAAAGATCTCGAATTTATTTTATAAATCGACCCACATTATGGCGCGAAATAAACTACAACGATTTTGGGCTGCTTCGCTTGTTTGAAATTAATTTAGCGAAGGACCGTGATGAAACCCATATTAGATGCTATATATCCAGACGGGACTTATGGCATAATATGTCACCATTATGTTCAGTCCAAATTTCATGTCATTTACCCAATGATTTCGAAAGTGTACCCTGCAGACTAAGCAAATCGTAGTCGAATAAAGAACTGACTGCCATATTTCTTTACACCACTGTATGTGTATTAGATAATATTTATTTAGTTATTAAAGCATTAGTCAGCAAAACAACGGCTTGATATTTTTTTCGACCAGATTACAATTTGTGCCGTAGACGCTATGTATGCATGTGTGCATGCTAATTTTATTTAATCATATCAAAGTTGTTTTGATGAAATTCTTAGTCGTAGTTTAAACGCGTTATAATGTAGAATAACAAGGCGATTCTGCGCTCTTGATAAATTTGTCAATCTTGATAAATATTCAGGAAAAAAATATTTTTATCAAGTGTTTTGAATTCTGCGTCAAAAATAAATTATTAAAAACTAATTTGAATAAACTAAAATTTGGCTTTGACGCAAAACTCAAAAACACTTGATAAAAATAATTTTTTCTTTATTATTTATCAAGATTGACAAATTTATCAAGAACACAGAATTGGGCGGTAAATGTATGTATCTTTCCTTAAATGTTTAGGGTGGTTTTTGACCTTTATAATCGAAGTCTTGCATAGCTATAATTTCTATTCAAATAACTGCCAGGTGTAACTATGTATACATATAAGCAGCTGAGTTTAATGCGATCATTTAATAAATTTCATCTGAAATAGGTCGTACGAGAACTAATTATTGTGGCCTGATCTCTTCACAGTTTTAAGATACGACAAATATCCATATGTTGTTGTTAGCAGTGCTTCGCCCTGCCCAAAGGGCCAGTTCAATCTAAATTGTCATCAAGCTCCTTTCACAGGGGGTCTGAGGAAACGCGCAGCTTCAACAGAGTTGGACCAGAGTGATAATGGTGTTAGAAGTATGTTCAGTAGAACAGGAGAAGAGATGTTGCGTGTCATGAGGGTCCATATCGCATGTTGTTGTTGTTTTAACAACAAAATCAATCCCCGAAGGTTTTGGGGAGTGTTGTCGAAATAAATATAAAACATATAAAAATAATACTATTTAATACTGACGGCCACCGTGGTGTGGAGGTAGTGTTGCCGGCCTACCACACCGTAGGTCTGGGTTCGAGCCCTGGTACAGGTTACATCAAAAAAGTGGTTTGAAAAAGTTTTTTCAAATCGGGGTCGCCCCTCGCCAGTGGCTTGGCAAACTGTCCGAGTGTATTTCTGCCATAAAAGGCTTCTCAGCAAAAATTCATCTGCTTTGTAGATGCCGTTCGGAGTCGGCGAAAAAAACCGTAGGTCCCGCCAATTTGTAGGAAAAATTTCAAAGCGGCACACCACAAATTGGAAGAGAAGATCGGCGCAAAAATGTCCTAGGAGGTTGATGATATAACTGTTGTATATCGCGCCATATATATATACATATATATAATACTGAAAGTAGCCACCTGATTATTTTGACAGCGATGTTCAGTATTTTCGTTGTTATAAAAAAATATAAGCATTTGCGAGGTTTAAAAATGCGCAAGACGTGGCCTGTACAAATAACAAATGGGTTACACAATTTCCAAAACTAATCTAACTTAAAAGCAACACCAAAAACCATTAAGGGCCATTTTCACAGTGGCGAGTTAACTTACGTTCCACAGTTAACTCTAGCTTTTCAACTTGCCAGTTGAGTTAACTAGAGTTTAACTGCTCAACATTGGGTAGTTAACCTCGGGTTAGAGCTCATAAGGTTATCTATTGTATATTGAGCAAGAGATATTTATCAAAATAGCTTAAATAAAAGCTAGTTAACTTGGGAATGCAAGTTAACTCGGCACTGTGAAATTGGGCCTAAGTAGCGCACAGACTCATTGAACCGTATCTAAACAGCTGGAATGAAAAATTGAAACATCTTCTGGATCACACTTACTCATGTCGCGGCAAATACTTTTTCAAAATTAAGATCAAAGTTGTGGGAATATTGCGAGATTGTTTGCAGCTATAGGATTTCCTATTACTTTAAATGCCGTATTGCTATTCAATTGTTATAGCAATTGTGTGTCTATGTAGCATGTAAGTAATTGTTGTTGCTGGGAGCAACCTTTCAATAATATCTCGTTCCTCATTTCCATTGAAACGAAATCGAGTGGCTTTGCATGTGCAGTTTTTATTCAAGGCTGTGTGTGTATGTGGAATTCCCCATGTTTTGTTAAGGCTTCCTTTGGTGATTCTGTGAAAATCTTTAAAGACCCTGTATGAGGGAAGGAAAAAAAATTGTTTATCTTTGCATGAAATATATATGAGGAAATACAGTGATAGCGCTACAACAACAACAACAGGATATACAGTGGTGTATGTAAAAATATTAGAAAAGCTCAAACTAGCCTTTGTCTCCACATCAACTCACGTTTTTAATAATTCTAATGTAAGAAACAGTGGTGTTTATAACAGTATTCACACAAATAAATATTCAAATTTGCGCAATGGTTACAACAATTTATTGCACATCCCATCGAAATTGCCCATCAAGGTTGCCGTTCAGTTACGATTTTAAGATCGCTCAAGCTGCAAGAAAGGATGACCTGAAAATTGATACTGGGTATTATATTATAAATTGCAGTCTACGTTATCTCCAGAGTGTCTGAAATATTTAGCTGATTTCACAATATGTTAAAATGGTGATATAAATACTTTCCTCATATAATTAAAGAAGCTTAATCATTGAAAATAGAAACAAAATATTATTAATTGGAGTTTATGAAACGAAAAAAAGATGATAACTTATGGAATCTATATAAATCAGAACTAGCTTGGCTTAATTAATTTTTCCTTAACCTATCTTCGAGCTAAGTTAAAAATATCAGAAAAATGCTTTGTCCATGGATGGATAATACCTTTCAAATGATACCCTAAAAGCCACGCAGCATCATAAATACATATCTTTATTTGGATTGCGTCGATAAAATCTTCACACATTTTTATGATTACCTTTTTTTCAAACTTCATTTATTTTTGAAGGTATTTTTTAAACATTTTGGCCAAGATTTTAATTCCGATAGAAAAAATGTATACCTGTTTGCTATGAAGAGTGAGGTGAATCCATGTGCATAATTAATAAAAGTAATAATACAAAGGTCTATGCTCTTTTCTAGTTTATAGCCAGAGCAAAACCCAGGCGCTGTAAAGTGAGGGCGATCTCTGTGTTAAACTGTGTTCGATTGCTTAAGTAATCTGTAATGTAGTTATGTGAATTCTTGATGTTGCGATTAGCCCCTCTCAATGCCCATTGCTTCTGCAGCTACCACTTCTTTTCAAGTTCAATGAATACTTATAAATAGCACTTACTAGGTATTTCTTTAATAATGTTTTTATATTTTGTTATCGGTGTACTTGAAATTGATAAGATTAAACATAAATTTGACTGCTGACAAATAGTTGTATTTATATATGTATATGTTTTTAAATTAATTAGCTCATTGTAATAGTATTTTTTGAATATGATTGCAACCATGGTGTAGTCGTAGATTTTATACTAACTATGATGCTATTTTCCTATCCAATCAATTTTTATATGCATGAGTAATTAGTATGTGTTAGTTTTATGTTGTCAATATTTTAACCAGGGATGCAAACCGGTATTGAACCGAACCACGAACCGAACCATTTTTTTTTTCTTCGAGATGTATGAACCGAACCAAATTAATTAAAATTCTGGAAAACATATTTTAGCAAGACTTGAAAAAATTGCTGAGATCGTTCTGGTAGCTCCTGCCCCACAAGTGTCGGCCGAAAGAGCATTTTCCACTTTAAAGTTTATTTTTTCACTTGAGGGCAAGTTTAGATGAAGACTTGTTAGAACACATTCTTTTGATAAACTTAAATACTATAAAAGCTGATGGTTTTTGCAGTTTACATTCTATAATTTTTGGCTGGGTTGATATGTATATGGCCTGAAGCGGTTCACGGACCGGTTAAAGGTTTAACAAGATGGTTCGAACCACTGAACCGGTCCACCCGGATTTTCGAGAAGTGGTTCGAACCACTGAACCAAACCGCATATGTTTTCGGAGCGGTTTGCATCCCTGATTTTAACTCAAGTTTTTCCAAATTTAGTTGCTATGCTTCATTAAATTTGGAGTTAATGTTTGCAGTAGTATATTTATCAATCAAAAAGATACATATTTGCAAAGTAGTTAGTCAAATATATTCTCAGGTGCTTATTGCATACATATGTATTATGTACATACATATACAGCGGTACTTCAGTTGTGGAAATAAATAAAAATGGAATTAAAAATTTAGATTTTAGCTTAATTGCATTTCTTATTTTAAGTCAAATTGGTAAGTATATTCTTTTCTAAAACTTGATGACTATCACCTGACCGAATTTTTATTTATTTATTATACCTTTCATGAACATGGAAGATCGGACAATACGGCGCATGGCTCCCATACAATCGATTGTTCCGATAAATGGGCTTGGCCTATGTAGCTTTAAAATAACAGTTTTGAAGAGTTTGTAACAAATTTTAAGTAAGGTTCGGACCCTTATAAAGATAAAGAGTTCGGCACAGCCGAGGACAGCCCTTTCCTTAGTTACTTGTTTTTTTTTTTTTTTTTTTGCATACATTCCAATTGTTGTTCCGTTAAGTACTTTGCGATCATTCTTTTAAATTGTCATGAAATCGGCAATGTAATATATATGTAACTTAGGTGCGAAGTTTGTAAGTATGAAAAGAAGACACGGGCTTCATCAATGAATGCCGAAGTGATTAGTACGATGAGCTGAGTCAATTTCGTTATGCTCGACTGATTTGGAGATGATTTCATACACGTCAAGAGGGACCCCCACATCAATCACAAGCCGGATCGAATTGAATTACCCACAATCATGTGGAAAGACGAATGGCAATTCATCATTTTTAACGATGAAAAAAATGGTATCCGGATGGACTTGATGAGAGGTCCGTCAAGCTGGACCCCCCCCAAAGACGGATTACCAATTTGACACCCCCTTGCCCACCGCTCGGTTTTTCCTGGCGGCCAATAGGTTCTCTTGGAGCACATAAATAGCACATAATTCCCTGATACTAATTTAATTTCAAAACCCATAGGTTCTATTGGGGGGTCTAGCTCGACCTCCAGCTGGACCCTCCACTTTTGAGGTTTAAAAAAAAAATAACTAAAAATTGAGCACACAATTTTTAATTTTGGGTAGAAGCGCTCGAGAGCGCTTGCCTCATACCCCTGTGGGTAGGGGTTTAGAATATGCCCGCGGTAGTCATACCGGTCGTAAGAGGCGACTAATATGCACAGAGGTACTGATGTGTAACTCGATGGTTGATCTACGGATATGATGCCTCTCACCTCTCATTACCCATCTTCTCTCTCCTTTCGGAAAGAGGGATGACATGATCTAGAAGGTTCCACTGGTCATACCAAATCGCTACCACGACAGTCGGGCAGTACCGCAAGGGAGTACCGGAGCGTACCGGATCCATATCCGGCCAAGGACTGTTATTTCGACAACACTTCCCAAAACCTTCGGGGAGTGATTTTGTTGCTCAAACAACAACAACAACAGCGCTTGCCTCAATTGATATTAAGAAGCTTGCACTATATTGGTATTAGAGTAAGAAGGCATGGATGACAGTGGCTAAAAGATTTCTATTTTTATTATTTTTTGACAACGGATCATCTTATTCTCGTGATATGAGTGAAAAAAGGTTTTAACAAAAATAATATTCCACTTCAACCCGAGCCCGAGGATGATTTGCCATTAGCAACGCTCTACTTCCTTAAGGTCGGATGACTTAATAGCAATAGACAATAAATATGGACCGAAAGCTCAGAATTAGAGCTAGATGTTAAAATTGATGAAAATATTGAAACCATTGAAGAACAAATGGGTGGTACTGGTACTGGAAGTAATAACAAAGACGTTAACGAAATTTGCTCAAACGAAATTGCTTTGAGGGCTATTTCAAATTTGATAAGGTTCTGCAGCAAAGAATTTTTACAAAAATTGGAGAGTCATATGCACAATGGTTTCCTTCTAAGTTTAGGAAGTGGAATACATATCAATGCATTTATTTTTACTTTTGTTATCAGTTTATATAAATGAGATATAACATATATGTCCATGCATGTGTAAATATAAATCTATGTTGATTTTGAAATAAAAAACCTTGTTTGAGCAATGTTACATACATACATTAATATATACAAATAAAATATTTTATTCAAGTAAGAAGTTAGTGATTTATAAAATGGGTACGCACTTCATTGAGCGAGGACAAAAAATTAACTGGCGGTAAGTGTCCGCCCAAGCAAGGTTTCGCTGTATTTAATATTAAAATTCCTGTTTTTTCTACATTTTTCGAAAGTTGACGTAATTATCCATTTTTGTGCTTCGTGCATTGTTTTAACTCATCTTTGATTTTAATGGTTCTTAACTAACTGAGAGGATTCTGTTAAGATCTTTTGTTGCTTATTGTAGACTAACAAGAGCGACGTCATCCAAGTCGTGACCTGATGGAATTGTTTAATGGCGGTATTTGGTTGCCACTGCCAGGGCCGGCACAAGCATAAACATCTTTATTTTTTAATTTTTATAGGTTCGCAAAAGAAGCTTCCTACTAAATAGTTTAAACAAATATCGCTTAGTCACGTCACAATAGACAAATAGCGTTTTTTTTTAAAGAGTGATTTACATTTTGACCTTAATTTTTCTGGCAATTTTTGTCAAGTAATTTGCAAAAAAAAAAAAGTAAGTAAAGTAAAAGGTGGTCAGTCGAAAAAAAATATTACCTGGGCTCAGTGGCGGATCTAGAATTTGGGAAGGGGCCGAAAATTGTTTTTATGAAATATCGAGACCATCTTTTAACCAAAGTTGTTGGAAAAATATGACTTTGGATTCCGAAGAGGGCAGGGAGTATTTGGACCCCCCTAGAAAATACTAGTTATGCACAATACTTTTTTTTCCCAACTTTAATTTAACAACTTGTTCATTTTAAGTTCCGAAGCTATTTTCAGTTTGTTGTTATCTATCACTCCCTTTAAAGTCGTTCTACTTGTAAATTAACTTAATGTATTTGTATATACCACCACGTCTCTTCTTCTTAGCCAATAAATAATAAAAATAAAAAACCTGTTTTACTATAAATTGGTAATTTTTTTTCCTCTTTTTGGCGCCACCACAAGCTTAAAGCCGGTTCTGGCCACTGCCTGCGGTTTGTTCCCAATAAACATTTTTCTTAGGCCACAATTTTAGTGCTTTCACATTAAAAAAACACGCATTTTTAAGTGGAATGTCTTCAAAATACTTGTCACCGCCTACTCAATATCAGGGTAAAGGGTGTGGAAGAGTTTGAGAACATTGATAACTAACATTCTCTTAAACTTCAAGTATTTTGTTCTTTTGCTCACTGGGGTCTTTTCTTTTTCGCTCTGTGGTTATTTACTTCTTTATTTTACTTTTTTGTTTGTTTTGTTTTACAATATTTTCTTTTCTTTACTGCCCGTTCTTTGTTTTTTTTTTTTTTCAACGTGATGACTGGTTCGTTGATTACTGTTCTTTTTTGTTTTTGTTTTTGTTTTTCGTGTTAGTCATTACGTTTCGGGCTACTCCATTGCATTGCGAACGTTATTTCGACCATAGCGCTCACTTAATTGTGTGTTTTTGTTGTTTATGCAGAAATCGTTAGCTAATCGGTACACTTTTGTATTTTTATTTTGTAACTTTTTTCTTTTTTAAAAGGGACCCCAAAAAATTAAGCTCATTTGTTCTTAGCTTTATTAAAACTTTTAGGTTGTTATTTTACAAATACACAGTTTACAATATTTCGAAATTGGAATTATTTTTGAAACATATTTTCGAAGTTCCAAACACTCGTCCTGCATGGTGTTCCATGTCTCTTCGATACTAAACATTTATTTAGTGATTCTATCCTTCATAATAAAAGTCGTTTGCTGTTTTTCCTTGTCCTAGAGGGTAAGTGCTGGCTGAATACCTACATTTTATTGTTGTTATTGCTGTTTGGAGTTCATAGCCGCTAGTTAGTTCACTTTAAGTTATTTCTCGTTGATGCGTGCAGCACATTTGTGCTCTGCTCTGTTGATGTGCTTAGTATTTCACAGAATCTTTACTATTGCATGTGGGTGTAAAATTGAAAATGTTAGCGCAATCTGTCCGCTGCCGTTAAAAATTGTTCTTTCTTCGTACTTTGTATGTATTTCATTCTCAGCTTTAGTCTGTTTTTGTATTACAGCTTCTAGTGTTGCCATGAGCCGCTTTAGTACAGACATACATACATAAGGTGTATACTTCTTATATTGGGCTTAGAGCGTATCCTCGTTCTATGCTGTATAGCAGGAAGTAATTTTTTTGTCTGGAAAAGTGCAACAGCTAGAGGAGCTTGCAAAACTAAAAGATGTTTTACTATGTAACTTAGTTGATTTTACACTACTGCTGGAATAGCTTATTATGTATAAGTCTTCAACATTAGCAAATTTCTAATTATTTATTACCTAAGATTACTTAAGTAGTTAAGCATAGCGCTTGAAAGTTCACTATGTAATTTTATGCAACGGGCTAGTGCGTGCCGATGAATTGGATCTTGAGTATACTCTGCCCAAAACACAAGGTGCCGGTTACGGAGGAATCACCAGCCTGCTTTATATTATAGGTTAACCTATATTTAAGTAAGGTTAAGTTAAGTTAAGTTAGTCAAGTTAAGTCAAGTCAAGTTAAGTTAAACTAAATTAAATTAGGTTAAATTAAGTTAAATTAAGTTAAGATAAGTTAAGTTAAGTTAAGTTAATTTAAGTTAGGTTAAGTTAAGTTAAATTAAGATATGTAAGTTAAGTTAATTAAAGGTAAGATAAGTTAGGTTAAGTTAATTAAAGGTAAGATAAGTTAGGTTAAGTTAAGTTGAGTTAAGTGAATTAAATAAGGTTAAGTTAAGTTAAGGTAAGGTAAGTTGAGTTAAGTTAGGTAAAGTTAAGTTAAGTCAAAAGTTAAGTTAAGTTACGTTAAGTTTAGTTAACTTAAGTTAAAGTAAGTAAGGTTAAGTTAAGTTAAGCCAAAGAAGAAAAAGTGGCAAATTTCACTTAACTTAACGTAAGTTTTTTGAAATTTGCCGTATTTTCTACTTGGGCTGAAAAGATGGTAAACTTTGTGTAGGACTTGTTACATTTTCACTGGTTACCATAAAATAGGTTAAATATATAAGGTTTTATCTAACCTTCTGTGCCCATCGTCGAGAAGCTGATTGCACCTCTTAGTACGGCAGCTCCCTTAAACTAGTCCAATCGAAAAACGAAATTGTACCAATTTGCACAATATTTAATGCTAGTTTAATACGGGGTTGCTTTGTGTTTTTTTTTTTGATAACGAAGCTGGGGTAGCTTAAATTTGAGGCAGGGCAACCACCAACAAATTTTAATAGATACATATCAGCTAGTATTCCGCCCTTTCAGACAACAACAGCAACAATATTTGCTTTATAGTAAATAAAATATGTTTGGCATTTTGGCGTCACCTACATACATTAAATGGACATATCTGGAAATAAGTAGGCTGTCTTCTAGTTGAGCGAATAAAAATGTCTAAACTTGTGTAAATTTGATGTCGGATTGATAACCTGCTTAGGTTGTTTCTGTTATAATTCATAGTATATTTATCATATTTAAGATGATAATTATTTAAAAAAAAGTAAATAAATCTATGCGAATAAACCCTCATATTACCGTATTTGCGAATATTGTGAAATAACTTGCATCTATATATAAACATTACTTAATGGCGAAAACAAATATGTACGTATTAATTGATATACTTAGATATTATTGCTGTGATGTCATTAAGGTCTTCTGTGTCATTAAATTTGCTTTTTCTCAAGCCTTAATTTATTTATGTTTCTCTTTTAATTGTCCAATTTTACTTATCATACAAAATCAGTTTATTATCAATATATGTATACACACATATGTCGACCTATCCTAATAGAAAAGACGTATCTCAAAAAAAAATTTATAAAAGACGTACTTCGTTGATTTTTTTATAAAGGCCGTATTTCAAAATTTTTTTTATAAAGGACGTATCTCAGCGAAATTATTATGAAGGCCGTATCTCAGGATCTTGGTTAAAAGGGGAATAACTTGATTTTTTTGCAAATTGAGCTTTTTAATGTATAAAATAGCGCGAAAAATTTGCATTTTTGTGATGCCAAAATTATGTTAAACCGTTTTTGCACTCAAAAAGTATAAGCGAAATTAAATATTCCCTTCTGCGAGTTATAAAAAATTTTCCATCGAAAAAAGTCGTATTTCAGCGATTTTATTGATAAAGTCGTTTCTCTGGAAGTTGATTAAAATGTTTTGGGAAAAGTAAGTTACTCTTCAATCTATGGCGAGAAATGTTGTTATTTTCATCCAATAAATTCTCTTCTGTCAATGAGAACTAGTCTCTCTAATAGTCTTGTCACGGTGTTATGTACTTATACAAGATCTCCGAAACGGTTCGGTCGATTTCCACGAAATTTTGAAAGAATAGTTGATGGGTATGAGAATAGATTTTGAACTATACTTCATATCCCCAGGTGGTTAAAGTCTTGAAACCCGATTTAAACTGGATGTGACCCCAGAAGGTGTTTGTATTATATGGATATCAAATGAAAAGTGTTGTTGAGGGCTTTAGGAAGGAGTGGTCTATAGTCCCTCCTTTATAGGACTATAGACCACTCCTTCTTAATGCCGTTTCCGAGATATGGAAATAAAGACCAAATGGGGCCGTAGATGTTGTTTGTATGACGATAAACGATAATTATATAATTCGAACTGACTTTTAAAGAAGTGCACAACTAACTATCACCCCTCCCACTTTTCCTCTCCCGCTTCCTTTTCCTTCAAGTGAAGTCAGAAGTGAGCTTTTATTTGATACCCACATTGAAAAGCAACTTCTAGGTCACCTCTGGGCGACATCTTGGTCGATATCTTAGGATTCCGCAAAATTTTCCTAATTTTTTCTCTCATAAAAGCTATCAACTGACCATAAAAAACAGGGTAGGAAAAGGGTTAGTGAAATCGGCCAATCTGTTCACGCGTGAAATCCGAACCAAGGGAAATAGCGTTCAATTTTTATATACAGATATAGACAGGCACCTCGAGTACTCAAATAAACCTGAAAACCGCTCCTTTTGGAAGCTCTCGTCAACACCTTTCACTTGATAGCCATATCCTATAGACATTCTGGGTCACCCTGATCCAAATTTTGATCAAAATCTCCAACCGTTCAGGCCACATCCGTTAAACAACGGTAATAGGCATTGATTAAAACCTTTATTTTTATATATGTAGAAGTAAAATTATTCTTTAGCACATTATTTTTATGAAAATTAATCAAGTTTTGAGATTCAAGTCCTTAACGAATTGTGGAAAGGGATTTAATGTTTAAATCGCTCCTGTAAAAATCTAATTTTTCTAGTTACAACCCTTTTAAGCGAGTTTCTGAGATACGACCTTATTAATAACATCGCCGAGATACGTCTTTTATAAAAAAAATTTTGAAATACGGCCTTTATAAAAAAATCGACGAAATACGTCTTTTATAAATTTTTTTTTGAGATACGTCTTTTCTATTAGGATAGGTCGATGTATGTATGCATAAGTGATGTAACGGGTTCCGAATTTTCAATATTCGAATTTTTTTATTTAAACCGACGAGCATTTCGGGTTCAACCAAAAATACATTTATGAACTTGTTTTCATTTCCTATGTCATTTCCGATGATCGTTAGAATCGAGGTTTAAACATAGTTCAGTCCCGATCTTTAAGATAAAATGTCAAACGGGTCGAGATATTTATAAATATTACACATTTTTGGAACATAGAGATCGCACTGGATTACTGTGTTGAAAAAATTGTTATTTATGGTCCGATTTTTCCAGTATTGGACACATTCTAACGGCACTGGCGAAACCATTTTCTGAACAAATTTTATAATTTTTCCATTCCATTAAATTGAGGAGAAGCGTCAAAAGTATATAAATTTAACTTTAGCTTCTTTTGTAAATTTTCAATTACAATAATGAATTGAAAGAGTGGGGTAAATGCCAAATATTCGTAACATCCCTAATATATATGTAGATGCGGGCCCATTAAATATTGTTTTTTGTTATGTTAATTGATTGCAATAGAAATGAATTTGTTATCAAATAAAGTTCGATAAGATAATCAAAACAAGTTGATGATAGTGTTGAAGTTATATGGCACAGTACTATTTCTTTATTACGGACACATGGTTTCGGGGGTGTCAGAATTTTTCGGTAGTGTTGAATGCTGGGTAAGCGTACCGCAGTTTCAGCAGAAAGTTCAAAGTGCTCAATAAAGTCAATACACTGAACTGAGCAACCAACCCATTTGCTCAACTAGTTTTGCATTATGTAGTAAATAATAATATAAACAAAATAAAATTTAAATACACTGCTCACAGTTCATCCAGTTCAAGTGTATTTTAGGTTTAGGATTACCCGCTAGCTCAGATCTTATGAATTTAAGTTTACCATATGACGAAAGCGGAAAGGATAATAGGAAAATAAAATGAAAGCATACAAAATACTAATGCTGAGATGTTATATCTCTATTCGTTCATAAAAGCTTTTTATTTAATTTAATTTGTTCATCGTTCATTTCATCTTATTTAGCCAATTTGTAAATGCATAACATTGCGTTAGTTAAGGAAATGCCGTACTTTCATTCACATTTTCGCCACTCAGAACATAGTAATTTTTTCTTGGATCCCAGCGAGTATGTGTGCGAGGGATAATCAAGCTAGATCAAACATTTTTGAAATGTAAAGAAAGCACTTAAAATTTAAGCAAGAAAGAATTCCTTTTTGGAACTTTTGAGCACATAAATAGCGCATAGTTATTAGCTAATCCAGTTTCAGAACCGCCCCCCTCCCCCTTGCTCCAAGTTTCTATTTCAGCTTGACGTACCTGCTCATAAGATACTCTTAAAATGTCCTACCTGACAAAATTTAGGTTCATTCTAAAGCTTATAGAACTTTATTTGTTTTTATGTTTCAAAGGGAAGCAACATTTATGGAGATAGGACACTTAAAGACCGCCTAACTTCTGCTTAATTGAGTATTGTTCTGCTTACTTTGTGTAGGTTAAAGTTAGTTGATATCCAGGCACGACTTAACAATAACAATAACAATAATAATAATAATAAATAAATAATTAGTTAACATAAGTTTATTTGTTATTGTTTAATTTCCTTATACATATTTTGATTTTTTTTTCTTTTATTTTTTGTTGAATCTTTTATTAAGTAACTTGTGAAAGGAAATACATATATATAATTTTTCAAATATATTATACTCCTATTTTTTCTGCGGATATGCATTAAAATCTTAATATTCAAACAATTTGACAGTAACTTTGCCTACCAAAATGCTTAAAATTAATTTTAGCTGATGAGTAATGTCGAAAACAACTTCTCTCCCAATCAAAGAAGATCGCTCGAACAGTTAATACCAAACGAATATTTAAAACGAAACTAACTGTAATCGTGGAGTTTAGGGTCATCAATCGTGAATAGAATGCTTCAAAGTGTATATAAAAATATTCACATACCTATATACATACATATGTATGTATATATGTATATTATTTTGCACTAAACACGTGTAAAACGTTGATGTGCATTTTGACATTTCGCTGATAAAGCCTTTGTATGTATGTAGGGCTGTGTGTATGTATTGTCGACGGCATGCGATGAATTGTGGCCTTAGTTTATTTTTCCATGGCGAGTGTATATTTAGGTATGTACAAAGGTACGTACTACGAAGTCATGTGTACCTTATATACGGCTTAGTTAATTGTACGAAAGGGCTTATATTTAATGAGGTATTATTGTAAGCCTTATAATTAGATACAATTATGTACAAGGCTTATGGCCCAAGTGAATAAGGCACGCTGTCGTTATGTTCCTTATTTCTTATAATTCCTTATAAGATTTTTTGCTGGGTAGTAATATGCATTCGCATTTGTATGGCTGTGTAAATAATGAATCACTTTCATTTTATTACCCTTTGGCTGGCTCATAGAAGCTTGAAGTAACTATTTGTTATTGTGTTGACTTGGCGTTTCTTGTGCGTGATAAACTAGGAAATACGTCATGAAATGAGATTAGAAAACACTGTTACTTTTTTGATAAATATAGACATGAAGTGACAAATTTTAATGTAATTGATTACAAGAGCTCTGCTTTTCCAATGGGTCAAGGGCAAAAAGTATACCCGGCGGGAAGGCATGTCTATCTTAAGAGGCGATATGGCATTGAATATGTCTAGATTTCAATACCATATGGTCGGCTAAGTGGAAGATCACCCTATTTGAAAATATTTTTGATGGACGACCTATCTCAGAATTTTTTGAATAACGGTTTATTTCAAAACTCGATACAAAGCCGCCTTAAATCAGCTAAAGATGTAAGAAATTTTCGTTCAGATAGTTTTTGAAACTCATTTTGAGATAGGGCGTCCTTCAAACGAGTTTTGAAATAAGGTGTGCTGGTAAACAATTCTGAATCATTGCCCTTTTCTGAGACTGGGCGTTTTTATTTTTTTAAATATTTTGAAATATGGTGATGTTCCACTCAGCAGTCGATACCCTGCAGTAAAATTGCGAACCAGTCTCCAAAGGGACGAAATTCATTCGTATTAACAGCTCGAATGGTTTTCTGAAGAAACTATTCAAAGCTCGGTGCATCAAAACCTTTTCATTTAAATTTCAAATTAAAAAAATCAAATAACTTTACTTTTCTCAGAAATTTATTAATTTTCATAAGTATTCAGTAATAAGTTTTTATTATGAAATACAGACAGGAAAAAATTTATTTACGTTTTTTTTTTATTTTGTCTCTTCCAGGAACATCACCTTCAGCGGGCAATATGTACTGGTCTCATAATACCCACGCCCGAGGTTTTTACCACCGATCAGGAAGCCTACGATCGTATGTACCCTCCAAACTACAAAATGCCGCGGCAATTGATACACATGCAACGTAAGTAAAATAATTCACATTATTAACCTTTAACCACACTTGATGGTCGGCGAGACCCAGGCCAGTACTCAACTTTTTTGAATACATATATCGGGGGTGGTGCCACGGCCAGGAGGCGGTTCTAGTCCAATCCCCTCTTCGGAATCAAAAAAGTAATAATTGTTTAGGAACTGTGGATAAAATATGTTTTTGAAATTTCATTAAAAAATTTGGACCCGGCCTTCCCAAAATCCTGGATCTGTCACGGGCATGCATGTACATATGTCTTCTTATATAAATCTTGATAATATTAGTTTCGGTCCAACAAACAATTTATAAAAATTATTCTTTTGCCATTTGTACATTAATAATAACAAAAGTTTGTCTAATCGTGCTCTGTTCAATTAAAATCTTTACTTAACTTAAAAAGACATTTTAAATGTTGGTCAATCGTAGACAAAGATTTTAGCTAAAATAAAATGTAACAGGTTCAACTACTGAAACAAAATTAAGTGTGTTGGTGATATAAAGAAATTATTCCTGATTTGCAAGGCCACCCTGTGTCAACTATTTTATTCACAGTAAGCGTTGTGACATCGCACAACCATAGATACATACTTTGATTTTAAAATATTAATATTCGTCATTTCAAAATATATCTAAAAACTCCGTCCTAGACATGAAAGTATTTTAAGTTGACTATGACAGACATTCAGTGATGTTTATTTCGGAATTATGTTTAAGTAGACAAAATTTAATTTTAATTTTACTATAATTATGGCCCATGGATTAATAAATTTAAATTTTGTTTAAGTTTGAAGCTTTTAAACACAGCTGATAGGGGCTAAAAATGATATTCAGCTCGAACATATTTAACTATATTTTCGGCCTTTATTACAGCGCTAGGTCTCGAGCAGGATGTACCGGATTACGATATGGATAGCGGCGATGAAATTTGGATCAACCAACAAAGTCGACGCCTAGATCTGACACCACTGAAGTTCGAGCAGATGATGGATCGGTTGGAGAAGAGTTCAGGTCAAATGGTCGTAAAGCTGAATGAGGCCAAAGCATTGCTTAAACAGGACGACGAAGTCAGCATTGCCGTTTACGATTATTGGCTTAATAAACGCTTAAAAATGGTAATGATAATATGTAATTGCTTTAAAGTACCAAAATAACCAAAATTTATAACAAGAAGAGAGAGAATGCGTCAATTACATAAATTAAATGATGCAGATTTCTACTTTATACCTTTCTATGCATATTATTTTGCTTTAAATCAAATTTAACAACAAAAAGTAAATAAATAATCTAAATAAAAACTTGAAATAATGCAGCAACACCCGCTGATACTGACTGTGAAAACGGAGAATCGTCCGGGCGCATCTTCGAACAATCCGTACTTAGCATTTCGCAGACGCACTGAAAAGATGCAAACGCGAAAGAATCGCAAAAACGATGAAACGTCCTACGAGAAGATGCTCAAGTTGAGGTGCGTACGAAATATTTTATTTATGCAACTACTTGGCTACTATTTTGATTTAAATGATATATGGAAGGGAATAATTACGATAATTATAGAGAGTAATATTTAATCAAATTGAGAAGAAAAATAGTGAATGAAATTGAAGTAGTTTCGTGAGTGAAATGAAAAAGATTTCTAAATATTTAATTGCATCCAGTCCTGCGTTAATTTACTACTTAGAGGAAGTTAAAAATCAGTTTAGTGGGTAGGTGCGATATAATTAGGTTGAGGTCATTATGAAATTTCACCTGTCTCAGTTGAACATATATTGAGTTTTCGTTCCTTGAGGATGTATTTTAAACTGGTTCTGAGATAGAGCACTCTTCAACCTAACATCTTTCGCTTTGTGTAGGATAAGCGCTTCCAAGTCTCGGTCATAGAATAGTTGTAATCAATTATTTTTATGCTGCAAAAGTTCGGAGTCGGCATGCATGTCGGGTCCAATAATTAGTAGGAAAAATTAAAAACTATTAGCATAACCCACGACATTATTCAAAGATAAACAAATCGAGAAAAAAAGCCGAAGTATTTGGTGTCTTCAAAAAAAGAACAAATTTCTTGTAAAGCCAAGCATAGTAGTATTGTATAAGACGAAATTTGTTGTATAAAATCGTACTAATCATACGTCAAATATAATTAGACGAGATCTGCAGCGTGCCACCACCGTATTGGAGATGGTGAAGCGGCGCGAGAAGACGAAACGTGAGCAATTGCATTTATCTATTGAAATCTACGAGAAGCGATATCAACTGCGCGACTTCAGTGGTGCTCTATTTTCCGAATTGAGTTCTTCTTTGAAGAATTCCAGGTATGTCTTTCAATAACAACCACTTGGTTTCGACTTGAAATAAATTTTCGTTTTTTTTTCCTTTTATTTGTTATGAATTTACAGACCAGCCTTTGCCCCGTTGTATACGAATCAATACTCACATCATCATGGATCTGCGACAGGCGCCACACTTACTGGCGTTGTGTCGGTTAGTGCGTCGACACATTCTAGCGGTGTTGGCGGTGTACTGGGGCCAGCCGGTTTACTTGGAGTAACAACAGGTGCGAATAATGTCGCACCAGGAAGTGGTAGCCATCTGTATGCGACGGCTTCGCAGTACCTGAATCCTTCGACTTTAACGATTGGTGAGAGACATTTTTCTTACTCATTCCCACAACATCCGACTAAAGCGATTATTTGTTACATGTGCTTTTGCTTTATTAACTAATCCTTTCCTTCATTTTTTTCGCAGATGCAATAAATGCTGGCGCAACTAGTGGTACTCGCAAAGAGAAACGACAGTATAAAAAGCGAAAACATAAAGTTCCCCGTGACAAGCAACAGCAGCATCAGCAACAGCAACATCTGTCGCAACAACAACAGTATTTGGGTGGCGTTGGATCTGGCAATGGTTTGACAGCGTCAACTTTAGGTGCGGTAGCAGGTACTTCAGCGTTAAGTTCACATCATTTGCTACAATTGCATCGGCAGAGCTCATCACCAGCTGCTAATGAATCCAATATAGAAACGGAGGAGGATGAGTATGGTAGCAATGGTCTGGGTGGGAGTGGTGGTGTTGGTGGCAATAGTGGTCATCATGCGCACAAAATGGGCTCCGAGAGTGAGGAGGAGACACCGTTTGCATTTAGACGAAAGCAGCATAGCGATTATCAGAGGGTGAGCTATAGCGGTGGCTAGAGATTAGAGATTTGTAGAATGATGTTGTCTTTGCATAGGGTTTTTGTGTGTGTATGTAAGAAATGTATTTCTTAACTAAAAGATTGTCATTAGCTTAATGTATGAGAGTTTATTGATTACGCAAAAGCACTTTTATATGCTTTAATATTGTAACTGTAACTATAATATTGTAACTGTAACTATCTTTAACCTTCTTTATGCTGTCATGGAAAATTGTTCACTCAAATCAATTGAAGGTGTATATAAAATAGAACATACACTCCACAAAGGGTTGGTGATTACGACAAGCCCGAATAGTGTGGATATCCAGTCAATGTTCCTTTGTGCATTAACTTATTTATGATTCCTTATATGAAGATATATTTGCATATTATAACGGGATTTCTTGTAATTATACTATCTCTCTCTGCTTTTCGGTCTTGAATCCACTGGTCGACAAATTTCTGATCCATAATTTCTAAAGAATTTCAACTTTGATCATATTAAGCTCATTCATATCTTTGATCTAAAAAGCATGAATAAAGAAATTGCATATTTCACTTCGAAATTTAAATGTACTTCAACTTTATAAAGACATACAAAAAGTTTACAAGTGTAGTAAAGAATATTTCTTGGTAAATGACGTAGTATTTGACCTTTCATACTGACTTGGTCTCATTGAAGTTTATATAACATTGAAATATCTTAAAAGAGTTACTAATATATTTCCCCCTCATTATATTCATTTACAGCCCTTAGCTCATGACGGCAATTGGCCTTGGGAATCGAAGGACGATTATGGTTTTGCTGATTCCAAATATCGATTTACGCTTACATCCATCCGACATCCAAGGTTGTTATATTTCTCTATGAAGATTTTAAATATTTAATAATTCGAATAAATATTTTCGGTTTCAGACCACGTTGCATTGGCTTCGCGAGACGACGCATGGGTCGTGGTGGTCGAGTCATATTAGATCGTATCGCCACAAATATGGACGATTTTTGGTCACAGCTAGACTATACGATATTTGAAAGCGATGCAAAAACATCAAAATATTTGAACATTAAAGAAGAGCATGTGAAACCCGCCTCACCACCAACGGTTGTTGATCTGCTGCCGTCCATCACCGCCGCTGCTGCGACGGCTATACCTGCATCACAAATACCCGCCACTACAACAACGATCAAAGTCGAACCCTTGGATGTACTAATGGACCTGCCTCATAACAAAATCGACGCCGCTGCCACGCAAGCGAGTGATGACGATGGCGTTGAGGCCGACTTTGATGATGACGATGATTTTGATGATGAGCTGGAAGGCACATCGCGCAAGGATGTGACTATATCGCGCGATTCTAATTACATTTCGTCACTGACAATGATGCGACACCGTCAACGGCAAAAAATACGCTTGCACCAGAAGCGGCGGCGTCGTCGATTACAGCGCCAAAAGACCATTGAGGGAAGTGTAAATGTGTCGGTCGATGGTGTCAGTAATAAGCGGCGCCGCTTCAATAGTGCTGATATTGTGGGGGAAGCAAAGGCGCTGGTGCCAGTGAAACCATATGCAGGAGATGTACCTTTAAAGGAGCAACTGCCACGCGGCTTACTGCATCGTTTATCCAAGTTGATCGACGAGAAAAGTATGAATAGTATAAATAGTTTCTTACTGAGTGAAAAAGTGAAGCGTGAGAAATTAAATGGCGATGACGTGTCCGATGAAATTGTAGTCGATTTAGTGCGACAACAGCAACAGCAACAGCAGCAGCAGCTACAGCAACAGTCACAATGGCCAAATCATCGTTCCAATAATAATTTAATGAGCTACAATAACAACAATAATAGCAGTAGTAATATAAATAAAAATGTAGGCGTTAGCGATAAATTTAATGTGATAAAAAGCGAGGGTTTGGCAACAGCATCGCCATCAGTGGTGGGGGTGGAGACGTTGTTAGGTACGGCGGCTGCAACGTCCAGTTTAGCAGCAGTTGCGTCGTCAATATCAACAACTGCTTGCTTAACGAAAGCTATTAAACAAGAGTTGATAGATTGTACAAGCGGTGGTGCATCAGCTGATGATTCAAATGAACCGTTAAGTAGTATAAAGAAATTTGCATCGTCCACCACCACTACAGAAATAGGGGTGTTGGAGGATGAAGAAAATGTGAATTTGGCGCAACTGAGTAGCATAATACGCCACAATGTGAAAAAGGAACCAACAGAAAACGATATGCTGATACATTCTACATTGGCTAATGCAACGAAATTTAACACCGGTAATTATTTACGGCACCGCTTCAATAGTGATGACGATGCAGGGCAAACACCACTAAATCAATTGCCCGATGTTATACGTCAACAGCACCGTCAGTCCATGATACTCACTAAGCAGTTAAAACTAGAGCAAGCGGACGACACGTACAGCAACGGCATTAATGTGTTAATTGACAGCAATCATGCTCCATCTCAACATACAGATGACAAATACGATTGTATGGGTAGCCTTTCACCGACCTCAAGTCAGCGTTTAGATGTCTGCAATGAATTGCTTTCTGAGATACGTCGTGATTGGTTGCACTTTCGTCCGAAAACGCCTACAGATGAAATATCGGATAGCAATGATTGCAAAATGACAGCACCAACAGAACCGCTCGTCGACTGGACTCAACATACACCAATCGCTGTTGAAATGTTACGATTGCCGTGTGAAGATGCTCAGTCTCATAGCAGACCGAGCAGCGAGCATCAGACCACTATGCGGCGTACAAAACACAATGAGCAGACTCTGTGCAGTCTGTGGGATACACATTCCGATGATGCGCTCTTTGTAAGCAGCAGTTTCAAGTATACCGAACTCGAGCCGGATACGCAACTATTACAGACTTATTATGCTCCAGATGTGACGCGCGGAAGCAGCAAAAGTCCAGAACCGGCGAATGCTGCAGGAAATTCAAATTCGGCGATTGACTTCAATTTAAGTGGAGATTCGTTGACGGATATAAATTTGTTGGGCGATGGCGACGAGACTGATGAAAATATGCTTGTTAATATATTGAAAGAGTGCGATGACATAAAAACGCTGAATCAGGCAACAAATTTTTGGAATGGCATATTAGAAGGTGGAGCAGAAGTCGACGAAGTCGCTGCAGATGTGGAGACTGAATTGCTGGATTGTATCGGTGATAAAATAAAAGTTAAGGAGAGTAAACGTGCTTCCCGCTCCAAGGGTGGTGCTGGTGGAGGTGGAGTGTGCGATGGTGCCGGTGGCAAATGGCGCAGTGGCATGGCTATGTATGGCGGCACAAGTTTCAAAACAACAGATATCAGCAGCACGCTTCCAGATGACTTATTTTTCCAAAAAGTACAACCAAAAAAAGAGGCACCCGATGAGAGCGATCAGGTAACAGCTGATGCAGTTGTAAAGACAGAACCCGTAGATGATATAGCCGTCCCCGCAGTACTTTCAGCAGGTGGTTTAGTGCCTGTGCAACGTCAGACGATGTCGGCTTCCACTTCAAAAGCAAATATACCCGCGCAAGTATTACACAATACGATTACCGCTGCTGGCGGGGCTGGTGGTAGCGGTACCGTTGTGGGAGTTGCTAACAGAGTTTCGAATACCACCGCTAGCATACCACATTTCATTGCGAACAATATACAGCCGCAATTGGTTGCCACATCTGGTATTGTTCATCAACGTCAGCCGCAAACACAGCTGCATATGCAACAGCAAATAATCACGCAGCAGCAGCAACAGCATCATCAGTCACAAGTGCAATTGCAGGAAGTTGCTTCAGTGGGTGATATTATTACGGTGACATCGGCGAATTTGCCAGCACTGCAGCAACAGCAGTTTCAACAAGGACATGTACAACAGCAGCAGCACCAGCAACAACAACAACAACAACAACAAATTCTACAACTGCGCCAACCACGACTACAGAATGTAATGCAACAATTACAGCAAATACAGCAACAGCAACAATTACAGCAAATGCAACAACAGCAACAACGCCAACAGCTGATACAAATGCAAAGAGACCTTTTAACAGGGAGTCCAGTCATTACACAGTACGTCTCTGCTACACCAACTAATAGTGGCACCACAACTGTTACAACAACACCACTACGTCATCCAACACTAACACCAATTGGCGCTACAGCAACGGGCAATCATACCATTTATGCTACAAGCACTGCAGCGGATGGCAGCTTAATGGGTGGTACCCAAAAAATTTACATACAAAAAGCTACTCCAACGCTTACAGCACAATCCACAATGCAAGTTCCTAACAGCCATGCGGCGACAAACACAGGGCCTGCGTCAGTTATTACATTGTCCAATGTGAAGATGGATAACACCAGCAGTGGTGATGGGAGTGTGGCGGCAACAGCTGGGGGTAGTCAAGTGGGAACGTCAGTCGCGACATCAAATATTCTCACAATTGATGGAAATGCTGTCAACGCATCAAATATAAGCTCCACAGGTTCGGGTGGTACTGTTAATATTATTAGCACTTCCGGTGGGCATCAAGTGGCTGTGCATAGTATAAGCGGTGGTACTGTTCAGCATTTGACAAACAATAACAGTGGTGGTACGGTGCAACATTTGTCATCATCTATGCCTGGTGGCACAACGCCGCTTATTGTTACAACACGCCAAGGTCAACATCATCAACAACAGCAGCAACAACTTGTGCATCAGCCAACTCAACAAATTGTGTGGCGACAAATAAGTGGTGGCACATCCAATGCCGCTTCGGGTGTGGCAACAACAGTGAGTGGGGCTGATGCAGCAGCGGCGATGGCAGCGGCGGCAGCCGCGGCTGGTTCCCAAGGAAATAAGATTGTGTGGGCCAGTCGGCCAGGACAAAAGCGCCAATTGAATGGGCCAGATGGTGCTACAGGTTAGTGAATTTATACTATTATTATCTTATTTGTTTCTTCATGCAGCTACAAAACCCTGCCTAGGTAGTCAGTATCCTTACCCAGTAGTGTCATCGAACTCTTATAACAGAAGTCCATATCGGTTTGTTCCCAATCCTTGGTTATTAATAATTACTATTTGTGCAGTACATTGTATTATTCACCCCTTTTATATCTTTATTTATCATTGCAAATTTGTGCACATCAATATAGTTCTGGTTAATATTGACAACCACTTTATATGACAAGGTAAACGTTAAAAGAGCCTTATAATCGATTTTGATGTGGATTCTGGAGGAACTTATAGGAAGTAGGGATTTCAAAAACTTCACATTCTATTTACCTATTCCGGTATCAAATTTTTCACAATTTTTTATTTTAAAATTAGAAGTCATGTATGTATGTAATTCGATTTTTTTTAAAACCGGGCAATCTCATTTCTTTAAGTTACTCATGCATTTAATTTTTCCTTCAATATTTCAGATATAAATAAATTGCTATTGAATCGCAAATTTTCACAACGAAAAATAATTACTCAATCAGCGCAGCAACATCAAATCCAAATCACGAAGCATTTACAGCAATTACAGCAGCAACAACTTTTACAACAACAACAACAGCAACAGCAACAAGATGATGAAGGTGGAATAACTGCAATTGAAGGACAACAAACAACCCCGGTTGCTAGTGGTGGGGTAACAACAACATTAGTTGGTACGCCAACGCAACTACAAAAGGTACAAATGCAAGGTGGCAAAGTGATAAAAATGTCTTCGTATCCATTACTCGTATCCGAATTGAATGTTGCCCAACAACAACACCATCAGCATCATCAGCAGCAACAACAGCAGCAGCAGCAAAAACACAATTCAGCAGCGATTGCTGCGAATCATAATTACAGTCTTCAACCCACCACAGCAATAATAACATCAACACCATCAGCGACGCAACAAAGTGGTGGCAGCGGCAATAAAATTTATTTAACCAGCAACAATGTAGGCGGTGGCACGAATTTTACCATAGCCACGGCTAGCGAATTGGCGAATGCTGTTGCAGTGCAACAGTCAAATAGCAACAACAATAACAACAGTGTTAACAGTAACGTTAACAACAACAGTAGTATAGCACAAAAATTGCATCACTACAAAGAATTACAAAATTCAAATTTAAAAGTTAATTTCGTTTCCACATCCAATGCGAGTAGCAGTAGTGGTAGTGGCGCAAGTATTGGTAGCAACACCGTTAGCGTACAGCATGGCAGCATTGTTGTGGATGCGAAAACAGTAGCGGCTGCAGTTAGTCACTCCCAACAGCAGCAACAACAACAACAACAGGCGGCATCACAACAGCAGGCAGTTGTGTTAAATAAAGCCACTGCGAGTGCAGCATTGCAACAACAAAAATTGAAACGCGAACGTATACTCAATATAATTGGCGCCTCCAATATGGAAGTGAACGCAGGTACGAATATCGGAAATGCTACAGTCAGCGTCAGTACTAGCGGTGGTAATGTTGGCGGTGAACAGCAAAATAATAAACGTGTGCTCTACACAAGTCTGTTGAATGTAAAGCCACTGCAAAAGAATAACTCTGGTCAAATGCAGATGCAAATAGGACCAGGTGGTATGACGCATGCGCTCTTACGTGGACGTATTGGCAATAATCAAACCATATTCACAAATATGCGTACGGTGCCAATATCAACCAGCTCAGCGGTGGGCAACACTGTACAGCAGTTGCATGTAGCTGCTACTGGGGCCAGCAGCGGTAGCGGAGGCAATAATAGTGCGGGTGGTGGTGGTAATGGCATTAGTGTTAGTGTAGCTCAAGTAACAACGAATTCTTCAACACAATCGTTGGCACATCAACAGCAGCATCAGTCGTTGATGAATATAGTAGCCTCAAATGCCACTGCTGTGGCAGCAGATGTTATAACCACTACAACAGCAGCGTGCGGTGCAGTTACAAGTAGCTGTAATGATCTCAAAAGTATTGAGAATGCGAGCAATAGCAACAGTAATAGTAACAGCAGTGGCGTAGGTGGCATCACTAGCAGCAACAGTAATAGTAATAATAGCAATAGTGGTGGTGGTGGTGGTGCTAATGTTGGTAATTCAACACATACGTCAGCGACGTCGGCGACTGCGAACAATAATACTCTCGCCTCAGCAATAATCAACAGGTGAGACACGGGGAGCTAACTAACAATAAGATATCACAATGAGTTAGAAAATATACGGTCCACAAAGATGGGCGTAGTTGTAGCTGCAATCGTAGCCGTCGCCGTTGTCGCAGGTCGAAGGGCGGCAAGAATCAGCAGTTGCAAGGTGTATTGCATTATTTGGTGGTATATCTCAATGGCAGATCGTTGTAAAAGCATGATTGCCGCAAAAAATAATAGCTGTTTTCATGAATAACGCATTCATATGTGTGTGAGCTTTGACGAAAGTGTAGGATGATACATGACACATTTCCACTATGAGGTCCCTGTAATTAGATATATCTAACAACACACACACAATGAATATAGCTAAGCACACGTGCAATCATTACGGCATATGCATTAACGCGCCAAAACTTCTGAGAAGTGCCAGTATAATTCTTTACATCATAGCCGTATTGATTACGCTTTGACAACAGCGCTGAAATAGACGGCGCCGGCAATATCAAGAGCAGCATTAGCATTAGGGCTAATCACCACCAGAAGTAGGAGGATAAGCATTTGCAGCAGCAGCCACAACAATACAACTTAACCTTATCAATCTCTTGTAATTTTACTATATGTTGTTAAAACCTAATAATATACTTGTAGATTACTTGTAGGTTATATATATATTAATTTATATATACAAATATATATATATGTACATGTATATATATATATGTATATGCATATAGTCCTATTTATATGCACATACATACATATACATATTCTTAAAATGAGTTGAGCTGATATGATAAAAACAAGGATGGTAAAGCAAACAAAAAAAAAAAAAAAAATATGGCGCAGAAATGAACTGAATGGAGCTACATATGTATAAATAATTAATGCAAAAAATATGAGTGGTCATCGCTAGCAATGGGAAAAATATGCATGTTTATGTACTACTTTATAAAAAAAAGTTAAACTATCTTAAAGAGTGGCGAAAAAAGTATTGGCAAAAAGAGGGCAGGATGCAACTTTTGATGATGGGTGTTCTTTTATTTCAAAATATAGACGGGTAGTCATTCGGAAAAGACATCGTGGTACCGTTAAATCAAATTCATCTATTATCGAAGATTTTTATAAATGTTGCACGAATTTTAGAAACTGCGGAATAATAAATAGCTACTTTCACAAACGTAAAACAATCCAAGATCTTAAAAGATGAGATTAGTGAGAAAATAGCTTGAGTAAATAATATCCCATCCTGCATGGTTCTTTACAAAAATAACTCTGCTTTATTACGACTAAGACTACTGCCACTGTATTAATGTTAAATTTTACTTCAGTTATTACATTTTCGGTTGTTTATTTAAAAAGATTTCCCGTTTTTTAGCATCATGAGTAATTTACAATTCACGAAATTTCAGAAATGCAATTTTATCATTCAAGGCTCCATAATTAAGAAGTAATTAACATCGCAAGTAGAAGTATACTTAAAATCGAGATTGATATAGAAACTCATTAATCTGCAGTTTCCAACATTCATCACATAATAGTTGAGCCTAAAATTGGTAAGCGGTCGTTGATTCCGTTTAAAGTCATCCCAAAAATATTAATAACTTGTCCGAGATTGTGTACTTTTATGACAGGAGGTTTACATTAGAGCGTATTAAAAAAGTTTGAGCATTGGCATAAAAAATGAATTTGGCCATTTCGAAAATGAATGGAAATTTGAATTTCTTATAACTATTTTGTTATTATCTTCATTTTTGATTAATAAGCAGTAAGCATTTGTAGATACAGTAGAAAATTCAAAAGTCACATTTTTATGCGCCAAAACCATCCTTCTCTGCGAAATACATTGTGCTGCATGGGCTCTCCGAAATCGAAATGCGAAAACCACTGTTTTGTTTGTATTTAAATAATTATTTATATATGTATGTTCTTGTTACATGCGAAAAGAAAAATTAGGTAGCATCAAAATTATTTGCAATTATCGTTTCTGAGTTAATTTTTTCTTTTTATTTATGTTTTTTCGAAAACATCTTCGTTATGTAGATAATACTATTATAAGTGGGCGTTAGTTGAAACACTAATGCTTTAGTTATTAAACTTTTTTTTATAATTTTTTTTACGCTAATAAAGTTTTAGAAGAGAAGAAAAATTACATATAAAAACTATGTGAAGAAGCAAGATATAGAAAGTACAGAGATTGAGAAAACATACCAATGTATATAGATATTCTGACTCCTCAAATAGGCGTCAGGAATTGCTACCATTAAAAAAGTTGAAAAAGTAACATTCGCTAATTATGTATGATAGACTATGTATGTATAATAGATCTTATTTTCTAGATCGACTTTTTACTTTTTTTTTTTTGAATAAAATCAAGGAAAACAAACACATAATAAATAAATCAACAAAGTATATTACATATATAAAGCAAAAACAAAAAGGATTTCAGCTTTGCAACCGATTTGCATTTAAAAACGTTGATGGTGGACGGGCTTGTTTGGTGTAACTGGTTTTGAAAGTTTTAAGTTTAAATTTTGCCACAAAAGCTTAAAATCTCAACCATATATGTATGTATAAACGCACAGCGTAAGCCGCCGACGCACAAAACTTTTGAATTGCCTAAAAACGCACGCTAATAAATTTCGGCTGCTCTCATACATTACTATTGGCATGAGACATTTTTGAGAAAAAATTCACGCTGTACGTTTTTATATCGTTGATCTGTAATTCTTTCTTATCTGTGAAATGCCACTAGTGAAGAGTGTTGGCATATCTATCGAAAGTTAAGCGCTTGATTTTTTTTTTTTTAAAAGGATGTTTTTCCCACCAGAACTTCAGTTGACAGTCATCATCGCGACTTGGTTGTTAATTTGGCACTTGAAAAGTAGTACTTATATAATGTAATGTCGATTATCAAAGGCTCCAAATATATGATAAATTCGAACGCCAGTCTAGAGCATTTTTTGTTTAATTATTTTAAATTATTAAATTATATTTTTTTTCAACAATGTTCCAATGTAAAAGTGGCAATGTTTACTGGCCTACAATTGCAAACACTTTCCAGGAATTCATAAAATTTCCAAGCTAAGGTAGAGGTGTAGATTTTTCGATTCCGAATGGCGACTGCAATCTTTTTTTCTGAAATTTAAAGAAATATATATGAAAACAAATAAAGGCTTGTACTTAATAGTATCAAATTCTGGAAAAGGTCCATTGATGATTCGAAAATATTTGAAAAAAAAACTTTGTCTAGAGTTGATGAAGTTCCAAAATTGGCAAAGCAGTCGTTAATTAGAATATTTAAGAAAAGCTTAATGAGATATTAAATTATTTTTATTCAGTTAAGTTATGTCTAGTTTAAAATTTTGTAATTATTTTGGTTTACTACTTTTAATTAAAATTTAAACTTTTCTTCGAAAATATCAATAATTTCAGGAAAAATTAAAAAATAGAATTTTGTTTCTCTTATTATTTTCTTTTGGTTTAAGAAACGAATGAGGGTTTTAAAATGAATATGAACTCAATAAAATATATAAAATGTATTATTACTCGATTTCTTTTCTAAGCCCTTAGTAAAGTGTACTACAAATAACATTCGGAATTTTTTTTTTGCTTCAAAATTTGGAGTTTCCTTTGTGATAGCCAAAATTGTAATTGCTTGTAATTCATTCTGCTGGCTTCATTTTGTGTTCTTTCCAATTAAAAAAAATGTCTAGGCAAGCAAGTCAGCAACCAAGAGACGAATGCAAAAGCCCTTTTTAAGCTTATTTGGCTCCAATTTAAAAAAAATACCTGCACAAAATTTTTAAATAATATTATTTTGCTTTTCAAAATCATATTCAAAATTGGTTACACCAAGAGGCTTCTATGCAAATTTCTTTTCTCTATCAATAATTTGCATAGGCCCCAGCAAAGCGTTCTCATTCATCTCCATCTTAATGTTCTTTACTTTACATACGTGTATCCTATTCCCAAAACATGTCCATACATACATAGTACATGTATAGTATATACTCCCACATAAACACGCATACACTCATAAATCTTACATAAAAACCAAGAAGAAGAAGAAATTACTTATATTATTAAAATAAAAATGAAAATAAAATAAGAAATGAAATAAACATTGTAAATAGCTAATAACGATAATGAATAAATTATACTTAATTATTACAAATAAATTATAAAAAAAAAAACAACAAATTAATATTAATGTTAATATTAAAAGTTATGTACTAAATAATTATAATTACAATAAATTAGTGGTAATAAACGACAACAAAGCGAGATAAAAAGAAATGCAAAAAACAACAAACAAAACTAAATTAGATTTTTTTTTTTAAATGCAACTTAAAATGTTTTTACAGCGAGTCGTTGGCAAATTGATTGCTTGCATGTGTAAGTTTCTGGAATGCCGATTATAATTTATCGTTTGCTTTCTGTTATTAGGAAATCGTCCTCGTACTTTTCGGGCAGTCTGGCCAAGTAGGTTGGAGTCGTATCTGGGCTTGTTGGAATTCAACAATCGATCTAATTTATTTTGGGTGTAAGAGAATTATTTTTAGGGCTTTTTTTGTTAATACTTGGGTGTTTATAGGGAGATGCGCTAAGTGTTGCACAACAAAATTTTGCAAAAAATTATAAATAAAATTAAAAGCAAAGAACTGTACTAATATATGCTTAAAACTAAAATTAAAAAAAAAGAAACAGATGTCGTTTAGAACTTCCTGCTTTTAACCCCCGCAATTTAAAACATATGTACATCCATTCTCATAGACGCTTAAACCTTAAAATAGTGTTAATATTAAAGTTAACAAAGTGCATAGGATATGCAGAAAACTCAAACCCATGGCTATGGTTGTTGTGGTTTGGCTCATACATATAATCAATTACATTGATTTCCATAAGGTTTGTTCAATCCTTTGGTTGCGCTCTTAGTAACAGCTATAGAATAGGTTATGTATGTCTCTTGCTTATGCCCGCCAAAGAAACTGTTGTTGTTATGGTAGCAGTACTTCGAGCAATGCTTCGCTTCGGTACTAGCAGCTTGTGATACTAGCCCTACTAGAGTGGGAACGATTTCGGTGATTCCAGAACCGGCGTCGATGTGGATTCTAGGCGCCTATTATTACGACAGGCATATCAACCCCCGGTATATTCTAAACTCTATAACGCTCAGTTGAAGATAATGTTTACTTATGCTTAGAGTTAATGAAGACATTTCTGAAGTACATACATACATACATTTATACCAACTCTTGCTTTCCCCATCAACGATCGGTGTCAAATGCTCTGGCACTCTGCCCTCCCTTGGAAAAAGGGTACAATGTTATGAGGAAATTATTCAATCGTAGTCTGAGGTCAGCTAAAACGAGAGCTTCATTATAGATTTTCGTTGTTCTGCTATAAATTAATTTGATGACTCCATGCACCAGCACCCCGATGGTTTCGATGAGTGTTATCGAAAGTACTCACTTGCAGTACATGAGCCACTGTTTCGAGAGCGAATTGGTATGACCAGTGCAACCGTCTAACCCTTTAATTACTTTTTAAGAATTGGTAAACTCATCAGAAGATTACCGGGAATGACGTGTTTAATTTATTTATACTTACTGATTATATGAATTAATTGTTGAGTTTTCATTTTTAACGCGGTAAGTAAATTCAATTTTCAATTTTAAACCATAAAGCTTGAAATTTATAGTCAAAGAGCTGACAAAATAATCATTAACAATGATGAAGCCATGTGCTTATTTTGCTCTTTGGTGGGTTTGGATAGAAACACTTTCTCGATTGGAGCTAAACTATATCGGCGTAAAGCTAGAACGACCTTTATTTAAGTGTTTTGCCATAATCACAGTCGGCGTCGCGAACACGCGCATTAATTCCTAAAAAATTCGTCCGTTCCCGTACTCTGTAATATAATATTTGTGTCATGTTTCGGCGCCATACGCCATGACGGGTTTGTTAAAGAGAACCGTATACGTTATTTGCGCACGGAAACAGATCTTTACCTCTCAATTATCTACTCAGTCCAAACCAGCAGTCTTTGTCCAGTTTTATGATTGATTATACCTGGACAGTTTTGCTTTTGTTACTTGAATTTTCTGCAGAATGCGCACGAAAAGTCCTCAAACTTCACACAAAAATGTATTTATAAATATTGGCAACCGTAATAAATATCGATTACATTGATTCTCATCTAGCCTTAAAAGTAACCTTCAATCTTAAAGACTAGATAGGATAACGGTCCTTGGATTTCTCTCTTACACTTTGTACTATTCGTGCTTTTTCGTATGATCGTCGCTTGCTGATTTCTTTTCGGTCTTTACTTTGCCTTACTTTAAATTGTATAATTAGATACGAAATAAGGTAATTTAATAGCAGAATAATCAATCCTAAGTACATTAATTAATTTATCTTGTAAAAATAAATGCATAGTTATTACAATAAAATAACAAGAAGAAGAACCTACTACTACTATCATTACCTTTATTTTTTTATACAATTAAAAACAATATTATATCTTAAATTAAATCAATAAATATAATAATAAATGAAATTTATTTAACGAAGATGTATGTATAGAAATATAATAAAAACAAAATAAATAAAAATAAAAAATGCATTAAATGGCTTTTGAAGAAAACTTATGTATCAAACATTAAAAAATAAAAACCAATTTTAAGTATTTAAATATCTTAAATAAATTAAAAAGAAAATGATAATCTTAAAAAAAAAACGTGTTCTCTATTCTAAGGATTATAGAAAAGTAGTAAACAAATATTTAATTGGAAAATAATAATACATTTCCGTTGAGAAATACAATTCAGGCACCATTTGATTTGAAAGAAGTGAAATATATCCCTAATTCTTGCTAGCGAGGATAAATTAAGTAAATTTGAAAATCTGCTGCCTTTTAATTTCTCTACTCAGCAGCCCTCAATGCCCTCATAATAATTGTGGATTCTATTAGTACTCAGTTTTAGGTTAGTCCCGATTTTTATTTATTTTGAAACTGTTTGCTTTATCTGGCTTTAAGTCGATTTGCTTTTATTGAGTTGAGTTGAGTAGCAGCAGTGTAAGTAAATAAAGGGCAGAAATAGGACACCAATTCATAGGTAGCAATTCACTGCGGGAGGGAAATGCATTGCAATTGGGCGGTTTTAAATGATAACGAATTTCTTTTTTTATTTATGTATCAAGTTCACAAACTTCAACTTTTTTATTTTTATTTTTTTTTTCTTAAAATATACTGAATTGCAGATCTTGCTAGCAGGTAGAGTGGTTCGACAGTATCCACTTACATTCCTTGTTACAATTTCTTAATGTAATACATTCCCTAGAAGCAGTCGAACAACCAGCAGTTCTAAAACGTCAATGTCATGACCAGCCTCTTGGACGTTCCAGACTTCACCTCATTTGCACAGCCAAAAAAACATCGCCATCAGAATATGACCAGGTTTCATTATTCCTTATTTTTTTTATTTAGTTTGGTCTGAATGAGGGATCGTTAGATATTAAGCTGGCCAGCCGACCTGTCTAAGTACATTTTTTGAACGACTTAACGCTCGTGGTATCAGCCACTGCCCTTTCGGTTCTTGGAATAGATTGTTCTTGTGCGTTGTAGTTCTTGTGGAAGTCATGCATATACATACATATATCAGCATACGGACAGCTCAATATAGCGCTGCCAAGGGGTGCATCTTCACCCCTATTGCGAGTGTCGAACATGAATAGATAATCGACTACTAAGCGGTTAGCGATCATCGAGCAATTTCGCGTGTCGACCCAATCGGTCACAGTCGCTCGGTGAATGCTTAATCTATTATCTTTATACCTCATTTTTGCGGTCGTTGGCGTGTCGATTGATTTGAAAAGTGCTAATAAAATGAATGAAAAGTAAATTATTGGCAAACAATTTAAAATACATTAAAAACGTGCAGTTTTTGTTTGATCGAGTTACACAATACCAAAATAAAATACGATCGACTCAATCGAAAAATGTCTATTCTTCTGCAAATCGACACTCGCAATAGGGGTGCTTTATCAGTACTTTTGGTCTATAGTGAACTTATTAGGTAATAATCAACTTACCGATGTTGGGTTTACGTGTTTTGCATAATAGGCCAAATGGGAATTAGAAAGAACACGCTCAAGTGCGATAGTTTGTAATATTTTAGCCAGGATATTGGAACTTTGTCATAGTCGGGCGGTAGCACATAATTTCAATAGTCACGAATTTAGAAGTCGAATTTATCGAGTGATGGCCTTGATAATTTTGGAATTATAATTGATTTTTATATTTGGGAATCACTATTTTAACTTCTTAGTTTATCGGCGTCTTGATCTTATTTTCCTTTCTTTGTTGGTGATGTTTTATGTAGATACATTTTTGCTGAGAAGCTTTTCATGGCAGAAAAACAAGTCTTCTAATTTCTTTTATAATTTTTTAACTCAATCACTTCAAATATACAGATCAAATCAATAGACTTTTAAACGTGATTTCCACCATTTTCATTTTAGAACATTCATTATTCCGGCAAGAAGACGAAGATTTGGCATGGAACTTTCGAAAAATATTTAAAATTTATTTTTTTATCATCACTTTTGTTTGAGTTTATTATGCCCTGTACGATCTACTTGCAACTTTTCCTATAGGGAGCATTACTTTTCAACTTGCGCCTAAAAGTATGCTCAGTTTCAACTCTGAACATATTGCGTTAATGCTCATTACTGATGGACAAACAAAATAAATACACTGAGAAAGGCTCTTTGTCATTGGCATGAGACTGCAATTGCACAGTAATTGGACTGATTTTAAATTGGCATACAAGGCGGAATTGGGAAGGTTGTTACAAGGAAGCCGTATATCTATCGAAAATATTTGGTAATGTCAGGTAATCGTGAAAAATTGCACGTCTATAAATATTTTTGTGGAAATATAGAAAAGTGCTCAACTAGCTAACAACAATTAATAAAAGATATTAGCATTTTTTTACACGAAGTTTCGTTAGCGTTTGCATTTTATTCTTTTTTATGCATTTTTCGATTTTCAAATGATATCAGTTGCTGCATTACCGACGGTTATGATTTCCGGTTTTCCACATACAAAATTACCAGTTACGCTCACAATCGACGGGTTAGTATATATGTATGTACATAGATAATATAAAAATAATTCAACCTCAATCTTCTTTTTGTATCTATGTTTGAACGAGGTAAACTTGAAAACTGCTGATCGGGGTTTCATCCAATAGGCATTGAGGATCTTGGAAAAAGTTTTCGAGCGAGTTATATTTTATGATTTTAACTGTCCCACATATCCACCAAAAGCTATGCTGGAAGTTTCATAATACAGTTGATTTCGAGAGCATCCTATTTGGAGATATTTTTATTTCATATTTTTGAGAAACTCCTTACTTTCCAATTTTTTTCAAAAACTCACTATCTCAGATAAGTTGGCCATCTTAAAATCAGCTTAAAATAACGTATTTGAACGAAATTTCAGTACATATAATTTAAAAAAAATCTGAAGAAGCGAGTTTGGAAATAGGGTGATGTTCTGTCGATAGGCATTTTCTTTCATCTAAAAATCCACGACCCCGTATTTCAAGGGCAAAAACAAATCGTTCGAGTGATAGTCGTTGGAGCTAGTACCAGGAGGGTGCTAGGAACGCATAACCGTAATACTCCCAAATCTTTCGCAAGTATTTTGCGGTTACAACAAAAACAACATTCGTTTCGAAGTAGTTAGAGAGCGTGTGTACAGGGGTTATACTGGGTAGCTAGCGTTAATTACAATAAAGTTTCCTGAACGAATCACAAACTGGGCAATGCACTAATTTTTCGAACTGCTCATTGAGTGAGTTCGCTTACGCATAATTTTAAAACAAAAATCTTAATAATGTGTATAGTACAATATATTGAAAATAAATTGTGAAACATTGTTCATCAATTTGGTATCACGTAATGTAAGGCAACTCAATAAGGAGTCCCTAATAATGGTAAATTTCCTAAAAAAAACACAGGCAGCTGCAAACACTTTATACGGGTAATAAAATAGTTATGCAATAATTTTCTAAACTAATTTATATTTAAGGAACCAATATTCAACAATATGATATTTAACCAAGCTGAGTTGATACAATTAACGATCTAAATATAAAAAGAAATTATGTAAGCCAATAAATTTTTCTATTAGATCAATGTCCAAATAGATTTTAAAATCATTTAGTAAAATAAAAACAAGAACAGAATTGAAACAAAAAAGGGTGTAATTCGAAAAAAGTGCAAGGCACCTTACAAAACTATTGCATTGTTACTAATATTAAATACACAGACATACATAACATATGTAAATATATACACAAAAGGTATTGTAAAACTTTTTTGCCTTCATTAAAAATAAATTATAAGAAGTATAAATCACAAAGAGAAATTACATTCATTGAAAGTTAAATATAAGAAATTATTTGATGAGTAAATAGATGGTTAAAATATAAAAAAAATAAGATAAAAATAAATAAAAAAAAATATATAAAAAAAATCAACCCTTAAAAATATTCAAAATAAATAAATAGATAAATATGAAAGCAAAAATAAAAATAAGAACAAATATAGTGATAAAAGCATAAATAAAAAATATGAACAAGAACATGGAAATAAAATTAAAAAAGAAAAACATGTAGTTAAACCAAACATTTTACAGTATTTATCGTGCTCGAGGTTGGGATATTAATTACATTGCAAGAGTTATACGATATTCTTTGAGCATTTTATATGCGGATGAAATGTTGATAATTTTTTCGAACCCTTTAATTTACTATTATAAAATAAAAAAATATCTCGAAATATTATTAAAACGCCAGAAAACATATTGGTATTTTCGTAATGTGCACCGTTAAACCTATCATCTATGAATTGGCGAATATATGTATGTACATACATGCTGGTGGAACAATCTATGCACTGAGGGCAATACTTTGGTTATTATTTGAGTTTTGCTGTTAATTACCAACTCAATTTTGTTTAGATAAAAGAAAAGGGCATTAAACATATGATCCCATAATAATAATATTAAGGTTGTCTGAACGGTAATTTTTCTCACCAACTTCAGCTATCTAAAGCTCTCTTTCTTCACGACCACAATTGAATATGTTTTTTGGATGCTTCAAATTGGATGTAAAATTTAAACAAAAACAAATACACACAGTTGCAATAAAAAATGAATGAAAATAATTGAATATACCGTTATAAATAAATAAGAAATTACCCAAAATGTATATAATCAATTTTTATTTCTTTTTCTTTATTGTTTGCGTATACGCGTGGAATTTTTTATATACATTCTCAAAAAAAATTACATTTTTGTACGAGAATTTAGCTCATATTTAGTTATATTGCTTATGAAGATTAAAAGATAAGAAAAAAGAAAAAATTACAATATAAAATAATAGTAATATATCAAAAAAAAAAATTTTAAAATCATATCTATAACATTTATAGCAATTTTAAATAAAAAGTCATTATTACGAGAAAAGAAGAAAAAGGGAAGACTTGGTTTTTTTTTTTTTTTTTGTTTTTTGTCGGCATATATTACTCGATGACGAGATCATAGTTTTGAAGTAGCAGGATAACCACATACTTCTTAAAAGTTTTTACGTTATGACAAGATTAAACATTTGCCGGCAATTTATTAAATAGTTTAAAACCATAGTTTCGTATAGGGTTTGAACTTTTCCCCGTTCTGAATAGCGTGGTTCTAAAAGTCTGTTTGCATCGATGGTTATAAGTTGAGTTTTCAATAATATTGAGTTCGATATTATGTTTAATTAAGTTGTATTTAATTTTAAAACTACCAAAAGTGTGTGCAAAATACATATCTGTTTAATGTCTAATCTGTTTTTATAAAGACTTGCAGTAGCCGTTTTCAAGGGCAGTGAGAGTATATTTTTTATTACTTGATTTTGTAACCTTTGTAGCTCACTTATTTTGTACTCTGCACAGCGGCTCCAAATTGTATTCAAATAGGTGATGTGCGACATAAAGTATATATATATATATATATATATGGCGCGATATACAACAGATATCATCAACCTCCTAGGAGATTTTTGCGCCGAGCTTCTCTTCCAATTTGTGGTGTGCCATTTTGAAATTTTTTCCTACAAATTGGCGGGACCTACGGTTTTTCGCCGACTCCGAACGGCATCTACAAAGCAGATGAATTTTTGCTGAGAAGCCTTTCATGGCAGAAATACACTCGGAGAGTTTGCCAAACCACTGCCGAGGGGCGACCCCGTTTTGAAAAAACTTTTTCAAACCACTTTTTGGTGTAACCTGCACCAGGACTCGAACCCGGACCTTCGGTGTGGTAGGCCGGCAACACTACCTCCACACCACGGTGGCCGCCGCGACATAAAGTAGGCATTATAAAATAGCCATAATTGTTTCCTAGGAATAGTATTTCTATTTCTATACAGCGCAAAGTTAAAGGGGATTAGTTTTAGCTTTAGGCTTTTAATATGCTCACTCCAGTTTAAGCTGGAATCAAACCAGATCCCTAAATACTTCAGCTTCTCTACCCTGCAGATCTTGGTATTATTATACATTATCCCGGAAAACTCACTCATATCAGGAAGCTGTTTATAGTTCTTAAAAATCAAAAAGCTGGTGTTTGAAAGATTAATTTTCAGCATATTTTTGTAGAACCATTGCTTTATTTTCTCCAAATCATGGGTTATGCTAGTTATTAATCTTTCGAAGGACTCTTCTGCATATAAAAAGGTACCATCATCAGCGTAAAACTGTGGCATTCCCTTTAGGACGAGTTTAAGTGCATTATTTATGTATATTATAAATAACGTGGCTGTATTTGTACTTTTTATTTTATTAACTTCAACGTATTGTTGCCTATCAGTTAACTAACTTTCAAATAGTTTCAATTCCTTTCCACCTATATCTAGTTCTCGAAGTTTTCTGATCATTATAAACAAGTTTACGGAGTCGAATGCCTTAGACAGATCGATTGCTAGGAGTGCTACATATTTTTTCTTATCTAAATAAGTTTTCATATATGAATTCTGTACATGATATGCAAGCAGATAATGTATTCGAGTTTTCAACAAAGCCTGATTGATTCCTATCAATAATTTTGTTCGCATTTAAAAAGGTTTTTAGTCTATTTAACAAAATACTCTCGAAAATTTTGTCGATCGTGCTTAGCTTTGTAATTGGTCTGTAGTTTGAACCCAGTTCTTTAGTAAACTATTTTAGGCTTTTAATAAAAAAATCAGACTAAGAGACCGTACATAGGTATGAGTGAAAAAACATACATATGTACATATGTAAAAACGTGTATGGGGAGTGGCTGATCAGTTATGATTGTTCATATTTTGATACCTTTTATTATTAACTTATTAAAATTACTACTTTATTGTTCGAACGAAAATATAGGCCACTCCAGATGGAAACAATTTCCAATCGCTATATTCAGTATTCACAATGTTCTCTTAGCCACGATATCTAAGTGTGATATTCTAGAATTGTTCCCAAAAAAAGCAACAAAAAAAGATATATGTAGATTTATAAAAATGGCAACATATAAATATATAATTGCAGTAAATTATAAATATATTGTAACAATCTTAATGATAATTAAGTTAGCACCGTGACCCTACCACCTCTTTGGGTATGTAAATATGTATATAGATATGGTCATATATATTTTAAAATTAAATCAGGTAATAAATTAATTTAGTAATGCAGCTATTAAATTAAGAACAATATAAATCTATGAATAAAATTAATAAAAATAATACTACAAAATAATCATCGTCATCATGTTAATACCATTTGAAATAAAAATTTTCTTGGCGAAGAAATGAGAACAGTAAGTAAACAAAATTATCCAGGAAACTGAAGTGATAATAAACATAATATCACAAAAATAAATGCAATTATACAGAGCAGCGCAATGTTATAATATTTGTAAGTGTAAATACCAGACCTGTTAAATAATGATTACAAACTGGAATGATAATTCATTTACTGTGGCATCCCTAGAAAAATATTTTATGGTTAATTGCCAGTGACTGCACCAATTTATTGATTATCTAATATTTAATTAATTAAAAAAAACTTAATTGATTAATTAATATTAGTTGCATGATTAACAGGAAAATGAATGACTATTTTAATACCGTTTAATTGCTTTTTTATACGATTATTTGACTTATGTATGTCAATTAGCTTTGATTATTTTTAATTATGTGATTAATACCATAAACTTAATTAAAAGTTTATTTTTGATTAATTTTAATCATATAATTAACCTGATTAATGTAACTATTATTTTTGATTAATTCTATTCATTTCCTGTATTTTTCTATTTACACACTCTGATGCTTTACATACATGGTGATATGAAAAATTTAATTTATATTGTTAAAGAAATAATCTGTAAGAATGGTATATAGACTATTTGCTCAATAAAATTTGCTGTCAAGGGTCTATCAATTTGCAGATGATAATAATTGAAAATAATGAACTAATTAAATTTAACGACTTACTAATTGTTTTATTAATTTAAATTGTCTGACTAACTATAATTCTTTGATTAGTTTTATTTGTTTGATTCATTTTAATTACCTGATTGCTTTTAATTAAAAATAATGGAAAATTTTTTAAGTACATATTTATTGTATTATTTGTTTAATGCCAAATAACCAATAAATAAAATAAATTAATTAATTAATAATTTCTAATTAATATCCACAAAATAGATAAATCATTAAATTAAAAGTGCCAAAGATATTAATCATTATTAATGGAATTTAACAGGTCTGAGTTTATGTTAGCTTACTTGATTTATTGACTTCTGTTCTTTTCTAATCTAAAAAATAATTCAATTCTAAACCAAATTTTGTACATGTAAACTAAAAAGTTTAAAATTTGAGCTCAAAATAGTTATTAAATACAAAAAAACTTTCAAAAATTAGAGTAACCTTCCAGGCAAACAATATTAATTTTTTTCAAAAAATTATTATTTACTTTAATTTTAAGTAATTTATGTTAATTACTCACAAATTGGTGTTTAAGAATCCGACTCCATATAATTTATGCCACCGCCGTGAACTCCAGACAATGAACCATCTGTTAAATTTTTGACAATTCGATGTGCCCACAGTTTGTTTATTGTATACCAACAATAAGTCATATTATACATAAAACTATACAGGGCGAAGAGAACAATTCTATTGTTGGTTTAATAGCTGTATTCTGTAAGTCTGTCTCATCTCAAGTCACTAAATTTGAGATTTTTCATTAGAGACAATTTTTGTGACTTTCGATGATTTCGGTATTCTGTAAGAGGAAATCACAAAAATTTCACCATTGATATGTGGTGGAAACAGATATGCATAAATCTTAAGTACAACATTTGGCAGCGCGCATATAAATATTGCGATAGCGGAGGTAGTAAGTGTCTCGAAGTACAACGTGTGAGAAGCAGGTTCGAACCCGGGATCGAGGACAAATTTTTTGTCTGTTTTTTCTTTCTTTTTTGTTAGTTAATTATTATTTTTTTAAACATTTATAAATGATTTCAAACTTAAAATTTTTTTTTTTCAATTTATTTAATTTTTATCCCTATATTTTCTTGTTTGTGACCTGCCTATAACCAGCTGACAAATTAGTGACTCTTTTTTGAGACATGAGATGTGAGACAGCTTACTGAATACCAAATTGTCTCAGAATTTAAATTGACCACAAATTGTCTCTATTAGTGACTAGAGACAGCTTACAGAATTTGCCTGTAAAACAAAATTTAATTTAAATAATTTATAACAAAAAAAAAAAATTGTAAGAAAAGTTTCTAAATCCAATGAATTTTTAAGAGTGGTGCCTTCATATACATACATATATATGTATATATTTTGAGGGTTTTCACTAAGAGCGCTAACAAAACTCGTCCATTGATCAAACTTTCTAAATTTCATCAATTCAATCATCCCTTCTGATAACCCCAAAAACAAACAAAAAATTAAGCAATAAGCTTAAATTGCAAATTTCAAACGGTTAATCGTAGAAAAAACCAAGAAATTGTCACGCGAGTATCAACCAAAATATAGCAACAGTGAATCAAGCTAGCTGTCATTGGTGCAAATTAAAATAAATAAATGACACTTTTCATACGAATTTTGTTTGTTTAGCTTGACAACCCGAGCATGACCCAAACAAATCTCTAATCAATTGCATGAATGAAAAAAAGTAAATATTTGAGGAGGAAAAGCATAACTCCAAGGAAGAGAAACAATGGCCAGGCGACTGGGGAAAAGGTGGCCAAATACTGGCATAAAAATACCATTGCAATAACAACAACTAGCGATTAGTACGAAATACAAAGTGACTGTTGAAACTCTTCCCCAATTGCCATGTGCGCTACTGTAAATACCTTGGAATTGACTCACAACCCAGCAATCAAATTTACTAGCTACAAACTAACTTATAACCAGTGGACTATCATAATAAATAAAACTGTAGTAACACATATGTATGTATGTATGTATGTATGTACGTCATACCGGCAACTGCCTGAGGATCTTGTTGTGGCGTACTGCACGGCTAAAAATACCTTTTAAACTCCTATACGAACTTTTTAATTCTTTCGGTGCATATTTTTATTTGGAAAGATTTTTGAAGTCAAAGAATTATTTTCTCACAACATTTTTGCGGGCAGAGCAGTCAACTTGTTAGTTAGTTCAAAACTACCCCTACAGCAAGCCACAGAAAAATATTGTTACATCGTTTTAGCGACCAATTGTAATTGTCATTTTGGATTACTTCTCGGGGAGAGTTCTCTACATTATAAGGGAAATCGAGAGAGCTTTGAGGCGCGTTGTCGGTTGAACAGTCCTTTGGTAGAACTACGGCATCTTTGGTCGCCTTTGAAACTAGGCGAACTTCCTCCATGTTTTTCTCAGACTACGAGAGCAAAAGAATTAACAAAAGTTTTGAATTAGTATATGGAACTAGTCAAGTCTCTTGCACACTAGTTTGACTTCAAAAAGAAAAATCTAGTTGCAAAGCAGTTGCTTTTCTAAAAAGTTCATGTGTACATTGGGGATGAAAATGTCAGAATCCCGTGCTTTTTTAAGTACCGAAAATGTCGAGACTTACAATCAAGAAGCAAATTCGGATGGTTCCTACCAACATAATCATAGTCACTGCTTAACACGCGTTTTAGTAAAAATCTTTATTTAACCTAAAAAGACCTTAAAAATGTTGGTCAATTAAACAAAGATTTTAGCTAAAATTAAAAGTAACAGGGTCCCTTATGAAAAAAAAATAGCTTGGCCGTGGCAATAAGCGAAAAAAGCCAAACTCACGTTTGGAGTAAAAGTTGGGACATCGCACAACCATAGACACAAACCGTGCTTTTGAAATGCTTAATGACACTTTTTAAAATTAAAACTCTGTCTTAGACATAAAATGTATTTTAAGTTGACTATGAGACACATGAAATGGCGTTTAATTTAGAACCATAGAATTTTTTGATTAGCAAGACATTTTTTTGTTAAAATTTAGAAAAATTATTTTCTTGAAAACCACTAAACCACTTTTAATTCCAAATAAAGTATGAAAAAGTCAAAAACGTTGGCCTAAATTTTGAAACGTGTAATCAATGAAAAATACCGGTACTAGTCCCGGGAGTATCCAAATACAATAATTAACATACCTAGGGCACATCCATACATCTCTGTGCATTTGAATGAGGTATGACACAAGCAAACTGCAAAGCAACCCAATCATGAGGTAGCAATTGTCGCCTCATTTTTAACCAGTAAAATGTAACAAAAAGCAAAGCGAAGGAGACCATTGCAGCGACCATTGATGATATGATCAGTGAGAAGCAAATAACGTGCAGCGTGTGGCATGCAATAAGTAGGAATTTTCTAACAATTACTGCGGGGATTTATGGATGTATCTACACACATACGAGAATGTACACACATACATACATAAGAAGAAAGCCAGCAGGCGAAACTAAACTGGCAGTGCCCGTGCCTGAGGGTGTACTCGCACGTTGGGTGTTGCTCAACTTTGCACTAACGAAGTAACAACACAATGAGACCACAATAACGATTGCAACAACAATCATGGTAATAAACAACAGCTTAAAATGGTTCAGCAGCAAGTAGAAAATCAAATCTAACAACACCATACCCACCTTAATTGACTACCAATAGAGACAACTACAATAAAACATTAAATCTCAAGAAATTAAATATAGGTACGCAAACAACAACAACATGAAAATGAGCAATGCTTAGTTGTAACCGAACATCAAAGTTAAATGAAGTGTATTTTGCAAAAGGCCCAAGTCTATGTAGTTGAAACCGATGGATTGGACCTGATCAGTGTGTTTTGAGACCGGACAAATCTACTAAATCTACTACAGACACCTAGAAAGCCGGGAAGCATTAGAACGCTCTTCAAGGTACCTACACATCTGCTAGACCGACATACTAAGAGACTATTTAAAAAACCGCTGTCTTATGGAGAGGTCGAATTTTACCTGACCCAATCATTAATCGGGCACATTTAAGTTGGAGTCATTTGTGCGTTTGTCGTATCGCTGTAGTCGTATCCTCAACGTAAGAGATTTAATTTCGCGAATACCATCACAGAATAGGCATGGTTGAAACCCCGAACTGCATCTACTGTGGAGGAATAGACACACCGTCAAAAATTAAGGCTGCTTGAAGGGACACTTGGCAACTTATCCTCGAACAGTATAACCCAAAATATGATAGATGGGATATGATCAGCAGATACGCGATGAACAAGGAAGTAACGGAGGGTACCGGGTTCATATCCGGCACTTTTACTTTTGACAACACTCCCCAAAACTTTCCGTCGAAAAGATGGGACTAGTTACAAGAACAAGAAAAAAGTGTAATTTTTAAAATCTATGTTTATAACTAATATATGGCCCTTGCTCTATTGGGGCGAGGGTAAGCACAGCTTTCAGAGATGTAAAAGAATGCATTCTTTTGCGAATATTTATTCATTGCATTTATCGCAAAATGATTGCAGCCATTTTTTTAATTCTTTGACTGGGACTAAAAAAATGAAGTCACCATTCAGACTACTTTCTGCGACTTCGAATTCTTTTTTTCATAAATTTTTTGGTTATTCATGTGTTGCATTCATTGAATAAAAAGTCTCACTGAAGTCAATTGAAGTCATTTGGAGGCATATGAAGGCATTTGAAGTCAATTTACCTATGGCATACGAGACATGATCGTAAACTATTTTTGTTGCAAATGGTTAGTGACTTCACTCAAAAAATTAAGTCTGTAAGTGACTTCTCTAAATGACTTCAAAGTCGTGACTTCAAAAAGACTTCAGACTTCATTTTTTCATTCTTTAGTCAAAAAGCGAGTCAATGAGTGCATTCGAAATTTGAAGTCATTGAATAAGACTTCAACTGATTGCATTCGCATATGAATGCATTCTTTTACAACCCTTACAGCTTTTAAGTTTCTACTTAAGATAATTTAAATGAATTATAATTCTTCTTCTGTTTGTGATTTCTACAATTCTATATTAAATTTTCTGTTAACTTGACTTCGAACATGACATGAAAATGTGCCACCGCACGCATGAGTGCCACACATGATCGCCACTGTAAAATGTAAACAACCAACCCACTAACAGTCGCTGCTAAACACTTACTTGAAAAATGAACTAACAAACACAACTTACATACTTAAAACAATAAGAAAAATATTGAAGTTGAAATAACATACATATGTACACCCAACTTAACATTATAGACATATTATATGTTGGCAGTTTTGGTAGCAAAAGAAGTGTCCAAAGCCAAAAAAAAACACCAACAACTACTTGATTTAGCAACAAAATCCTCGATCATTTTGTGCATTTGGCTGAGTTCGACATTGTGGCATATTTAACACCTCAACAAAGTTAACAATGTTAGCAATAATAACAACAACAACATGATTGGCTACCGTACAACAATAACAACAAAAAACTGCTTTTGTATTCGTTTCGCTGGTAACTGAAAGTGCGGCGCATGCGCATTGCCTTTTCCTGTCGTATACCAAGTTGTGCTATGAAGCACAAATTCTACCTTGTAAATGCTCGTGCGACTGATCTCTAAATAGGATGATCCGGGATTAATACCTTTCTTCTACAGTGAGCTACAATTCCTATAACGGAATAGTTGGTTTAAGTCGATTTTAAGTTTGTTTGCTCAAGCAAAAGGTACCACTTCAACTCATACAAATATCAAAGCTGGCATTGGTCGCATGCTCCTTTGCGACTCATCCCGTAGTCATTCTAGACGAATCGCTTTTTTGCAGAGAACTTTCACCGTAGTTTGTCACTTTATATCGAAGCTCCGCAGGGACTTCACCTCTCTTACGTTACAGCAGTTTAAATTTGTCCAACTTTGAAACCATCAGAGAGTTTATTCAGCCATAAATTTTGAAAAGTCACCAGCTAGATTTCACGCTAATGGAAATATCACCTCAGCGGTGGATGAAGATGGTCTACGGCTGAAGTAGTACCAGTGCAGAGGGGCAAAATCCCTTGACTTTGATCCTTATTCATCGAATTTGCAAAGCTGCCTATGAATTGGAAATATTTTGAGTTACTGTAGTCCAGGATAAATAGCGTTCTAAAGTATTGCGACCTCGTCCATGTCAGACGAATGAATGGCCAAATGGTAAAGACTCAGTCTATCTATTTTCCCTTATAACAAGGATAATCTCAAACATTTCGCTATGGACCCACCACTGGGTATATAATAAACGATTTCATTCAATTTTCGTGTATTATTATTGTTGCATATTCTTACTTGGTTGTTTGGTGTGAAGAATGGAAAATATTTGATTTGATTTTCAATGCGGCTTTTACATAGTTTATCTGCACGTACGCGCAATATTTCGTTAATGGCAATGTTTTTGCTGCTGCCGTTACTTTGGTCAAAGTGGATAATTGGTTGTTGTAGTTGGGTTGTTTTGCTTGTTCGTGTCTTTTCTTTGTTTATTAGTGGAGTTCTTTGAACGTTGGCTTTCTTGTAGTTGTTGCTGTTATTGCTTGAACTGTTGTTAATGGGTGGCGAAAAATTGTTTGGATCTTGTTTGGTAGCACTTTTTTGGTAATTGAATTGGCTTGTTAGCGCCAAATTTTATGGCGACAGTTAAATATGAGATGTCCAACAGTGATAAATTTATTTTGCCAGAAGTTTGTTGTTTGTATTTTTCTCGAACGCATGCCAAAAAAGAAATAAGTTTTGTAGTAAAAATGGTTTTTTTTTAGTTTGATGGGGTTAAAATATTAGATCCGTGGTAAAGAAACTGAGCAAAGGAAATTTTTTTTAAATCTCCCTATCTTATAATTATTGATTCGAACCCGCCCAATTTCAGGAGTTGATTCAAGAATGTCTGATCTCAAGGAAAATTTATTTACAGTTATTAGATGATCAATTCGTTTTTTAGGTTTCCTAACCTACTACTCTGCTACAGTAGAACTTGATGAGCTATAAAATTAAATTTTTGGATTGGAATTATTTAATACACGGCTAAAAATGTGAGCCTAAACTTTAAACGATTGATTGGTTTACTAAATTTTTAAAACTTTTTTGTAATAAATTCCAAACCTTTCAATTATCTACAAAAATTCTAAATTTTTTGCGGTTTAGATTTAAAACTTAACTGGGATAAACAAAAATACAACAAAAGTCGTATAGACAGCGAATATGTGTAGAAGTAGCGCACTGATTTGGGGCACGTCGGTTCGAGTCATAACATTTTTTAAAAAAATAAATATAATTTTTGAACTTTTTCAAGTTGCCAATAAAATTCAGAATGCAAATTTATAGGATGTTTAAATTAAAAAGTCAAGGTCGGCTTTGCTCAGACCAGTGGATTTTTTATGAAATATCGAGGTCATCTTTTATCCACAGTTCCTATGCCTTTTAATTTTCGAGGGGGGCAGGTTCGGAGCCTAAAATCCCCGTCCACGTCGATCCGCCCGTGACTCAGCCATACAAATACACCCCATTGCTCTGATACACAAATACGCCATCCTTAACCTTAAATAATTTTATGGTTTCGTAAGACCTAAACTTAAGGAAATAGATTTGATAAATTTTCAAGGCCTTAAATCTAGCGATAACACATTTTTCCACAATTTTAAAACTCTAGCTAATCCAAAGTAAACAATTCACACTTCAACAATACAGTAACAAAATAAAGTTCAGTGTTATAAAGGACTAATGCATGGGTGATATGGGAAATAGTGGGGTCTATCAACCATTCCGACGGAACTGCCGACGGGGAAAGGTAATAGATCATGAGAGAATTTAATCGATTACATCGGAATTTGGCAGTGAATTACGATAAAAGCGATAGAGAACACAAAATTCTATGACAATTATTTCACGCTCCGACGGAATAGTTTATAGACCCTATTACATTCAAAGGTCACTTGTGATCAAAATATATTTATGCCAAATCAATCGGTGAACGTAATAGGTGTATATGTGACTACTTGATATAAACACTTGGCTCATATAAATGGCTCAAGAAAAAGAAGCAGGCATGCGCGTTATGTACCTGCTGTCTTAGTTCGTGGCTTTAATTTTTGTTTACTTTTCATTTCGCTTAAATTAAATAACTGATCTCTGTCAATACCTTAATGGTCCAAATGCCGCCAAAACGAGGTTAAACTAATCAAAATTGGTGAACTGAAGAAGTCTACAAAATTAAAATACAAAAGCGAAACAAACGAACGCGTGTAGATCGTTACGGGTCATCGTGGGCTTTCCAGTCGCCACAGTGACGACGTCGCAAGCAACCGAAGCAAAGTGCAAGAAAAGCGAACAACGAACGTAAACACAAATGAACGCTTTTTATTATATCTAGGTACTACGACTAGTATAAGCTAGATCAGCTAGAGATCAATGCAATATGATTGCAATATTAAATTTTATCTTCAAATACATTGGAAAAATATGTAAACAGAGGAGAGCAAGCAAATAAATAATAAATTTGTAGTATGGGTGTGCTGACTTGTGAAGCCAAACAAACACGAGCCACAAGCGAGATCAGCGGCCAACAAAAAAAAAAAAGACCATTTAATGCACCAGCAGCAGGCTTACGAGCAAAATGTTTGGCATCTCGGACGATAAAGAAGGCATCGTCGCCGCTATCCATTTGAAATTTGTTGGAGAGTAGCAAAACGCGAAAAGTTAGTGGAAAATTTGCATTTGTGTATTTATTATAATGTGCAAAGTCAATCTTAGCAAAAACTAGTAAGGAAGTCTAAATTCGGGTGTAACCGAACATTAAATACCTAGTAGTGATCTGTTTTGGTATCCTAATTTACTCAGGCCTATTTTAATAACTGAAAATTTGTTATAAAGGCAACTGATTGTTTTCGATAAAAACACTTCTGTTGTGAGTGGTAAATCAAATTATCACTAAATAACAAAATATAAATAGCTTTCCTCATGTTCATGAAAGGTATGAAAATAAAAAAAATTAAAAAAAAGGCAGTAGGGTGTTAGCTACTTGCCCGTAAATCTTGCTTGTTTGTTATTCGATTTGCGTAATTTTTGGCAGGAGTATACTACATACCATTGGGAACCCTCTCACAAAATTTCATTGAAATACATTCTTCAAATTCCAAGCAATCGCTTTTGAAAATAGCAGAGCTTTTATGCTAAAAAGTGGGCGGCGCCACGCCTACTTCACCAAAATCCACAAAATTTGTATACAGTTTAGTTTTGGTTAAAAAGCTTATTATGTGTGTAAAATCTTATTTAAATAACTTATACAATTATGGAAATATCGCGATTTTAATTTTACGAAGAAATTTTTTAGAACTGTGTTCAAAAAGTGGGCGTGTCCGTTCACCGATTTTGTTTATTTTTACAGCAAAGAGTTAGCTTTATATGTTGAACACTTTCTCTAAATATCGTTCCAATAAGTCAATTTTTACCGGAGTTATGGCATGTAAAGTTTTGTGGAATAATCCCCCATAAAGGGGCGGGGCCACGCCCATTTTCCAAAAATTTTGTGCTTTCGACTTTCTTTGCCCACGAGCACTTCAGAGGTGAAATAGAAATGATATACAGCTAGTTTAAGCAAAGTTATAGCATATTCAATATATCTATGATCCTTTTCAAAATCTTTCGTATAAAATTGGGCGTGGACCTAACCCTAAAATTTTTTTTCGAAATATTGCTTGTATTAATATAAATATGTGTGCTGAATTTTGTTTTGCTATCTTGAGCGGTTTTTGATTTATGATTAATAATATTTCCAAACTTGACTATATCAAAAGTGGGCGGTACCACGCCCCTTTTTAAAATTTTTTTCAAAAATGTATTTGTTGCCTTAACGCTAAAGTGCATACCAAATATTATCCTTATAGGTGTATTATGTACTGAATAATCACTCTTTTTGTATTTTCGAAAATATTATATATATAGAAAGAGGGCGTGGCTTTTAACCGATTTTGCCTATTTTCAATAGCGCTCGGAGATAAGTGAAAAGGAACCTACATACCAAATTTCATTGAGATATCTCAAGATTTACTCAAGTTATCGTGTTCACAGACGGACGGACGGACGGACGGACGGACGGACGGACGGACGGACATGGCTCAATCAATTTCTCTTTTCCTCCTGAACATTTTGATATATATAAGTCAATATCTATCTCGATTCGTTTATGCCGTTACATACTACCGTTAGGCCAATGAAGTTAATATACCTTGTGTGCGAAGCACTACTAGGTATAAAAATATATATGTAGCATGCCACATGCCATATGCCGCATGCCACTTACAGCACAGCGAGTACGAGCACTGTTTGCTATGGAGAAAATTGATTTGTTCACTGGCACCATTGTTCGCCCCAACGTCTGGCCTGGCTAATTCTAACTGAGGCATCACTTGCCCACTTGGCTGGTAAAGGCCAATAAGCCATGGCTGTGCGCCAAAGAGTTAGATGCAGATGAGGTAACATCTTGAGTTTTGAAATCATTATCTTGATTATGCTGGATTATGTATGCAGTTGGTCTGGAGTAAGAATATTGATTGAGCAGGAATGTTTACTGTAGCGGCCTATTTCAGGACCTGATACTGCGAAAAATAAGTAACTAGGTATGTACATACTCCTAGAAGTTGGTTTCGAAAACCTCGTCTGAAATATACATATAATCAAAGAGAGTAGTTAACTATTTTAGAGTAAGATTAGGCCCCCGACAAATACACAAATTCAAACATCTAAGCATCTATAAAAGCCAAAAGGAAACTGCTGGGGAACATCATCCTGCCCTGTCTGTTATATGACTCCGAGCTGTGAGAACCGTCTTCAAACTCATAACATCTGTACAGCAAACAGCAGCTCTGAGAGTAGCCTCCGCTTATCGGGCCTTAACACTACTAGCCTCGCAGATGCTGCAAATAAAAAGGCTATGGCAGCACACGGATGAAGGGCACATAAGAGTAGGTTGCTAAGAAATTAGCGAGAAAAGGTTTAGGTTTTGGTAAGAGCACACTTTGATTTCGACTTCGTTAAAAAAATGCACTCTGGACCGGGGCACTTCAAAAAGTACTTACCAATACTCGTAGATTGGAAAAAGTTGAGGTTCCTAAGTGAACAAAGAAAAAATGGGCGCGATTTTGGAACAGCTTAAAAACTTCATAGAAGCCACACTCAACCAAAAAATTAGGATTTGGGTGTATAGGTACAACAGAAAGCTCAAATGAGAAATATGGAACTCCACGCTGAAGCGCTACGAAAGGAGGTGCCAAGTTGGGCAACATTTTCCAAATTTTGGGTAGTTGTTTAGTTCACGGATACACGGTTGGTGCATAGACTTGTCTAACTGAAACTTCGACTTTACTATTCCCGGTGTGTCCTGTAAGCTGTAATACTTACATATGTGGCTCCCCCTCAGGGTTAGCTTGAGCTACATAGGCAACGAGAAAAAGCAACAACTAATAGGAGATAACTGCATACAATCTTGAAGCCTAATGAAGATATTTCTTCTCAACTTACCCTCCATCTCATCCTCTTCTTAAGCACTTCTGCTTCTTCTTCCGTGTACGATTTACCTTTAAACAAATGTCATTTTCATAATTTCGTTCTGCGCGCGTTACCAACTAGTTGTACGGTAAATTTACGACTAATGTCCCATTCACAACTCAACTGAAGTCAGTGGTTCTTGCAGTTATCGGTTGCGTTAAATAAGCACCTTAGGCGTGTAATTTGCAGTAAATTACAAAAGATCAACGCTAGAGGTCGCTGCAGTTTAAGTTTTGCGAAGCTAATGCGGAAGTACGCATGTGCTGTGGCCGGCCGTTTTGTGACCATGACAAACAACAACAAGTGTATTTTATGGGCAGAACGGCTGTCTGATAACTTAGACTAAGACTTGAAGACTTGGAGAATAGAAGCAATTAACCGGCTGACATTTGTCAAATATGTTAATGCGAAAATAAAATTTTAAATTAGTAATTCTAAATAACAAATTTGCAATTGTACGCTGAAGAAAAAGTTGACGACAGCAGTATACTCGTACATAGCTCAATAGGGACTCATAAAATACTCAGGTATACCACTTTACCAACTCGAACCACAACACCTGAATTTACTCTACTTCTCTTCTAAAATTTCCAAGGAGAATAAGGCCGAGCTTCTCTACTAATTTATGGTGTGCTGCTTTAAATTTGCTGCCTTATCGCAACACCCTGTTTCCTAGGCCTTGCATTAGATGATGTTGATGACAAACGCGGGCGCTGCCCCTGTGGGCTAGAGATTTAGAATATGCCTGAGGTAGGTATACCGGTCGTAAGAGGCCACTATTATGTGCACCCATCTACTCCTTCCTCACGGAAAGAAGGATGACATGACCTGAAAGTTTCACTAAATCACTACCACGACAGTCGGCCAGTACCGCAAGGGAGCACCGAGTGTACCGATTTTATGCCCGGCCAAGGACTCGATAACACTTCCCAAAACCTTCGGGGAGTGTTTTTGTCATTAACACAACAATGCGCGGGTAGTGTACAGAGTTCCAAACTACGATACTTGTACCTACTTTGAATAATCTTGGGCGCAATAGCAGTGCTCCGTTTAAAAAAATTTGTTACGAAGTGCTCTAGAAATAACTTTCGAATTATAGCCTTAGAAGAACGACGAAACCAGTGCAACAACAACAACTTTTTTTGCTAATTTCTTGCGCCACACTCCACAAACTCGTGACAATTTATTTCATTTAAAATTAAAAATAAAAGAATGAAAACCAAATACAAACAAACAATTATCCTATTATAGCGATTTCAATAATCGAAAAGAATGGTCATACTTAGTTAGTACGTGCCACATCAAAGCCAATCAACCTCAGCTGCCCATTCCTTTTCACCATTGGCTCCTTAAACAGTACCAAGCCAATATATTCAACGACAAGTTTTGTTACGCTTTCAGCAGATTGTAGCTGTCTCAACAGCCGTGGCAGCAATTTGTTTCATGCCAAGTTTTATTTAAGTTCCCCCCACAACCCAATATGCAAGCCAACCCTTTTCGAGCCATCTAAATGATAGTCAACCATATCATTGTGTGTCCACTCCTTTTTGTCGGCCGGCCACATCCTTTCAATTAAATACTCGACGCATTGTCAATTGTCAGCTTTCATTCGTTCAGTCATTCAGTTCGCTCAATTGACTCAATGTACAAAGTCGAAGCATATTTGTTCAATACTTTGTGTTTGTAATTTATTTGCATTTCATTATATTATACTATTGTAGCCACCGAACTCTATATTTATTTACTATTGACTATTGCACTAACCAGAGGCGTATCAGCAAATTAGTTTTGTAGGGATCAGAAAAAATAAAAGTAAGTGGGTTCCTCCATGTCAAGTTGTCACATAGTTGGAATCGACCCCTTCCGATTTTAATGGAATTTGGTGAAGAGTTTCCTTCATGTTAAGTTATGCAAATTCAAAATAAAGTTTATTTTTCGAATATTTCGGAAACTACTGTAGATAAAAAAATAAACGTTGGCACTTTCAAAGGAACAAAAGTTTTTATATTTCTAATTTTCGAAAATTTTCGTATTTTTTTAAATCAAAAAAATGTATGTACATATGTTAGACATTAAACTTTAGATTACACTTTTTTTGGATTATACCTCTGATATATTGAAAAGTATCCTGAAATGTTTAACATGGTGTTTTTTTGTTTTTTCAAAAATTTTAGTTTTCAATTTCCTTCCAAAATTTAAAATTTTTTTTTTCTGGGCAAGTTATTCAAACAAAAAATTGCTCAAGAAATATGTAAAGTTTGTTTCAAATTATGCCACTGCTCTAATTCTCTTTTGTTTTATTTTATTTTATTTTAAGTATCCTGGTTCGAAACGAGCTATAGACCTATTAATAATTTTTTCTGCAGCGAAAAATTATTGTTGTTTTTGGGTTTCTTAATAATTTTTATTAATTATTAAAAGTTTTTTGTTGAGTTGAACAGGAAAAATTTAGAGACAACCGCCATAGCTTTTCTTATAGATCCATTTCGGAAGTTGCTAACTTCACTCATCAGAGAAATTTTGGCACGCATTGCTAACTATTAAGCTAACAATACGCTGGGTTTTTTTGCCTTCTAAACGCCCTGTTCAATCAACTCTTTACCAATTCATGTACCAACAACGCCATTTGACGTTTTAGATTTGGTGTCATGATGGATTTTTTGCAAGTCTGCTTTGGTGTCACAGTTTGCCAACCATGTGCTCTTGGTTTTTTGTTATTGAGATTTTACACAAATAACAAGCTTGTGTTTTTGGTCTTTATATTTGAAGTATCCTGGTTCGAAACGAGCTATAGACCTATTAATAATTTTTTCTGCAGCGAAAAATTATTGTTGTTTTTGGGTTTCTTAATAATTTTTATTAATTATTAAAAGTTTTTTGTTGAGTTGAACAGGAAAAATTTAGAGACAACCGCCATAGCTTTTCTTATAGATCCATTTCGGAAGTTGCTAACTTCACTCATCAGAGAAATTTTGGCACGCATTGCTAACTATTAAGCTAACAATACGCTGGGTTTTTTGCCTTCTAAACGCCCTGTTCAATCAACTCTTTACCAATTCATGTACCAACAACGCCATTTGACGTTTTAGATTTGGTGTCATGATGGATTTTTTGCAAGTCTGCTTTGGTGTCACAGTTTGCCAACCATGTGCTCTTGGTTTTTTGTTATTGAGATTTTACACAAACAACAAGCTTGTGTTTTTGGTCTTTATATTTGAAGTATCCTGGTTCGAAACGAGCTATAGACCTATTAATAATTTTTTCTGCAGCGAAAAATTATTGTTGTTTTTGGGTTTCTTAATAATTTTTATTAATTATTAAAAGTTTTTTGTTTAATAATTAATAAAAATTATTAAGAAACCCAAAAACAACAATAATTTTTCGCTGCAGAAAAAATTATTAATAGGTCTATAGCTCGTTTCGAACCAGGATACTTCAAATATAAAGACCAAAAACACAAGCTTGTTGTTTGTGTAAAATCTCAATTATTTTATTTTATTTTTTTTTCTTTATTTTATTTTATTTTATTTTATTTTATTTTATTTTGCTTTATTTTAATTTGTCTACTTTTCTTAATTTCATTTAGCTTTAATTTCCGACTTTGCTACATCTTATTTTAAGCTTTCATTATTTAAAGCTTTCATTTGAGTAGTAAGGGGCAATTTTTGATACGCTTTAGATTTTCTTACACACAAATCAAGAAGCAGCTAGATTTCTTCAACAGACACATACATCTTATCAAGTTCTCTTAACCATTAGCCTATCGGAGCGATGGTTTGTGTGCCATCTAACCCCATATTTCTACCACAAACCTAACCACAATGGTGTTGAGTATACTCGGATCTATAAATTGTCTTAGGTATATTTATATAATAAGTAAGCCCTCACGATCTACCCATCAAAGGATTTCGGAAAATATTCTTCAATTCTTTCACTTCCAAAACTTTTGAACATATTTTTAAAACTTTGAGTTGAAGATCAAAAAGCTTCCTTTTCATACCTTTATCATTTGCCTTCGGTTGAACTTGGAGTTTATAGTATTGCAATCCCCATTGATGCAACTCTGAACATCCGCTTGTTTAATTTCATATAACTATTACACCGATTTTACCACTTCCCTCTTCACTTCCTTAGATTGCTTTTGTTCGTTTGCTTATGTCAGTTGGTCCTCCATCCAGTCGGCCTATTTGTTTGTTTGTGTAAGTGAAAAGCACAACTAATTATGGGCTTGTTAAACAGCAAAAGCGGCGGCAGCCATTCAAGTGACCATTTTAACTATTTAATCGTCATGAAAGGTGGGTAATATTGAAATAAAGCAAAACAAAAATGTATGCAATCACCTCACGTTTAGCGCAAATTGACCATCAACTAGTGGCTAGGTTGTCCAGCCGGTCATTCAGTCGAATAAGTAGTCGTCCACGCGTTTTGCTTCATCAGCCACCGGCCACCGATCTTCATCCACTAACCACTGGCTAGAAGCTATAGTCTACTGGTCGTCAATTGCCAACTACAGCAGCCGCCATCAAACGAGATGGACGTTGTTGACGGCATTGCCAATTGTTGTTATTTTGTATGGACAATTTGCGTATTTATTTGTACGGTTGATTTGTAAGTCGAGCTACGTGCAGCCAAACCATTCGTTAGTCATTTACTTTCTGTTAACTTTCAGCTCTGCAACTCAGCAGTTTGGCAATTGTGTCATGTCAGAAACGTTGTCGTTGCTCCACTCGTCGAACATCGAACTTTTATTGGATTTTATTGATACAACTTCAATGGCTTTACGCCAAAGTTTGCAAATTAAAGAAGTGGATTCATTGCCGTTTGGCACATTTTGTACATTTAAATTGGCGTTCATGTAATTTTCATTTCATTTTAAGGAAGAATTTGTATTTTCTGATTTACATAAAGCAGTTTTTAAAAATTATTAATGCTTTTAAAACAATGGGCTTAGCTCTGTTCTGTTATGGCGTAGAGCTATTCATTTCTAGTTCCGTGACGTACAGATAGGGATTTAGACGTGAATGCTGAGTAGATCCTGCTCGAATCCAAGGGTCTTTGCCAATATATTATTATTAAAGATAATATATTAAAGGAAGACTTGGTCATCTGCATCTGTTTGGAGGAAGCATTACAAAGAGGAAGAATAGTTATTAAGAAATGAAAAGAATAAAATAAAATAAATGAAAACAAAATAAAATATAATATAAAATAATATAATAAAATAAAACAAAATAAAATAAAATAAAATTAGATAAAATTTTTAACAGCGGCTTTGGTGCAGACACTGGTTCATATCCCAGTGTCCGAAAAGGGATCTGATGATGAGGCTGGAAACTCTGAAACATGTAATCCTATCCATCGCTGTTGATTTAACTTTGTAATTTTTTTCCAATTATCAATTTTTCCCAAAAAAAAAAACTGACAATATTAATTCCCTTAGAATTATTGTTAACTGGTCTCGAGCTTGCTCAAAACTTACAAATTTGTAAAATAAAATAAAATAAAATAAAATAACATGAAATAAAATGAAATAAAATAAAATAAAATAAAATAAAATAAAATAAAATAAAATAAAATAAAATAAAATAAAATAAAATAAAATGAAATGAAATAAAATAAAATAAATTAAAATAAAATAAAATAAAATAAAATAAAATAAAATAAAATAAAATAAAATAAAATAAAATGAAATAAAATAAAATAAAATAAAGTAAAATAAAATAAAATAAAATAAAATAAAATAAATAAAAATAAAATAAAGAATATAAAATAAAAAAATAACATGAAATAAAATGAAATAAAATAAAATAAAATAAAATAAAATAAAATAAAATAAAATAAAATAAAATAAAATAAAATAAAATTAAATAAAATAAAATAACATAAAATAAAATAAAATAAAATAAAATAAAATAAAATAAAATAAAACAAAATAAAATAAAATAAAATAAAATAAAATAAAATAAAATAAAACAAAATATTGAAATGAAATGAAATAAAAATAAAATAAATAAAAATAAAATAAAGAATATAAAATAAAAAAATAACATGAAATAAAATGAAATAAAATAAAATAAAATAAATTTTAATAAAAGCAAATAAAATAAAATAAAATAAAATAATATAAAATAAAATAAAATAAAATAAAATAAAATAAAATAAAATAAAATAAAATAAAATAAAATAAAATAAAATAAAATAAAATAAAATAAAATAAAATAAAATAAAATAAAATAAAATAAAATAAAATAAAATAAAACAAAATAAAATAAAATAAAATAAAATAAAATAAGATAAAATAAAATAAAATAAAATAAAATAGTGATTTCAATTTCGTGGAATGTTTAATGTCGTGTTGTTGTAATATGATAATACTGACTTTCATATTAATCAACTAGTGTAACAACCTTTTTCTATATGAAGTTCTGCTTAATATTATTAGTGTGTAACTATTGGGAGTAGAATTTTAGAAAGGTTTAAGGTGGAACATTTTATAAAATTCCATCTTGAGTCAGATACCAAGTGAGAATCATTGAATAAGGATCATACTCATGATTGTCCATTCACACCGTTACTCGTACTATAAAGTAAAATAGTCAGTGTTAAATATATTTACAAATTACTTATAATTATATACAAGTACATATATACATATATATATGTAAGTATGTGTGTATACATATACAAATAAAGAGACTCCCGCAAGCTTAAACTTGTAAATAAAATAGAATGGTGAACTTTTCCCTATTGATACAATTGTAAATAATATATAATTAAGTATGTATGTATGTCTGCGTGCATATAAGCATGTAAGTGATTGTTTGTTAAATTAAATGCGGGGTTTTGACCCTCCCACCAACTAAGCAAACATTGAAATGACCAATGGTTAGGGAAATTGACTGAACAATCAAACGATGGTCTACCTTCTGACAATGGGGCAGTATGGAAACAAGCAAAACTATCAATCGATTTAGTACCGCATGTCCTATTGCACGTAAATTAATTGAAATTGAATTGCTAATCAGAATGGAAATTGAATGAAATTTGAAAGCAACTGTTATGTCCGTTAACAAATATGGATGGGGATGGAATGGATTCTCGATAGGGAAAAATCAGTTAAATTAATGGGAAAAAGCACTCAACTAAACTTTGTTCATAAGGTATATTCAAAAGCAAGTTGTTGGAATGAGTAATTAAAGGTCAATTAGAGTGAACTTCGATAATTTGCGTATACATTTGTAACAAATTGATTTATTTGAAAATAACCGCCATATCAACATGGATCGATTTTTAGCTTGCTTTTAATGTGCCAATAAGTGTTTTAGTCACGAATACAAATGAGGGAAGGGTGAAAGTCGCATTTACGTCCGCCATAGTAAGGAGGAAGAAGAAGAAAGAAAAATAAATTTATGAATACAGAATTGAACAAATGAAAATGTTGCTTGCTGAAAAAGCCACAGGAGTCTTTTTATTGCGCATTGAAACATAATTGCGAATAACAAAAATACAAAATACTGAAATAATATGACCAACATTCAAACAAAAACAAATAAAAAATTGCACAATTTGTAGGGTAAATAAATATCATAGTACATACATATATATTTATTAAAACAAATAACACAATAACAAAACGAAGCAGAAATAAGAATGCACTCTTTCTACCACGCTCAAGCAAACAAACAAAAGACTTAAGACACAAACTTGATAGAAGGCAAGTGCGCACTAGCTTAATAGGCTTTATTAAAGTATGACAACAACAACAACAACAACAACAACAAATGTGCAACAATTGTATTAATGGATACAAATGAAATGCGATTTGAACGGCATCACAGCCATTTTTCAATGAATACCGACCATTAATGGACGCTGAAGCTGGAACGGGCCAACATTAAATGTCGTAGTCATGCGCAAGAGCAAACAAATTGCCACAAAAGCCGCCATAGCAATAATGCTAACTAGTGAATAGCTATAATAAAAACAACGTAATAATTTAAATTGAAATTGCGTGGCTTAACAAGAGGGATAATGTATGTATGTATATACATTAGACTGCGTCAGATCTTAATATAAATTTTTAGAGCACCCCATTGCAAGTTTTGATTTTTCGAGACTGCTCTTAATATTGCTTTGAAAATAGCAAGCCATTGAAGTGAAAACGATTTCGCCATACCAATGTTCAAAGTTTTATTGCTCTGATGAATGATTTTATTCAAAAGGTTTTTGCCCAGTGTCATGCCTATGAATGCCCAGTCTAATATGCTTAATACAAATTTGAAGCGACTGTACTACACATGAAGTGACATTTTCGCCCACTTTGACGATATTATGAATTTTTGTAAATAACTCAAAACTTTTAATTTTTTCCTGAGAAATGTTTCTTTAATAAAAATACACGTTTTTGCCCTACACTGGCTACTGTTATGAATAAAACTCCTATCCATGCTGCCTAAACGTGAAACTTCTCCAAGACAATGCCATTTTTACAACACACAGTTGTTATCTGGAGGCCTAGAAAATTAAATAGGTTTAATAGTTAGTTACAACTCTTCATCAACAGAACCAAATCTTGGATGTGACAACGGTCTTACCTTCCCCAATCATGCCAACACAATAATCACAAAAGTCCAGAGCTCAAAAAAATATCAGCATCTCCCCTACCTTTTCTCTTGCTTCCGTACTTGTTGTTAGCTACATTTAGTACTATTGGCCCACCGGTCATTGATTATTGCTTTTGCAACCCAGCCTTTCCGACACCAACTAGAGAAAGTTGCAAACGTCTGCCAATACAACGCTTTTAGAACTTATGCGGGATTTCCTCTTGTGTCGCCCAAAGCTCACCCTCATTAAGCATCCAAAAATTATAAATGTAAGAGCCTAGAGTCCCTGGGAGACTAGAGTCATTCTGGCCGTAACTGGATATTTGAACTGGTCCAACTCTTAATTACCCAGATCCAATCCCATCGCACCAAATATGTAAATGACTTAAGTTAAAGAGATTACATAAAGTTCCATCGATCAAACATTTTTCTAAGCACAGGCCTAAGTGCGAAAGAGATAAGCCAACAGCTGGAGACTAAGATTTTAGGAAAGTGTAACACTATAGTAACGTCGAGATCTTGGTACCGATTATAGAGACTTAAGGGCCATGTCAATGCGTAATTAATAAGCCAAACTGAGCTCATTGAAATCGAATCTAAGCAAATCATATACATTGAGGTGCCTCGCCAAAAAAAGTTGCACTGTTTCCACCGGAATTTCAAAATTCACTCTTTTCTAAGGACTCCCACAAAATATTTCGAAAAAATATTAAGATTTATCCTAGTTCCTGGGACTTCCGTTAGGAGATCTTGATGACAGTGCTAGGCAAGGGAATGTGACGACAAGGCAAGACAAGCCCCTGCGGGTTGGGGCCTAGAATATGCCCGCGGTAGGCATACCGGTCGTAAGAGGCGACCAATATGCACAAAGGTAATGATGTGCAACTCGATGGTTGATCTACGGATATGATGCCTCCCACCTCTCATTACCCATCTTCTCTTTCCTTTCGGAAGGAGGGATGACATGGCCTAGAAGGTTGCACTGGTCATACCAAATCGCTCCCACGACAGTCGGGTAGTACCGCAAGGGAGTACCGGAGCGTACCGGATTCATATCCGGCCAAGGACTGTTATTTCGACAACACTCCCCAAAACCTTCGGGGAGTGATTTTGTTGTTAAAACAACAACAACGACAAGGCAGGCTGAAGTATCGCTGCAACAAAAACGCCCAAACACATACATCTCACAATTTTTGAAGTAAACACTTCGGTGAGATGGGAGTGTTGTGAAATTTGATGAATTAATTTTTATTGAATACTAGTAAAAACCACGAACTTCGCTGCTTCTTACAACTAATAAAAGGCTGCTTCCGATTGTCTGCGCACTAATTGCCACCTTTCGCCTGATATTCATATTGCACTAAACATATTTCGGGTCACCTTGATCCACATATCGGTCGATATCTCCGAAACTGGTCAAGGTATCCCAACAAATGATATCTTAGATTTTAAGTTAAACATCTAGTAATGCAACGGTAAATATATCATTAAATTCCAATTAGCAGCTTTTGAGTGATGCGAGCTCAAACAAACATTTAGACAGACAGACAGTCAAAAATTCTAAAAATGGTTGATTAGGCTTCCATTAGCTCAATAACGAAAACTGCTATCGACTTTTCTTGAAACACTGCAAGGTACAGACATCGAACTGCTACGAATGGAAAGGTTTGTCTTTTAGGGACGAAATTCCTGATACGCTAAAACTGATCACATTCAACCAAAAACATTTCATGCTTACATTAGTTACTATTGAAATGATGTTTATATAATAAAACAAATTTCGGAAGGAATATTTTTAAAATAATAAAATTTTCAAAATTCCAACACACATTTGCCTCCTTCTAAGGACTATTACTTTCGATGAAGGTTTCACTTCTACTGGACGAATACTCCACATGTGCTCCTTTTTTATGTTTTGCACTGAGATTCCGTTGAAAGATGATGCACAATTTATGTGGCAATATCGAAAGTGAAGCGCATTTACTTACCCGCATTTACGAACAATGTAAACTACAAACAAATCAACACCCGCCACATCGCTGATACACGCATGCTGATTGCTCTGTGTTGCATGTAAGCTCTATTCAGTGGCAAGCAGGCGAGTAAATACTGCAGAAGAACACAAAACCGCAAAACCATTGCTGAAAATGTTAAGTAAATAATGCGTCTCGTTGTGGCAGTTGTGGGGGCATTTATTGTGGTGCCACGGTGTTATGGTCAAGCTGAAAGGGTTAAGTAAGTAAGTGAAAGAGTATTTTAGTATCTTTCAGATATGCTAAAACGTAGTGAATTGTTGTAGCTGCTTGTGCCGCCTTCGCGGTTGCTGTTGTTGTTGGTGTTGTTGTGTATGTGGTTGCAATGCGCGCATCTTTGCTTGTGTGGCTGTGTGTGCGATTTGTGCAAGGGCTTTGGGGCAATTGTGTCTTAGCCTCCTCTTGCTCAAAATCTTCTTTAGTTGGTTGCCTTGTTTTTGTTTTTTTTTTATTGATTTGTGCTGCATTCTATTCAGTGTTGTTGGGGTTTTACTTTCAGGCTGCTTTTGTTTTTGTTTCCGTCGGCTTGTACGCCATAATGGAGTCGACATGTCTCGCTGGTGAATTGCGAGAAGACCAAAAGGAGAAATATAAGGACAGGTTGTGAAAATAAATAAAATAAAAACATACGCAGCTGACTAAATTCAAAAACTTAGTGCGTGTAGATGATTCCAGTGAAAATTGCTCAAGCCGAAATCGGTCTGCATATGCTTAAACTCCCAAAAGAATAGTTCGAAAAAAATAAAAGATCGAAATGTTCAATACAGATTGAGTGAGAAATGATAAAAAAAAATTGTTTTTCATTTTATTAATTCAATCGACCTGTGTTTGTAGATAGGTAGTTGAGGATCGGTGATGAAAATACTTCGGATTGGCCTACCGATTGCTGATTGCGAACCTAAACTATCTATGCATGTCTTTCGAATATTAAGCTGACGGCGAATTTCAAAAGCGTAATAGACAACCTGTTTTGCTGATCTTACTTCTCTTATGTGATTTAAAAAATCAATGTTGTGCAGTTGGGGGGAAGCCCGAAGATCGATATTTTTTATGCAAAATAAAATTGTTTGAAACAGGGACGAATCCAGGGATTTCGCCTCAGAGATGAATTGTTCGCCTGTTTGCCATACATACATATGTAAGCGGATCATAACTCAAGAAAATAAAAATTAAATAAAATAAATTAGTTGTTTTCAAGTCAAAAAAAGTAAAATTTTAAATTCATCTGATTAAACGAAAAGGCTGATTGATCTGATTAATCGAATTCTAAGTTATTACTTGAAACCTGAAAGGCTTCATTAATTCCTTTCAAAGAAAATTATATGCTTACATGAAAATTAGACTGGTCAACCTTTTTAAATTTATATCATGAATAAAAATTAACATGAATAAAAATTAATATGTATCTTCGACTCTTTTAATTTTAATGATTATTCAATTTTGTGATTTTTATTCAGAAACTATTAAGTGAAAAAATAATCAAAAATAATTAAAAGTTATCGATTATTTTTTATAAAAAACAATCAAGTAATTGAAAATTATTCATACAAATCAAATAACTCAAAGAATTGTAGTTAGTCACAAAATTAAGATTAATTGATTAACAATTAAAGTGAAAAAAATACAAAAAATAAATCAAATTAATTAAAAATAATCATTTAATTACATTAATCAAGTTAATCATTTAATTACATTAATCAAGTTAATCATAGAGCTAAAAATAGTTATTAAATTATGTTAATCATATTAATTACATAGGTAAAAATACATTATCTCAATTAATTGACATATTGTATTTCTGGAATGATTTTCCGTCAGCCTTTGTCAATTTTGGTTTGGAGACAAATCGGTTTCGACTGTTTGGTGAACAGTGTCTTTCTTCGTTGTTAAAATTATTAATTAAATAATCATATCAAAAATGTAATTAAAATGGCATTAAAAATAATCAAAAATAATCGAACTTAATTGGAAATTTTTATATTAATCATGTAATTGACGTTTAATAATTAATTAATTTTTTCAAATTTTTTCAAATTAATTAAATATTAATCACTAAAATTTTGCAACTACTGGCAATTAATCATTAAGCCATTTTCTGTGAATGCCGCAATATAATTAATAATCACTAAAAAATTTTATTATATAAAAATCAGGTCTGATTTTGAAGCCTATATGACAGAGAACCAGCGTTCTGAGAACTTTCTGTTTAGCACAGCGTGATTTATATCTAAAAAAAGTTATTGTTGGCCAAGGTTAAGTTGTTTATATTTACCTTATCCTGAACAGATCGTAAACACAATGTTTCAATTCAATTGTTGGTATACAAAATATTTATTTCAATTTCTAGGAACATTTAATTTTACAAATAATGCAAATTGTTCCTCACACAAAAAAAACATCTGCTGATCCTTTATTAACTAATGGGTACCTTTCTGCATCGCGATGCAGGTCAGAGCTTTTTGTGAAACTATGTAGCTTACCTGAGACCTTTGCTATTTTTGGTATCGAATAAACGAATAACATGACATTTCTTATATGCACTCGTGACAATGTTTTCATATCTTTACCTAATAACAAACGACGATCATCGACGACGACCTGCGTCTACTCTACACATTTAAGTATAAATAGGCCCACTAAATTGCTTCGAAGATCAAACCAACTCTATCATCACAGAAGCCTGGACTATTTGCAGCAACGCATTGATATTCATTTACAAAATCAAATTTATTGCACTACAATGAGCATTACAAGTAGATTAAACTATATTGATTTATTTATCGACGAAAGTTCACAGCCGCAGTCTCCAAACTTTCCAGAGACCTCAACATGCACATTTGTTCCCGGTCTAGAAAATAGCCTTGCAGAAATACCACACAAAGTAAAGCTGGGGGTAACAATTAGCACAGGCCATGGACTTGAGGACGCGGCACCGTTTGAATATCCGAAACGAAGTTTACGCAAGCGTTTGGATTTTTTTGATGATGATTTTGAGAGCGAAAGTTTAAATTTTAAAAGCTTTGGTGCCAACTATGAAACAAAGCAGAATGTAGTTGATGAGTTATATACCGAATGCTACAACAAACGAGATCGGGGCCTTACTAGGAAGTTGGAATCTAGCTTTCTTGATTTCTGTGACGAAGTGGATGCCAAGCGACGTAGGTTCTTTTAAAGGAATTTGAACTTCACATTTCAATAGAGTAAAGGGCGTCTTGAAGAATAATGTCTGTACTCGTTTATTATAATATCTCCTCTAGAATTAAGCTCTTAAGTCTGCATCAAATCTAGTAATAAGTGACTCATTTATTTGTTATACTTTTAAAGTAATTCGTATGTACATATTTATTTCAATAAAACACTATTTTTTAAATAGGTTTAATCCTTAACTTCTTATTCTTCTTTCTTAATTTGACCCCTGCCCAACTAGGCTATTCTGTCAGTCACTAGTTATTCACGATAGCTGAGTTAGACACAGGAAACTGGCTGCCATACAAATTTTTCACAAAAACTCCAAAATATTATTAAAAATATTCAAAAGAACAAATTCTTGAGAAAAGGAATGTCTTTTAAAATAAAACAAAGGATTGTCACCATAATAGCAGAATAAATTTGATAAGGGGTTGATAAAAATTGAGCAAAACAAAATTTTGCGGCATTACTTTCACCGCACCACCTAAATAAATGCATGGCACGTTGACTAACGTTAGATCTGAAGGTGTCCTCAAATTTGCTCTCTATAAAAGTCCCATGGTTTTGGAGATTATATTTGAAAAATAACCAGGTTGCATTTTTAAAGCTGAGGACAGTGACTTACCTAGGAGGCAATCCTTTTCTAACAAATTTTCTCATTAAAATCAACTTTTGTATGCATTTTTGATGATAAATTAAACCTTAAAAAACTCAAATTATAAGATTTCTTGATTTACTTATATCCTGCAAATTCAACATCTAACATTATAGCAGTTTCAGCCGATTGGCTGGTACGTACATCTCAATTAAGTTTTGATCTACGTAAATTTGCTGAATGGTCTTACTCTTAAACCGGTTTCTTTTAAGCTTCTCCTCATTGTTGAAATGTAAAGCACAAATTATTCAAGCAAAAACCAAATTTCTCTTCCCAACTCAAATTTTGTTTACCAGTCCAAGTGATGTAGTAACTAATTTACTTTCTTATCCTACTCTACATCAGTTAATGCCATAAGCTGTGGAGTCCTAATTTGAAATCCAAATATTATTTTATGCAGTTGTGCCTTCTTCGATGGAAGCTCCCATGAGTGTTCTAAGACTTCGTATACTAAAAATTATCTGTAAAATTAATTAATACCAGGAACAAGAACAGAAAATTCGAATTCTGGCATTATTTATTTTTTTCGGCCTTTCAATTGACGATTAGTATATATATTCATTTAATTTTATCGATATTTCGACCTCAATTTGAAGTCATCATCAAGTTCTGAAAAGTATGAACATTTAAACCGACAAAATTCACAAAACATTTTCATACACTTACACTACCTATATTAATAATTTCTAAGAAACCCAAAAACCAGACAAATAAATATAACTGACTACATTCTACAACTTTCCACCCTGTCAATAAATCAAGTACGAAAAACTAAACCAAAAAACTAAAACTAACTATTTTTTTCTTCTGTTTGAAAAATTTAAAAGTTTTGAAAAAAAGTGGGCTTTACTCCGTCATCAATGAAAAAACTTTCATTTCATTAAAAAAAAATAAAAGTAAACAAAATGTCTCCTACAATTTCTTCTTTCTTTAAATGGCCATCTAACCGCCTGAGCGATTTTGACCGTCCAACATAGCTCGCCAGTCATTTCTTCTTTGCGCCAACTGGCGCCAATTGGAGACCCCACGAGATCGCAGGTCGGTCTCCACTTGGTCCTTCCATCGGAGTGGTGGTCTTCCTCTTCCTCTGCTTCCACCGGCGGGTGCCGATAAGTATACCTTCTGGGCTGGAGCGTCTTCGTTCATTCGCACGACGTGGCCTAGCCAGCGAAGCCGCTGTGTTTTAATGCGCTGTACTATGTCGACGTCTGCGTAAAGCTCATACAACTCATCATTAAATCTTCTTCGGTACTCGCCGTCGCCAACGCGTAGAGGCCCATAAATCTTTCGCAGAACTTTTCTCTCGAATACTCCCAATGCAGCCTCGTCAGATGTTGTTAGTGTCCACGCCTCTGCACCATATAGCAGGACGGGAGCGATGAGTGACTTGTAGAGTGTGATTTTCGTGCGTCGAGAGAGGACTTTACTTTTCAATTGCCTACTCAGTCCAAAGTAGCATTTATTTGCAAGAGCAATTCTTCGTTGGATTTCTAGGCTGGCATTATTGTTGGAGTTTATGCTGGATCCAAGGTAAACGAAGTCCTTCACTATTTCGAACTTTTTGGTGCCAGCAGTGGCGTGGGTGCCAAGGCGCGAATGCGCTGACTCTTTGCTTGATGACAGCATGTACTTCGTTTTGCCTTCGTTCACCACCAAACCCATTTTTTCCGCTTCTTTTTCTAGTTTGGAGTACGCAGAGGTTACGGCACGGTTGTTAAGGCCGATAATGTCAATGTCGTCAGCATATGCTAACAGTTGCACGCTTTTATAGAATATTGTTCCAGCGCGGTTGAGTTCTGCAGATTGTATTATTTTCTCCAACATCAAATTAAAGAAATCGCACGATAGGGGGTCACCTTGTCTGAAACCTCGTTTAGTTTCAAACGGCTCGGAGAGGTCCTTCCCAATTCTGACTGAGCTGGTGGTGTTGCTCAATGTCATTTTGCAAAGCCGTATAAGTTTTGCGGGGAAACCAAATTCAGACATAGCGGCATATAGGCAGCTCCTTTTCGTGCTATCGAAAGCGGCTTTAAAATCAACAAAGAGGTGGTGTGTGTCGATTCTTTTCTCACGGGTTTTCTCCAGGATTTGACGTATTGTAAAAATCTGGTCGATGGTAGATTTTCCAGGTCTGAAGCCACACTGATAAGGTCCAATCAGTCTGTTCACGTCAGGCTTCAATCGTTCGCACAATACGCTTGACAAGACCTTATATGCGATATTCAAAAGGCTGATTCCGCGGTAGTTGGTGCAGTTTGCAGGATCACCTTTTTTGTGGATTGGGCAAAGAACACTTAGATTCCAATCTTCGGGCATGCATTCATCCGACCATATTCTGCACAGAAGCTGGTGCATACGCCTTACCAGCTCCTCGCCGCCATGCTTGAATAGCTCAGCAGGCAAACCATCAGCGCCAGCTGCTTTATTGTTTTTTAACCGGGATATTGCTATTCGCACCTCATTATAGTCGGGTTCTGGGACGTCAATTTCGTCGTCTTCGATTGTGGGTTCGGGTTCGAGCTCTTCTCTGGTTTCTTGCTCAATTTCTCCATTTAAAAGGGCAGAGAAGTGATCCCTCCATATCTCTAGTATTCTCTGAACATCAGTCACCAGGTCGCCGTTCTCGTTCTTACAGGAATTTGCCCCGGGCTTGAAACCTTCCGTCATTCGTCGAATTTTTTGATAGAATTTTCGGGCATTATTCCCATTGTCTAGCATCTCAAGCTCATTGATTTCACGCTTTTCTGCCTCTCTTTTTTTTGCCCGGAAAAGTCGCCTCGCTTCCCTTTTCAACTCGCGGTAGTGTTCACACACACTCCTTGTTGCACTCGATCTTAGCGTTGCCTTGTAGGCTTCGTTCTTTCTTTTCGTTGCAGCTCGGCACTCTTCATCATCGTACCAGTTGTTTCTTCTCGTTCGCCGGAATCCAATTACTTCTTCGGCTGCGGTACGGAGTGCTCCTGTGATGTGCTCCCACTGCTCATGCATTCCACTGGGTTGAATTGTGCTCTCAGAGAGCAGGTGTGAGAGTCGGTCTGCAAAATCATTGGCGGTCTGTTGCGATTGCAGCTTTTCGACGTCCAGCTTTCCTTGCGTTTTCTGTTGCACCTGTTTTGTCGTACAGAGGCGGGTACGAATCTTAGCTGCTACTAGGTAGTGATCGGAGTCGATGTTTGGACCTCTTACTGTGCGAACATCTAAAACGCTAGAAGCATGCCGTCCGTCTATCACAATGTGGTCGATCTGGTTTCGCGTTCTTCGATCGGGAGACAGCCATGTAGCCTGATGGATCTTCTTGTGCATAAACCTGGTGCTGGCAATGACCATGTTTCGGGCACCGGCGAAGTCGATCAGCCTGTATCCATTTGGCGAAGTCTGGTCGTGCAGGCTGAACTTCCCGACTGTGGGTCCAAATACACCCTCTTTGCCCACCCTGGCGTTAAAGTCACCAAGCACGACTTTGATGTCATGACGGGGGCAGCGCTCGTAAGTTTCCTCCAGGCGCTCGTAGAATGCATCCTTTTCCACGTCGTCTTTCTCTTCCGTCGGAGCGTGGGCGCAGATAAACGAGATGTTAAAGAATCGTACTTTTACGCGGATTGTAGCGAGACGCTCATTCACGGGTGTGAACGACAGTACTCGATTACGGAGTCTCTCTCCCACCACAAATCCCACGCCAAATCTGCGCTTGTCGACATGCCCACTCCAGTAAATGTTGCAAGGTGGTTTGTTCATATTACCTTGCCCCGTCCATCGCATCTCCTGTATGGCGGTGATGTCAGCTTTAGCCTTCCTCAGGGCCTCAACCAACCGGGCAGCGGCACCTTCCCCATTGAGGGACCGGACATTCCAGGTGCATGCCCTTAAATCGTAGTCCTTGTTTCGTTTGCGTGTGTCGTCATCTAAAAAGGGGGTTCTCATATCCGAGGCTTTTTTGAATTTCATTGGTACGTTGTTTTATGTGGTGGGTCCCAAACCCAACGCACAACCCGTTCCACGGGAGGTTGTAATTTAAGTGCACGTTTATATAGCGAGCCGCTTGATCCAAGACAGACGCCCGCTTACAGCCGCACCACTAGGTGATCAGACGCTGCTTGTAAACCCCTGATAAGCCCTTAAACCGATTATGTCGGAGTGGCCTTGCCAGGTTGTCGCCTTCTCACGTTTAGCTCACCACCAAACGGGTGTTCGGTGGCTACCCAGAGGATACTTGGACGCAAGCGCCCGGAAGTAGTGAGCTGCTTGGACCGCATGCAAAAGAATCGCTCTGGCCATTCCCAAGTGAATGGCGATCAGAAACTTTCCCCACTTACGTGGACTTCTACACGCGGACCCATCCTCCTACAATTTACCCACTATTTAAACCAAAAGTGCTAGAGGAAGTGAACACCTATCAGTATTGTGTAATCAAATCCCCAAAATTTCGTGATTGTTGAAAATACCATAAATTGGCAAACCTATTAAGTACATACATCAAAGTACGCAAACAAAAAGCTTTAGTTAATTTTGCATATTTTTTAGTTTTATTTTAATATATTCAAATTATCAGCTAAAATTACATTTATTTAATAAAATTTCGTTCTATTATTTTTCATTACTAATATCACATACAATATATATTTGTCTGTATCATTCATCATCTTCGAGTGGTATACTCAAATTTAAACGTCTTCGTTTAATGCGCCTTTGCGTCGATAGTGGTGTGTTTACGTACTCAAGCGTTGAAGTTATTTCATTGCTATTTGGCGGTGTTTCTTGAGATTTTTCACTCTCCTCTGATAGTGGCGTACTGCAACTCATACCTTGTTTCTGCATTGGTATTGTATTCAAATCCTTGATTTCTCTTGGTCTTTCGTCCTCAAATGGCAGTGGTGTGCTGATATCCTTGAAATTGTAATTCATTTCCACTGGCATTATTCTCATTGTGCTCCGTTGACATTTCTTCTCGTCTTGCACCATGTCTAGCCACATTTTTGCCAAAACGTAATTTCGGCTTTTAATTTGATCGTTCATAGTATATATTCGATTTAATTTTTAAATATCGCAGTTATCCAGCGTTAACAAAGCTCTTTATGCAGTGTCTGTGTTTGTTCATATGACAAATCTGTCGGTTGAGTTGCTGCTTTTATACAACTTTCAATGCAATTTTTATAAATTAAAATTTTACCTAAGTTCGATTGCTGTGAATCTTGCATTAAATACCTGCGTACTATGGCGTACCCTTGTTCCATACGCAGGTTGTAGAACAATGTGGATTGTTAACGAGCGGAACAGGTAAGCGCGTTGTTAATTAATTTGAGTTTAACTAACTACTTGCGGTTTTGTAATTATTATTCAAATGCAATCTCTTTCAAGGTTGTATAGTTCGTTTGTTTTATTATAATCCTTTTTTGCAGTAATACCTACTATTTGTGAAAGAAAGGGGAAATCTTAAATAGTAATGAGTTATGTAGTATGTAGCTCTGTTATATTGATTTTTTATGAAATGTGCAGGCGACAGGTACGTTAAATCAATTTATATATATACATATAATCAGTGGCGGATCCAGAATTTCGGAAAGGGGGGTCTCACACTTTTTTCTGAAATATCGAGGACATCTTTGATCCACAGCTCCTGAAAAATATGACCTTTTGGATAACGCATCTGGATTTGTCCCTGTGTAGGTACAGCACATTCAGAACCAACAACTATACATTTTGGTGTTCCCCATAAATTCACACAGAAAAAATTCAGAAATAGAATTTTTCGTAAATCATTTTTAGAAACCAAAAGTCAGAAGGAAAAATTCAGAAAACTTTGTTCAGAAACCAAAAATTCGGAAACACATTTTCGGTCATGCATTACCCTCTCGTTATCTACATTTTTACTTTTAGAACGATATTATGAACGATTTTTGGTTAGGTTTGAATGGGTTGTGCTACACTTAATTGCTAAATATTTAAAATTATAACCCCTGAGCGGCCATACGTTAACCCATTGACGAACTCAATTTTATTTTAACCCAGAAAAAAAATTTTTCACATCAAAATAGTTTGACATAAGCTTAAGTAGTTGATTTCAAGCGTTTTAACCCTTTAAACGCCATGCCTTAACCCATTGGTGACCTAAATTTTTATTTTTATAATTTCTAAATAATTTTTTATATGAAAAAATAAATTGCTCTACACTTCAATAGTAAATATTTGAAGTTTTATATGCAATCTCTTATAAATTCTAAGAATTTAATTTAATTTTATTAAGTTCAATAAGCGATCTAGTAATGGGTGCATATATTATATAGTTGGATTCAAGATTTTTAACATAAAACGAAATTTGAGATCTTAGAAACCTTTGGAGTCCTTTAATGCCAATATGATCCAATTCGAATTAAAATTTTCTTCTTACACTTCAATCGGATAGCTTATTCATGTCAATTTGCAAAGAAAATGAATTTTCATTCGATTTTGACACATGCCCTTGTTAAAATATTTTTTTTTGGGGGCCAAAATTTGTGCAAATCGCAGAAAACGAGTGTGCCCATAATTATGTCCTGTACTGTATGTATTTTTGAAACATTTTTCATGGCATTGTAACTTTGTTTTGGTTCTTCCATTTGATACACATATTTTTGTGGTTTAATATTTAAGATATTTCTGGTTTAAAATTCAAACCCTTTTCATCACGTTTTAATTCTAAATTAAATTTGGTTTGCACATACATAGTACATATACACTTATGGACAAAATAATAGGTTCAGGCATGCAAGTTTTACTCCATAATAATTACTCCACTTGCAATTGAAACAAATTTTCTTTTAATAATATGAAGAATTGCTTTGATTAGAACTAGAAGTGTGATAATGCTTTGAATTAATTACAGAGACTTTGCTATAGATACAATTATATATTCAGTATAACCTCAAAATAGATACTCCATTTGCGTATCCTTAGCTGAGTCAAAACAACACTTCAAAGCTGATCACTCTGGTATAAAACACGCAAATAATTGTGTGAGAAAGTCGTTCGGTTTATTTCGATAGTGAAAATGAACTCAAATGTCGACGGCGCACTTAATTAACAAATATACAGGCACTTAACATAACCTCAAAAGACAGAAGGAGCAACAAAAATAAAGACAAAAATAGGGATATCAGGCATGCATTTGTATATATGTATGTATGAAAGTATGTACATATGGATCTTTATGTAATTATGTATAGGTCTGTTGTTGTTGAATTGTGCTTTTTTGTTGTTGCGGACAATAATAAACAAACAAAATTCATATGGAAAATAATCGTACCAAAGTTGATGACAGCGTGAAAAATATAATAACAACCAAAGGAGGAGAGCAAAGCCACAGGAATATTTACATACATACATATGTAAATGTAGGTATGTATGCGATAGTAGTTAGGTACTGAAGGAGATTGAGGTACTCGGAGTGAGAGAAAACGCTGTAAATATGGGAAAAATTAAAGTAGAATAATATAAAAAACCAACTTTGTGGAGAGCAGTAGGCACATAACACCAGAGACAAAAGAGTTCTTAACAATAGTTGCAAGTGGGTATAAATTAAAAAAGAGCATAATGGACGACGGGCAGAGCTCATGGAAAAATAGAGAGCATCGCAAAGGCAACAACGTACAAAAACAACAAAGCAAAAGAAAGCTAATCCCGTTAAACCAATGGCAACAATAAAATATGTAACACAAGCGCCACTCTTCTTTCAAAGCAAGTGCGAACGGTTCAACACTAGCTCAATATTGTATACACTGTTGCTCCCACTCGCGCTTAAAACATATTCACTTTAGCATAACATGCTCTACTCGCTCACACTACGCATCGACCAGCCACCCTATAGCGTGCTTATGTACTTAATTCTATATAGCGGTTCTGCTATATAATGCGCTAGCTGAGGCAGCGAGCAGATATAGAGCGCGCGCTCACTTACCCAACAACGCGCGCTACTGCAAACTAGTCAAACCACTGAGCGAAAGCGTAGCGCAGCACTACAAGTCAATGATATGTTAGCAAACACCCAATCCTATTGGATTTTGAAGGCGCGTAGCATTCTCCGCAAAAGTATGGAGCGTAGAGAGCATGTGTATGTTTATGTTGAATGTTTGCATTTTCATGCTTGTGCTTAAGCGCGCTAATATGAGAGAGTATTATATTTACTACCAACACTCAGCGCGAGGCATATTACAATTGTGTGTGCGCAAGTGAGCAACAAAACTTATATACTTACAATAAATCTCTACGCTACGTTTTGTTAAATAAGGGCGTGAAGGGGGCGCGCTTTTATGTGTGGCGCGTACTGAATAAGCAACGCTGCCGGTCTCAGTTAAACGACGTGGTCGGCCAGAGTAGCAGTGCGAAGAGTTAGTGTACGGGCGCGCGCGTCTCTTTTATTTAATGTGAAATTTTATAGCTTCGAATGATGATACAAAAAAAAAAAGAAGAAAACAACAAAGAAGAAGAAACACAGTTAATGCATGAAACGTTATTTGTGCGTCGATTGATGGAAATAAGAGGAAGCGAAATTTTGTAAATTACCGACGCGTTTTTTAAAGTGAATTTCTTATGACAATAAGTTGAATTCTTAATTGTTGGTTATTTTGCGGGATCAGACTACGGTGGACGCATTGCTTCTGACAGTACGCGCTTTTGTATATTAACTAATTTCCTATGTATGTGGGTCCGTGTTTTTATGGGCAGCGCCAATGCGTTCAATAAGCTTTTCGGTTCAAACAGAGTTACCCGCCGACGGGTGTTTTTCTATTGGCGCGGTTTTTTGACATATCAGTATTTAACATTCGGGCGAAACCTTGAGCGCACTTGAAGCTTTTACAGCTACAACCGCTGCTTTTGCAGCACTAAGCAATACGCATAGCTCCATGTCAACGGTAGCGACGACACGCGCCACGCTAACACAACACGCGCTGTCATCACCGTCGTCTCCACTGCCTGCGCTTGCTGCAACTCCCATCAATTCGTCAGTTACAACACCGTTAACAACTACAACACCACTAAGCGCCCTAGTAACGCCTTCGAACACCTGCGCGCCCATACTCGTTGAACAATTGTGTGCGCTACGTCGATTTCAATCCGATATGCATCCAGATTGCATGCTGCTGCAGGCACATGGAGTAACAAGTCCGCGTCTAAGTCCAAGCGTTTCAGCATTAGCAGGCGAAAAACAGAGGCGGCAAAGCGAAGCGTTATCCATAGAGATGGAACGTGAAGAAGCGGCAGACGGAGAGCGGTGTGAGGAGATGGATTCCGCAGATGAAATGGATGTAGTTGGAGCGGACGATGAGCAGGGAGATGTTGGACGCGTTTTAGCGGCTGCCTCGAACACCAAAACGGATATCACGACAAGTGGAGACTGCGATGGTGAAGGTGTTGCGGAAGGAGAAATGGAAGAGGAAGAAGACGATGAGGCTGTTAGTCTTTGCAGTGAAGACAGCGAACTGTCTGTGGGCCAGGAGGAAGGTGGTAGCGTTATGTCAACGAAGGCCAGACAAATGGCCACCAGTTTTTGTGATTTCACCCAACAGCGCCGTATCTTGCTTAGCAATGTTGGTAATATGATGGCGCTTTGTACGCCGTCGGCTTTTAGCAGCGTACAAGCGGCTGCTTCCGCTGCCTGCGCTGACGGCAGTGATGCGCGCTCAAGTGCTTCAACAGATGATACCAACACACAAATGGCGGCGGACGAGGAGAGTATTGGCAGTAGCACAGGCTTGACTATACATCAAACCGCATTGCCGCCGCCGCCGCATAGCACAGTGATTGACCCCTACAATGTTATGGCCAACGCGCTGCGTATGCCGGTTCCTGTGATGCCTCGCGTTAGTACACAAACCACACATTCACCCTTTCAAACCGAACTTATGCGAAAATCACATTTGTACGCTGAAGAATTGATGAAACAACAAATGCAATTTATGGCTGCAGCGCGTGCTAGCGCATTTACGTTGCGTGGCACAAACGCTGCAGATGTGTCCGCTGTGGAGAGACGCGCTTTCGCGCGCGTTCAAAGCGCATCACAACAACAAATACCCAACTTGGCAGCGGGCATACAATCGCAATTGACGGCTATCACAAAAATGTCACAATTGAGCGCGGCTGCAGCAGCCGCTGCCGTTGCTGTAGCAGCGGTGGCCAACAATAATCAACCTGCGCATCATGCGCATCACCAACAACAACAGCAACACAAAACAAACTTGCCAAATAACGCGGATGCGCTAACTAAATTTGGCGCCGCCTTGACGTCAGCACCCGCGCACCTCTTACCCAACCATGCGAGTGGCGCTATATCAAGCTTGAGTCAATTGCAGGCGCAAATGCAAGCGCATTTCCCTTATGCGCATAGCAATCATGTGCACAACAATAACAACAACAACAACCTCAACCACAACAATAACTTAAATGAACCTGCGCTCAAATTTAGTATTGATAATATTTTAAAAGCTGACTTTGGCAGGCGCCTAGCGGAAGGTGCGGCATGCATAGCGGCTTATAATAATGGCACGCGCGCCGCAAAAATGTCCAGCGCTGTGAACAATAACAACACTACGCAACGCTCACGTAAAACATTGACGTCATTATCAGCTGCAAATGCGCCTAGCAGCGCTGGTGCTGTGAAATCGCCAATCGCCATCGATTTAACTAATCTGGGGTCTGCGTCGACTGCTTCAGCTGCGGCGCCTTCGGCAGCAACGCTTAGCTTTTCACACACACTCGCTAACATTTGTACGAATAGCAGCGATTCGAATAGCACAGCGGTGAGTAGTAGCTATGGCGGCGCTTCAGAAAATGCCAAATCACCTGGGAGCGCGGCGGCGGCTGCTAATGGCGATTTTGGTGCATTCAGCGCGACAAAATGTGCAACTTCTGCAACTGCGGAGTTGAGTGCAAAAGCCTCGGATGAAATGAATGGAAGCAGCGGCAACAAATCTAGCGGTACGGGTGCAAGCGGTAGCGGTCCCATTGTGTGGCCAGCGTGGGTTTATTGTACGCGCTACAGCGATCGACCAAGTTCAGGTAGGTGGAAAATTTAAAATTTTTTGAAAAAAGCTAGGCTTAAAGGCTTTGAAATAGGCAGTTAAAATAAAAAAAAAAATCAAAATTAAGTAAGAAATACCGATCTAAGCTGTTGTCGTCTCTGTATGGGCTTCCACGCCAACTTGCAGGGAGCACTTTTTAGTTACTCTTTTAGCTTTAGCGAACTCTGAACATCATCTGTCATGAATAGCAAATTTTTTCAAGAATATTTTTGGGGTTTTATATCGGTTCCAAATTCTTTAAACAAAATTGAAGTGTTTTTTTGCTAAGAAGTTTGCATCCAATTCGTGGAAAAAACATTTGCGAAGTTGAGCTTGAGACCAAGTCACATCTATAATTCCCACTCTTAAGATCAATCTTCCTCTTCCTGCTCCGCGCCCTATCCCTGACCTTCTATCTAACTTTTTATTGCACTTTTCAGGAGTATAGGAAAAGAGGGGAAAGAGTATGGGACTAATATTAATTTAGACTGTATTAAGACTCCTTAAAAATTTTTAGTATTCTACTATGAGTACTGCCGTATCCCATTTGTATAAAAGTTGTAACCTTCACTTCTTCAGCCTAACCCGGTTTTCTTGAGATGTTCAAGCCCGGCTTGATAAAGTAAAATCGGCTGCTTTGGGAACGCAGCGCCCCACAAACAAATGTGTTATATATCATGCAGTGGCGGATACCCCCTTCGTAATCCAAAAAGTCATACTTTTTCAGGAATTGTGGATAAAGGATGCCCTCGAAATTTCATTAAAAAAAATTTGCATTTCCCTACCCAAAATCCGGGATCCGCCACTGATATCATGCGTAGGGACTATGGACCCCTTCAGCTAGGTATTCAAGTGACTAGTAACTATACCCTAGTTAGTTATATTATCCCTCATATTTCAGATCTCCTTCAGTATTGCTAACTATTCAACCAAAATTGGTCTACTTCTTCCCAAATTTTACTCCCCAAACTCTAATCCGAAGCTTCTAAAAATCACAAAACAAAAACAATTAACCAAAATACTTTTGGATACACCAAAGTTGCTTGTGGTCTAACAACAATTTATCAGAGTGTATTTGAGGCAGCAAGGATGAGTTAACCAAAATGAGAATTCCCTGCGGTGCCATAAACCAAATCCATAAGTACCCATAATTGTAAGAACAAGTACCTACTTGACATAATGCCGCAAGAGTGAAAGTAGCAAGGATACATTTTGGGGGAAGTGGAGCGCCATGGTGAAAAAATTATTTGAAGTGACTGGGTGTGCAAGTGGGTAAAGGGGGCAAACAAATACACTCACTACGGCAAGTGCGTGGTGAATGCCGTACCAAAACTGCAGGCCATATTAGCGACGTTTAGCTGGAGAGGCAAAAGAGTGTCATGAGATGAAAGTTATATGAGGTATACTTGATAAGTGGAACGGTTTAGCATAATGAGCTTAAGTAATGTTTAGAAATGCTTGAAAAAACACACAAACATACTCATCAACTTAGTTCAATCGTTTGTTTACAAGAGATCTGATACACACATCTTTAGATGTGGCGGGGCTACCGAACGCGTATAAAAAGCCATAAGCGGTTTCGCTTCTAAGGCCCGGTTTTTCAGTGCAAGTTTAACTCAATTTGTCAGTTAAACTAAGCTTAAACTTGCTATGCAGTTTTTCAGTCAACTTTGAACGAAGTTTAAACGGAGTTTAATCGGGCAATCTGCCAGGGTTAAACTCTAGTTAACCTGTCAGCTGTTTGCATAGTTGATTGTTTTAATTGTGAAGTATTTGGTGACAAATTCTTGCTTCTGGACATTTGAAATTTATTTATATTTATATATTTTATTTAACTTGTACACGGCGTATCTTTATATTTGTTCACACCGATTTTTCATTTAGCAATTGCGTTAAATATGGGTGTTTCCACGGTCGCGAACAGTACGTTCGTACGCGTTTATGGGCCAAAAACAAAGTAAACATAGGTTTTTGATTTTTTTTTTTTGCTACTTTGATAGCATTTTGGAACGTCAATTTTAGGTGCAAGAGGCAGGTTTGTTCGATTTTTAGTTTAGACTGTGGGGGCAATAAACATGTGGTCGCGAACGTACGCAAAATGGAAGTGACTTTTTTGTGCAACTGGAAAAATTCAAAATTCAGCGAAATGGAATGGATTTTTTCAAAATGGTTGATACCATATTGAAGTGGCATAAAGTGACTTTCTTTTCGTTTATTTCGCTTTAAAATATCTTCAGTACATTTTTATATATACGCTTAAATATCGGTCGCGAACGTACGATTTTTCCATACACTTTCTTTTCCTATTTTCGGCATAATGTTTTACAAATTATATGAATAGGAACACTTAATTCACAAGTTTAAATCTTATATGTTGTATTTATAAAGAAAGAAGATAGCATAAATTATTAGACTCTACTGAAATCCCGCGGTTCACACCGAAAGACTCGAAAGTGGCTTGCATAACATAAAGTATACTCACTTTAATGTATAGGTGGAAAATTTATGAATAACTTCATTAAAATTATTCAAAACCCTATGATCCATTATTAACCATGCAAAAAAAGTATATTAACAACCTATTTTTTCTTGCTTCAGTTTTTGGTAGGTAAAAATATATCAAAATGCAAAACGGTCGCGAACGTACGCAACTTTGAGAATAAAAAAAAAGGTTTGGTAAACCCTTCAAGAGAAGTAGTTTTGGTTTTCAATTAAGTGCACTCAACCGGCTTTAGAAATGTAGTTCTATACATTTCCTTACACTCCTTGAGAAGTGGTAATAAAAAATGTATTTTTTTGGTCGCGAACGTACGATCCAGGCAGAGGTAAAAGTTTCAATAAAAATTTACAGTTAAGACATCGTCGTTCACTCTTCTTTCATTTTGATGGTCTTAACTGATATTCATGGGGGTATTTTGGTGCAAAAAAGGGTCGCTAGTATAAGTCGAACATGTGAAAAAATTGAAAAGAAACAGGCCTTTAAAACTGGCTGGAAATGAAAAAATTTTTTTTTCATGTTTCAAGCCAAATTATTCATAAAAAAAATTTAAATCTAATTCCAAACCTTTATATTTATAAAAATTTGGGTAATTTTGTATAACAGGGTTAAACAATAATTTATTTTTATTAACATTTAAAATTTTTGCTCTGGTTGACCATTCTACGGAAATGCTCATATGTAAACGAATGTTATCTGTTGCCGATCTAGATAAAAAAAAACCAAAGTTTTCGAGACGATGAAAGTAAATTTTCTAATTTGCAAATTTTTTCACTCCCTTTTTTTTTTGAACTACAGTGCTTACCAAATGTCATATTTTTTTCGGAAGGGGGTCAGAACTGCTTTCGCTTTAATATGGTCCTTCTTTTTATCGCGAACCTGCTCGTCGTCTGTTGAGGCGAATGCTGCTAAGTTGGTAAGGTTTTAAAAAGTATCTTATTAAGTCTTAGGCCTGGAAAATTCGGTGTGGTCGATCAGCCCACGTATGCTTTTCTAAACAAAACTAAAAAAGTCATTCCCCACTTTTGTTCCAAGGTCCCTATAGAAAAAAAGAAATTACACTCCCATATGATATCCTATTTAAAGCAAAAAAAAGTTTCCTGACCAGATAGATTTGAGTTTAAGAGTACCTAGTTGTGCGATATCTCACAACTACATAGCTCGTCATACTCCAGGGAAGTAGCAGCTGTCTATTTCGCTTTGTTGTTGTTTATGTATTTTATTAATTTATCTTGTTTCGGGGTGTTACCTAACCGCATATGTTTATCAGGGGTTGTTCGCACATTGTAACTTGTTATTGTTGTACAAGCTCAACACACTACATTTTGTATTTATGTATGTATGTATGTGTGTACCATATCAATTATTTATTGCTCAGCCACTTACTGTGTGTTGTTTTGTTGTTATGATTATTTGTGTTATGCGTTAAGTTTTGATTAGTTGCGCATGTGTTTGTGTGATAAATGAACGTGTAAAATGCATTTGAAGTACTAAGATCGTTTAGGCTTTTGTAATCGAGTGCATACTTGAAAGCCTTAAAGTAGGCTATGATTGAAAATGTTGACGGTTTGGGAAACATAGCCAAGTTTTTTATTATTAACCGTACTATCATGATACCATACTATTATTATGTTTTGTCAAAATAGTTTATATTGCATTATGAAGGTGGGATAGTGGCATCCATGGTTCCATTAAAGGGTTGAAAAAATTCGCCTTCGGAAAATTTATTAAATTTTGATGTGTGAAGTTATCGATTGAATAGTTATTTTTCCCCCTAAAATAAGAGGGAACGATTAGTTACCGAAATATGCTCATATAGGTGTCTTTGTCACGACTCCGGTGCTATCAAACCTATGGGTCTCTTGTTCATTTAACAAATATTGAAATTTGTTTTATAAAACTTTATTGCTTCATGATTTTGTTCCAAAATGAAGCTCAGCGTTTATATTATTGTTGTTGGCTATCTCTATTCAAAACATTGTTGTTTTTTTCGATGTATTGCCGCAAAAATATTCCCTTCTTAAGAAGAAGCATTCCTTGGTGGTTATGTAATTTTTGAAACTTGAACTTCCCAGTAGAACTTAAAGCGAGATCTCCTCAAGCAATGATAAGAGAGTAGGTTCTCCCACTAACACCCTTTCAAATGAATAACAGAGATGTCTACACTGTGTGCTCCGATTTTACTAATATTGGATCAATAAATTTGGAGTCCTCCTCAAGTTATTAAGAAAAGATTCCTTCCTCCTATATATTTTTGGAGCGAAAGTAGATAATTCTCCAAATTCTACCTAGCTAAAAGCTTTTTGAGCAAGCCGAAAAGAAAAACATTTTAAAGATATTATAAAATATACATACATATATATTCAGGCCCGATACCATGTTTGGTTAGCTATGCTTTGCTTCCATTCCTTCATTTGATTCAAAGATCTGTAGAATTCGCCAAAACTACCCCATTACTCGATTGCGATTCATGAAAAAGTAATATAAACTTCATTTTTGTTTTTTGGGAGATGAAAGAGATATATTCTATTATTCATAGTTCCACAATCAGAGCTAGTTCTTTATATATTTCGAGTGTCACCGATGAAAACAATACTTAGAAAATTTAGTCAGAAAGTTTTTAACGCAATATTTATGGGAAAATGGGCAGCTAACAGAGTTGTTGTCGGTAGTTCGCGAACAGCGTTCAGTAAGCCTGTGAATATATTTTTAAGCCACTAAGGCAGGGTGGGACTAAAGAATACTGTGCGCAGTTGCATGTTGAAAAATACAAGTACAGAGTATGCATGAAGTTTAAACCGGGCAAGGCAAACAATTTCGTTATCTTAAATATCGTGGACAGGTATACAGTACAGAACACTTTTACCGACAGATCCACACTGTCTATGAGTCCTGAAAAATGTCGTTAATTAATTTTCAAAATTCTTCTTCTCTCGCATATTTAGCAGCCAATTTGCAATAGTTTGACTAGACCCCCATATAAATTAAGCAAATATGTACATACACACTTACATTTGCATATATGTATACATTGTACATATATGTATATACATACATATATGCTACATAACAAGGCATACACTCGTAATTCGACAATGAAAACATAAAAAAATTTGACGACTGTCATTTTCATTTATTGCTAGTTTAATTGACAATTGGCACATTTTATATCTCGCATCTGCATTTTTTCGGGTGTCAAATTTTGCATTTTTGATTGCAACTAATTGCTTGAGAATTTGAAAATAAAATTTTTATGTATTTAACAATATTTTTGCTTGTTATTGAAATTTAAGACAGACTGAAGAGATAGCAGCGGGAGAACAAGAAAAACGAAATCCTCACGATGTGTTGAAAAAAAGTCAAAACTTAAAAAACAAAAGACATTTCTGACTTCACAGATATTTTTGATCGAACTAAAAAAAATTAAATAATACTTAAGGTTAACCATTTTTGGAAATTATTATAGTTTCACATTGTTACAGTGGGGGCTGAAGAAATAGCGACAATATTTCAGTTGTAATTGTTTCCAAATTCTAATTATGTATTTCTTTGTTCTAAATTATTTAATTTAAAATTTGGGGTTGATCTGTATCAGAAACATAGGACATCATAACTTTTTTAGAAGTTTTTCTAGTAGGTACATTCATAATAAAAACTCAGCAAGTAATAAAATGAAATGAGAAGCGCGGTTAAATTTAGAGAACTTTGCATATTTGCAATTTTTAAGTGTTCAGTGCTATAAATGCGCTCAAGGACCGAAATTATAACTTGTATTTCACATTTATTAAGAGTTTGTTTGCTTTTTTATTTTAATGGAAAAAAAAATTAAGATCGTGATTTTGTAAATTATTTCTAAACTACCGCTTACCCGTGGTTTCACCTCACAATTCTATAAAAAATATGCCATGTAAATAAAACAAATTCAGTGGTCTAGCCTAAATACTTCCAGAGATATGGACTTTAAAGAACTTCTTTCGTATGGGGGGTGCCATGCTCCCTTTTTTGCTATTCCTAGTTTTCAGGCAGGTGTTAAGGATTAATCTCATACATATAATCCCTTACCAAATTTCAGTGGTTTAACTCAAATTCTTTCAGAGATATAGACTATGAAATATTATATCGTATAGGAGGGGCCACAGTGCTTGTGCATAAATTGAATTATATATGTACATATATAGACTAGCAGGGTACCTGGCGTTGCTCGGGATGTAAGTAGTTAAGGGACCTTTTAAAATCAATAATATACTTAAAGATTTTATATTTATATAATATTATTGCCTACTGAAGAATTTACCAATTTAAATTTTCTTTTGCGGTAGGTATTCGTTGGTAACGTTAGCGGGCCCTTCAAGAATTCAATTTTGACAAATTGTATCAGGATGAATGCAAATTCAAATGTTGATTTGATACCATATTATAGTTTAATGTTACGGTTTTTCGGCAATCGCATTTTTACCGATAACTCAGTTTATAATATATGTAATAAATTTATCGAAGTCCAAATTTTTCGAAAGCCATGAGGTGTGTGAACCAGAACCAAAATCACACATCCATAGCATAACTGTCTGCGAGTGGAAATATGGGACATCACATGAACGCTCTCTCAAACCTAACCTAAACTAGGCCACACATACATAGCCACTCTTTTAATCGCAAACAAATTTTATACGTGCCTGAACCTTAATTCGTTTTTCAATTACTTTTTGGAATGGGTAATTTGTAATTTTTTTTCCATTCCTTGTAATGTAAAATGAAAATTTTTCAATTACATTACATTTCAATTACATTTTCAATTCCTTTCAAAGCCCATTACTTTTGAAATTACAATTCCAAAAAGTAATTTTTTTCAATTCCTTGTAATTGAGCCTCTGTGGAGCAAAGTAATTGGTTACATTTTCCAATTACTGGGGAATGTAATTTTAATTGTAATGTAATTGATTTTACCCAGCTCTGTTTATAATATTAGTATGATAGATAGATGCTTCCGAATTCATTAACCGAGATTAAGTAGTTATTAAATGTCCTGAACATGTCTGTTTTAATCGATATATCGAAATCGACATAGAAAAGTCTTCTAAAAATCGATATTTTGCTAGGATAAAGCAATGATTACTTGCATTGTGTGGGGCTTCTTTCTACTTTCTGCTCCAACGCACCGATCTCTTTCATTTTCCCAAGCTTATAATTTCACTTACCACTTAAATGATTTAACGATGATTTCAACACATTTTGGCAATAACCACCAAAGGACGAAAAAACTACAACAAAAGTCCATACGAAACCTCAAAAATTACTAACTGCCTTTCCACTGCAGAGGCGCCATTTACCGCAGCAGACAAATTTGGAAAATCTAGCCACCATAAACGCACTTGTTTCTGCTGCCTTTTGCTTTGTTTTTGTGGAAGTTTTACTCTGCTTTTTTTTTACTGGCGGCCGCGAAAATGATGCAGCAATTACCTTCTTTTTCGAAAAGACTTGCTCCTCTATGTTTGTGTGTGGATAATTTAGGAATGTCAGCATTCTTGTCTTCGAGGAGGGGGTGGTGATCGGGGGCCACAGTAATTTTGCAGATGCGCCAACATACTATTTAATAGATACGTCGGTATGTGAATGTGTTTTTGTTAGATAAACGTAGAGCGTTCAACGGAAGTTTGGAAAATTGCGCAATTGAAGAAAATTGAAAAACGTTTGTTTACTTTTGGTGTTGCAATTGAGGGGAAATTGCTTAATGGTCGACACGTTGCAAATTGAAAATTGCACTGAAAAATGCCACAAAGTGACGAAAGAGAAAGAGATATGAGAGAGAGAGAGATAGCATGTGATACGTTTAAGTGGCAAGGATAGTAAGTGGATACGAGCAGCGTTTCAAGGTGCCCTTGTCTGAAGGCAAAACATTTAAATTGCTTTGAAGAACTAATTTTTATTTAAATTGTTTTGTTAGTGCAATTTTAAAGTAGCTGCACATTTGTACGGTTTGTTTACACAGTCAAGTGTGGCAGTGACAGTTAAATTGATTAAAATAGAAATAGAATGATTCAGGTGGATAGTTATAGGAAAAACGTTAGACCATTACAGCAATTCTTAGGTTGTTACAAATCTTGTATGTATGTTCATTTTTATATACTTTAGCAGTATGCCCCACAAGAAATCAAGCAATATTCAACTGGGAAATATAGCAAAATTTAAATTAAATATTTTGAGGAACTTTTTTAAAGATATTTTTTAAGTAAATATTTATGAAATAAACGAGCTCAAGGCCATGAAAAAAAGGTTTATGAAAATTATCATTATTCTTATTTTTATAATTTCTTATTAATTTTCCAAATTATTTACATATTTGAATATGAAAGAAAAAAGATATAATCGCCACAGATTTTGGAAAATTTTCTCTAAAACTTCTTAAACCGATAAATTTTGGCCACGTTCTGTCAACCATTGGTCTATTGGAACAATGGTTTGTCTCTCGGCTAAATTCCTATTTCTATTCGTTTTTACTACTCATTTGCAAAAGCGTTAGCAATCTGTTGGTATTATTGTAGCGTATGTTAGATATGTTAATATATTCCTAAACTCTTTGGAACAAAAGAAGATACGACTTAAACAAGCCACAAACGCATTCTCTTGACCCAATTATTACCCAGCTAATCAAAGTCGGAGCGCTCCGAAATAATGATCAAAAGGGAGACCAAACCAATACTTTACTTAAAATAAATAAATATTGTAAAACGAATAAACACCAAGACTGTATTATATAAGTGATTTAGGGTATTCTCTGACGTAGGTTGAGTATTCTTTCTGAATGTTTATCGATAGTCGATAGTTGTAAATCAAATAATTTTATTTTATAAGGTAAAATTTTGTACTCAAAGACTTGTTTTATTTTTGTCATAAAACAAGCTTTCTAAAACAGAAAAATAATAATAAAATGTATTGAAACGAAAGAAATTTGGTATAAAACAAGTAAGGAAGTCTAAGTTCGGGTGAACCGAACATTAAATACCCAGCGTTAGTTTTCAGAACGAGATACAAATACCATGACTTGGCAATGATATAGGCCCTAGAATCTTATTTGAAATTTTCTATATTAAAAAGGGGGCGTGGTTATCATCCGATTTCGCCCATTTTCAATAGCAACCTACCTTGGCCAGAAAGTAACCTGTATGCAAAATTTCATGCAAATATCTCAATTTTAACTCAAGTTATCGTGTACACGGACGGACAGACGTACAGACGGACGGACGGACATGCCTTAATCAATTCCTCTTTTCAACCTAAGAACTTTCATATATGGAACTCTATATCTAACTCGATTACATAGTACCGTTATGTGGACAAAATTATAATACCCTTGTACTAGTACCAGTACGCTGGGTATAAAAACGTCCAATACCAAGTTCAAATAAATTTTGTAGGGCTGTGCGATTAATTGATTAATCAAAATTTTGATTAACCATAATTTGGATTACTCAATTAATCGATTAATTATGATTTTTGATTAATTAAGAAGGGTGTTTACTCGATCAATCAAGATTTCGATCAATCGAAAAGAAAATTTGTCGATTAATCGCCTTTTAGATTAATCGTTTTTTGAATAAAATGATTAATCATGTATTAAAACGGCACAAATTTAGTATTTTCTTGATACTTCAACCATTTGTTGCATCTCCGACATTTTGCCCATTCGTCATCGGACAACGCCTTTAAATTTTCTTAATTTTTTAATATTTGGTTTTTATATGTATTTTTTTTATTTTCAGCTATTTCAAGGCAAACTTTCACATTTAAAAAATGAGTAAATTAATCAGTTTTTGATTAACCATTTGTAAAAATACTCGAGTAACGCTCGTTTTGATTACTCATAATTTTGATTAATCGATTAATCGATTAACTGAAAATTTAATTATTCAACTTACTTGATTAATCGAATAAAGGCACAGCCCTAAAATTTTGTAAGAACTTGAACAAAAATATTCTCTAACAAGTAAGGAAGTCTAAGTTCGGGTGAACCGAACATTAAATACCCAGCGTTAGTTTTTAGAAAAAGGGGGCGTGGTTTTCATCCGATTTCGCCCATTTTAAAAACCAATCTATGCCGAGCCTAAACAATAGCGAATTTGGTGGGCGCGGCCACGCTCCTTGCTTATAAAGCTTTAACCGCTTACATGAGCCAAAAGTACTGAATCGATCTTTTCAAGGGTTATACCATGTCCTATATATAACTTTGGAAAAGAAGGCGTGCCATGCCCATAACTTTTAACGTATTTTGTGAAATTTTTCGATGTACGGATATATGTGTCCATTAATCAATATTTACATAATTTTAAAAAAGTGGGTGGTGGCACGCCCACGGATTTTATTATGTTGTTTGTCCCTATTGAAGATCAGTTTTCATTGCAGATCTTTATGATACTTTCACAGTGGCTTGTTAATAGTGAAATGTTGATATTTTGTTTATTCACTTGTGGGCGGTGCCACGCCCATTTTCCAAAATATTACCAAAAAAGCCTTTAAACATCACTAATAACATCATCAGGTGAATGAGTGTACTAAATTTTAGCATTATATCTGTATCAGTTAAACAGATATTGCATATTCCGGTTTCCTAACTCTCGTTTAGAGAACTTTAGTCCAAAAAGGGGCGTGGTCGTTCACCGATTTTTCTTATTTTCTGTGGTAGTACTCTACATAAACATAACATGCCTGGAACCTAGTTTCGTAAACCTATCTCACACCGTTCTGAAGTTATTAGCAGTCGAATTTGAAAATTGCTTGACTCATAAGTGGGCGGTGCCACGCCCACTTTCCAAAATTTTGCAAAAATAATGTAAAGAATATGAAAATTGATGTAAGTACCAAATAATATTATTATAGCGGTATCAGTTAATTAGATATGGACTTTTCAATATTTCCACCTCCTTTCAATATAACTTTTATAAAAAAGTAGGCGTGGTCGCCAAGCGATTTCGTTTATTTTCTATATCTGAATTTAACACAACAATAGTATGCCCTCTACAAAATTTCGTTATACTAGCATAAACTGTTCTCAAGTTATTAGGAGTCAAAATTTTAAAATTTCTTCAAATATATGGGGGCGGTGCCACGCCCCTTTTCAAAAAATTTGGTAAAATCCGCCTAAGAACATATAAATCAATACATATTGCAAATTTTATCATTGTAGCTGCTTCTGATATTGAATTAACCCGTTTTATACGTTTTTCGAAATTTTCGATATCGAAAAAGGGGGCGTGGTTATCATCCGATTTCGCCCATTTTCAATAGCAACCTACCTTGGCCAGAAAGTAACCTGTATGCAAAATTTCATGCAAATATCTCAATTTTTACTCTAGTTATCGTGTACACGGACAGACGGACAGACGGACAGACGGACGGACATGCCTTAATCAATTCCTCTTTTCAACCTAAGAACTTTCATATATGGAACTCTATATATAACTCGATTATTTTGTGCCGTTACATAGTACCGTTATGTGGACAAAATTAATATACCCTTGTACTAGTACTAGTACGCTGGGTATAAAAATAGTTTTAATAATTATTAAATAATTTTTTACTGCCTTTCATGTGAGCATGGCCTCTTCTAGCGGATCATACAAATCGAGATACAATAAAAGTTGCTACAAAAGCACATGTTGTTTGCAGACATATTCGGCGATTAGGTCTGCTTCATATTTTGCTACTAGTTTTATTTTTATTTATGCATTTTTATTGTTGTCTTTTTTATTTGTTTGTGGTGGTCGGTTTAATAGTTGACGTTTACAACTGCGTATTGCGGTTAAATTATCTGATCGCTGCTGTCGCTGAAAATGACATTTTAATGAAATGTTCAATGTTTAGTTGCAGATGTTTTTGTTGTTGTTTTATTGTATTTGTTGCTACAATTTGGTTCGCCATATTTGTCGGTTAAATGAAAACTAAATGCTTGAATTTATAATTAAGTATCGACAATGTTTGTATGTATGTATGTTCTCGTATGCTTGTTCTACATGTGTAAACGCATTTGTTGCAATGTTGCAAGGTGAAATGCTATAATTGGCTAACGGAGTGACATTTTTATTTGTGAAGTAGAGCAAGGAAATGTTTTCATTAAATAATTAATTTTTTTTTAAATTCGCTTAGTGGAACAATTCTGCCTTCCAATAGAGCTCGACCACTATTTTACTAGAAGAAGAAGCTGCTGAAACTACCTAGCTGCTGGGCACGAAAGAGGGATGTAAGCACTCACTAAAACTCCATTGATTCGGAAACTAACAGACTAGAAACCCCGCTTGTGGCTTTGCATCTTTAGAAATTCAATTCATTTATATTTGGGAGAGCAGTCTCTGACTTTGCGATGACCACCCAGAACAGGCTCAACCCTTGTGGGTTAACCCTTTTATTGCTCTTTCGCCTGTAGTTGTTTCAGGTTAGTGAGTAAGCAGAGCACTACTTCCAATCGGTGTTTCTCAATTTCCCCTTTCTTCTAATGCTACACTCCAGTCAGCCAGAAAGCAGAAATTTCAATAAGATTTTAATAACTTGATTACGTACATATGTACATATAAGACGAGACGAGTAATGCAAAGAATGTGGTTTGCAAAGTTAACCGGAAATGACGAAAACGTCCATTAATAGTATGTAGGATGGCGGCTAAGAGAATGCGCCATATGTGAGAAAGCTTTTGCTAGGGGTAATAAGAACAACAAGCAGATCATCACGTCGAGGAAAACTATAAAATGCATTAAACATGCGAAAAGCAAAAACTTGTTGGGCAAATGTTTTGAGCCATTAGTCGCCGCCCGACAACCGACAGCACAACAATCAATAGCGGTAATAACTGCAATAATAAATGAAAAATGCTACAAGGAGAGGAATTTCCGGAGGCAGGTGGAGGAGGGCTAAAACTGCGTAGTATGAAGGAGATAAAGGTGGCGGCAACAAATAGCTAGCCAACCAGCCAGCCAGCCAACCAATGCCAATCAGTGCATAATCAAAACAAACAAAATTGTGCAACAACAATGCATACAAGTAAAGTGAATCCAACAATAACAACATAGTGAGAATATCAACAAATAAATATCTGAAAATTGCCTTCTGTCGATTGCCCATTGCTGCTGTGCCGTTAGAAACTAATTGCCACTGTTGTTATTGTTGTTGTTACTATTGTGTTATAACATAGCAATCAACTGCCAAGGAATATAGCCATTTTATGGTGAGGGCTGCGCATACAGAGTTAGGTAAAGTACACCCTCAATAAAGGGAACATGCAAACATCAGCTATTTAACTGCATTTTTTGAACTTTAAGTTATTTCCTTTGTCAGCTAACCTTAAATATTTTTAATAACAAATTTTTTTAAAATGATTTTTTTTTTAAATACAACCAAAGCTTTTTTTTCAGTTTTGTCAGACATAAAAACTGAAAAGAAACATTTTACGCAAAGTAAAAAAAAAAATAAAAAAATAACATCAAATAAAATAAAATAAAAAAAAATAAAATAACATAAAATAAAATAAAATAAAATAAAATAAAATAAAATAAAATAAAATAAAATGAAATGAAATAAAATAAAATAAAATAAAATAAAATAAAATAAAATAAAATAAAATAAAATAAAATAAAATAAAATAAAATAAAATAAAATAAAATAAAATAAAATAAAATAAAATAAAATAAAATAAAATAAAATAAAATAAAATAAAATAAAATAAAATAAAATAAAATAAAGTAAAATAAAAATAAAATAAAATAAAATGAAATGAAATAAAATAAAATAAAATAAAATAACATAACATAAAATAAAATAATATAATATAAAATAAAATAAAATAAAATGAAATAAAATAAAATAAAATAAAATAAAGTAACATAACATAAAATAAAATAAAATAAAGTAAAATAAAATAAAATAAAATAAAATAAAATAAAATAAAATAAAATAAAATGAAACAAATTAAAATAAATTAAAATAAAATAAAATAAAATAAAATAAAATAACATCAAACAAAATAAAAAATAAAATAAAATAAAATAAAATAAAATAAAATAAAATAAAATAAAATAAAATAAAATAAAATAAAATAAAATAAAATAAAATAAAATAAAATAAAATAAAATAAAATAAAATAAAATAAAATAAAGTAAAATAAAAATAAAATAAAATAAAATAAAATAAAATGAAATAAAATAAAATAAAATAACATAACATAAAATAAAATAATATAATATAAAATAAAATAAAATAAAATAAAATAACATAACATAAAATAAAATAAAATAAAGTAAAATAAAATAAAATAAAATAAAATAAAATAAAATAAAATAAAATAAAATAAAATAAAATAAAATAAAATAAAATAAAATAAAATAAAATAAAATAAAATAAAATAAAATAAAATAAAATAAAATAAAATAAAATAAAATAAAATAAAATAAAATAAAATAAAATAAAATAAAATAAAATAAAATAAAATAAAATAAAATAAAATAAAATAAAATAAAATAAAATAAAATAAAATAAAATAAAATAAAATAAAACAAATTAAAATAAAATAAAATAAAATAAAATAAAATAAAATAAAATAAAATAAATTAAAATAAAATAAAATAAAAAATAAAATAAAAAAAAATAAAACAAAATAAAAAATAAAATAAAATAAAATAAAACAAAATAAAAATTAAAATAAAATAAAATAAAAAATAAAATAAAATAACATAAAACAAAATAAAAAATAAAATAAAATAAAATAAAATAAAATAAAATAACATACAATAAAATAAAATAAAATTAAATTCAATGAAATAAAATAGGTCAAATAAGTTTACACAAACCAAAATTTTCTTGTAATGCATATCGGGAGTGCACTGTATCGGTGTATGTAGTGTAGCATGCATTTTAACAAATCTATGAACTTGAGAAAATACCGATCGCGTCGCTGTTGTCTAAACACTCCATGCGACTCCAGTCATCTTGGAACGTGCAGAAACAGTTTAGCACCGCACCAACAACAACAGCATACAGTTAGACGGCAGTGGCAGTGGAAATTGTTAAACAAACCATCAGAGACGTACGTTTATATCGACGGCGGCTCCATTAAATCATAATTAAAAAGTCGCACGTCGGCGTGAACGTATCATTTTCCAATTAATTATTCAAAGATTTCCACTTTTCGCATTTGGAATGCACCAACCTCCTTCGAAATAAATAATAACAAGATATACAACAACTATGCTAAGCGCCAGCAAACGCCTTCTTCTACTTTTAGTAGTTGTGTATGTTGTTGGTATTGCCGTTGGAGGCCGCCACCTGCTGCACGATGGCAGGCGTCGGTTTCCGCGTCATCGATTGTTGGAAGAGTGGAAAATATTTAATTGCTGACGTATGTACGAGTATGTTGTTGGAGTTGTTGCATTTGTTGCGTTTTTGTAGTTGAACTGGTTGGTATGATTTTTATTATTGTTGTGGCAAATTTTAATGTTCTCTTTGGCGACTGCTGTTGAAATGATTCATGGGTTTTGTTGCTTTTGTTGTTTTTTTTTGCCTTTGTTGTGCTGTTGTTATTATTTTTCGTTGTTTTAGTTTGTTAAGACGTCCAATTTTCACATCGTTTTGAATGCGCAAACATTTCCACCAAGTTGTCGGTTAAATTGCGCACATTGCTGAATGATTGTTGCATGCAACATTACGCATTATACTTGCAACATGTTTGGTATAAATGCCATGTACATACATACATAAATTAAGAAACAAATTCAATCTGTATAATAACTTGTGACCGAAATTTCTGATGCAGAACTAGTTTGCTCAGAGCTACATACATCTGTACTAGTTAAAAAACTGTCATTTGCAGATCCTATTGGAAAAAGTTTCAAATGTTACTTTGTCGTCTGAGTAGCACATAAAAAAAAAGATTTTTTCCAAGAAAGCTTTCTTATGAAAATAATTCCTTAGGTCATTGCCACAGCAGTTTCGGTATTTGGTTGCAGGGGAAATACATGGATGATGACGAACTAGTCAGGTTTACCACTGCATCAGAAGCGCGCCACTTCAGAACAAAATACTTTCCTTACTGGGATACCCCATAAACATCTATTTAGCAATAAATCATTAAATTTATTCATTTGTTGTTGTAATTAATTGTTGCAAATCGCCATTGATTTGATTTCATTAAAATCGGGTTAATTGCATTGGCTACCGAGATTAGCAATAAACGCGACGTGGTAGAGATGCAAATTTTTTACAATTCAATAATCCCGTAATTTAGATATTCGCTTTTCTCAAAAAATCTAGATTGAGAGAAGTCTAGAAATTTTTTAAGATACTATCTAACTTCAAATAGATAACAGTTATTTAAATTTTCGTGGAAACGGGAAATGATTTATGCACAAACCGACTTTAAGACCTCGTTATTAGATGTTGGAGTAGCGGGACTTTCCAACGCTTTGACGTCCCTACTAAATCATAACCTTCCGCGTTTAGCATGATATCAGGTACGAAGCTCTATAGCTACCAGAAAACCGTTTTTCCCTTCGGGGGGGGCTATGTTCGTCCCGTATCTTGTTGTGGATGACTTTACTCGTGTTGACCGAACTATTAAGATTCAAAGAAGCTGTGGTGTACAGCGCTTCTGCACCTGCAGTAGAAAAAGTTCAGAGTTTTGACTTTGCTTTGTGAAAGCAAATCTCTTTTATTTTCCGCCGAGAAGGGATATACATACATATATATGTATAGTCGCCCATTTGGCAAGAACAGGATCTGCGGTGACCAAATTCGGAGAGCCCTTCTGCGTTGGACCCGTGTGACAGTGGCTCGGTATTTTCAGGAGCTCATTGCATTGCCTACATTTCACGAGCGTACAGCGGTATAGAATCTGAGGCCGATACCAAAAGCTTTAGTCAGCCTGTTTTGGTCTTCAAAAGTGCTAGGGGGAGACAAGCTTGTTATCAAACGGGAAGAAAAGTAGTATATTAATAGTCAGAGCTAACATCGTAAAAAATTATTGAACTCTCCAAGCGCATTACAAACTCAAGCGCTTCTTCATTGCTTCTATTTTCAATTTGAATAAAATGTTTTATTTTTTTTTTCGAATAACTCGATTAAAACATTAAAGGCAGTGATTAAAGCTGGCAGTCGCTCGAAACCATTTCGCATGTCAAAAATCACTCAGCACAGGTGTAGAGACTAATACGCCAAAGGGACGAATAATGAAAGTTGCCCATGCCAAAGTACATGAATAAGCAGATAGGTACATAAATATTGTGACAAAGTAAAATAAAATTACAGCCACGTATATTTTGTATACCAAAAACAACAAAAAAATGGGGAATACCTAGCCCACTTGTCTGCCGTAGAGCCGTCTTTAGTGCAACACAAAATGCAAATCAGTGAAAAATCAGAAATTTCCACGAAATGCTTGGCGAATATAAAGCGAACAAAGCAAAAGAAAACAAAACGGAAAATCATAATAAACTTTGCTACTAAACAGCCTGACTCAGGTCTAATATTCGTCACGTGCTTCATGTGTGAAAGAGGGAATAAATTGTTTTTGTTTTTGTTGCGGCTGATGCAGTCATCGACTGCCAGGAACTCGAAAACACCTTAAATGGCGTATAACAAAATGAACTAAGCCAAGTTGTTAGTTGAAGCTCAGAGGAAAGAATGCATGAAATGTCGGAACAACATAAATATTAGAGGTACACATGTATGTTTGGCAAAATTTCTGGAAAGTACGATGTAAAACACCTTTTCTTAGCAAAAGTCAGTTAGCATACATGTTTTTATCAAACATTTCGGTAATATTGCTGACTAGGTATAAGAGAAGTTCCCGTTATTTCTTCGCCGTTTTCCAATTTGATGAATTTTTTGCAAAACTTGTTTCCTTATGACGAATAATTGTAGTGTTAGTCTTGCTTTTAGTATGTACAAAACTTAGCAAAATTAAGGTGCACCCTAATACTATGTGAGTATTAAGTAAAAGTTGTTGTAGTAAAAGCAATAACAAAACAACATGTTTATGACCTAAATGCATCATGAATATTTGAAGCTGTCACGTCATATGATAATCACTTTGACCGCACGTCACAGAAGCATTGTTGTTGTTGTTTCTGTTGTTCCTCTGGGTGTTGTTAGCAAGAAAAATGGTGCCAGCACATAGGCACAAAAAGGCGGCAGTAGGTGGCAGAGGAGAGTTAACTAAATATATATTTTTTTTGCGAAAAGTGTTCCAAAATGGGGTGTTTGCCCTTATCGTGAGCCTTTGCATGGTATGTATGTTTGTATGTACATATGTATGTGTGTGTGCTCCTATACTGAAGTTTGTACTCATGTTGCGGAAATTGTTGGCGCGCAGTAAATTGAGCCATTGAATTGAAAAAGTTAACTAACTCTTACAGAATTGTAACAACACACCCCTTTTTAACTCATCGGTCAGGCGCATATTTTACATGTTTTAACTGTAGTTGTTGTTGTTTTTGCAAGTCGCCTTCACAGCATTTTTCATCGTAACTTATAATTTGTTTAAATATTCTTTTATAAATTATATTAGATCACATAAATTGTTTTCATAATTATTATATTCGCAAGTAAAAATAAATTTTGTAAAAAAATGTCGGTATGTTTCGCTTTAGAGTTTTTCGCCTTCTCTGTAAATACCTTTAAGCAACAAACCGAGGTACCTCGCATCAGAATGAGTTGTATTTTGGGAATTTAATCTATTCCATTAATTTCATCAAAATCTCAGTGGGTCGTGGTCAATGCATATCGGGTTTAAGATCAGAAAAGAGATGTTCCTATCAAGTATACAGAAAGGAAGAGGAGCTGAGTCGATGTAAAATGTCCGTCGGTCTGTCTGTTTGAATGCAAATTAGTCCCTCAGTTTTTGAGATATCCGGCCATCCAGACAATAATTTGTAACTCCTGGAATTAGGGAACGTTGTATCGTTTGCTCCAGTTATATGAATAGAGCCGATAATGAAAAGAGGTCAGATTTAATCAATATAACTTTCAATTAAATAGGTAAGAACATCAAACCCCGAACAGTTTGTATTTATTGTAAGTGGGTATAACGGCTGGAAGCCCTCTTTACTTTCTATACCTTTCATGAACATGAGATTGTTTTATAACTTTAGTTCGATGTTTGTTAGCATGAGAAAAGGAAGAGATATTCATATGTATGTATATACGGGATCTTTCCAGCTTCTTCACCGAGCGGAACCTGTCACTGTCCCCGACTAAATCGACAGCGACCCTATTCACTACGTGGAATGCGCAGATGGGGCAGGAGTTGAATGTCCACGTAGATGGTGTACCACTACCTACTGTCAACCACCCCAAAATCTTAGGGGTTATATTCGACAATAGCCTCCCCTTCGCTGGTCATGCCACCGCAATAGCTTCAACGGTACAAAGCCGCAACAAGATCCTCAAGTCACGGGCCGGCAGTACTTGGGGCAAAGAAAAAGAAACGTTCCTTGCCACATATGGTCCGACCAGTTATTAACTATGCTGTGCCCATATGGTCGCCTAACCTTCACAACACCAACTGGAGGAAATTTCAACACCGCCATCAGAATGGGAACTAGCTGTTTGCTTATGTCGTCTGAGTCTCACCTCCACCAAGAGGCTAAAATGCTCAATGTTCGCGAGCATGCGGAACTTTTAAGTAGGCAGTTCCTTCTGAACTGTCATAGACCTAGTCATCCGAATCGACAGCTATTGGATGAAACTCGCCCCCCAGAGACACAAGGAAACATCTCCGAAAGCATTATGATGAGATCCGGCATCACATCTCGTTGCCGTTTGATCTACGGGACCACAGGCGGGCCCTAAACGACCTCCACACCGAGTCGGTAGACAGATCCCGGCCTGTGAACCCCGTTATTGGTGCCCAACCACCCGTTCTTGCTGAGGAAGAACGTGTCCTTTCGATGGAAACTAGAGTCATGCTGGCACAACTCCGGTCTGGATATTGCAATAGGCTAAACTCCTATTTATCCAGACTGAACCCCACCATACCAAACACATGCCCTGCATGCGGTATGGCCCCTCATGTCACACAACATCTCTTTTGCTGTTCTTCTGAACACACGCTTCTAACACCTTTATCACTCTGGTCCAACCCTGTTGAAACTGCGCGTTTCCTTGGACTTCCGTTAGAAGAGCTTGATGAAAATTTAGAGTGAATTGGAACTGCTAACAACAACAACAACAAGAGATATACGAATTAATAAGTATGCCGAAATGATCAGGGCGATGATCTTAGTAGATTTAATCATGCCCGTCTGTCTGTTTTAACGCAAAAAAGTACCTCAGTTTATCGGATAAATACAACGGATAGCTCCCATTTATTGTTGTTGTTATTGTTCCGATAAATGAGGGTTTAGGCTATGTATCTTCAAATATAAAATTTGCAGAGTTTGTAATAATTGTAAGTAAGGAGGCACAGCCGAAGAAAACGCTCTCCTTACTCTTTATAATTGAAACCAAACTCTTATTACAGATTTGTACTGGAATTTCTAACCGTGTGTATCACAATAAATATTTACATATGTATGTATTCACACACGCTTAAATTAATTTTTCCGATTGTTTTGTATTGTTGTTTTATGTTCCCCCATAGACACACTCGATCCATTTTCCGAGCTTCATTGCAGCTACATTACCCAAACGAGTTGAAAAAGTAGTGAACCGTTTAGTTTAACTGACATATTTGTTGCACCTCACTACCTTGCAACAGCGCAGGCGCACCACAGTCAACCGGCTGCACCAGTGTTCGTCGTCTATCTTCATCGTCATTATCGGACACAGTGTCATTAGTAATAACCACACATATTATCACTACAGCGCCACTATCATCGTCTAAATGATAACTATTTTTGTAATAATGCCTATGTTTGTGTGTGTGTGTGTGGTATGCACCAACATGGTCAGCAATAAAACTGTCATGCGCGAACAACCAAAATGAGACAAAATCAGCAATGCGGCACAGCTCGGCAGCGCCTGAATGAGCACAAGCCAAGTAGTTAAACAGCTAAAACGGCAGCAGCAAAAGCTTGTTGCAAACACAATAAAATGTCGCGTTAACTGTCTGTGAGCGTTTGTTGTTTCTTAAGTAATCGTTGTTGTATTTAACCAAAAATGGTTGTTTGCCGATTGTGCGCGCGCCACATTAGAAGCGGCTGGCCATGAGCTGCAACAATTGCCGTTTGTTACGGTGCATTGCAGGCGCTTTGGCGATGACCAGTGAAGAGTGGTGCATGTTGCAAGTAAAGTGAAGTGGCATCTTGCAAATATATTCCAATAGGCGTTTTTTTTTTTTTGGTTTTTGTTCTTCTTTTCTTTTTTTGTCAGCTGCATCATATGTGTGCGCGTCTCCAATCGTACCCAGAGGAGTTACCGATCATTGTTGTGGAAGAAAAGCTATTTGTGGTCTTTAAGGGAAATTTCTAGTTTTTTATACTAAATTGCTATTTATATATTTGTTTGTTGTTGCATGAACAATATAAAGTAATTTTTGTTCGTTTGCGGTTAAACCGCATAGTTCGCCGACTTGACTAGTTATCATTTTGTGAGTTCGCTTTCCGCTTTGGTTACCATTTTGAATGAGTTAACACATTTGTAATGGCCATAAAAAATTATTAGTTTTGGTTGTATGACAAGGCGGGCAGTTACTTACTGTCAGTTAGCCATTGCTCTGTAGCAGTTTGTCGCTCAATCTTGTTATGGCTAATTTGGTATTAGCTTGATATCATAATATTATTGTATTTGTTATGTTATTAGCAAACGTCGATGCTTGAATATAAGTACATACTGGAAGATCTAAGAGTTTCCTAGTGAAATCACAAATTAAAGTACTTTTGGGTGGGAGGAGTATTCTCTAACTGTGAGCTGTGAAATGTACATTTTTCTTTCATGCCAATTTCTGAGGTATGATATTGTTGTTATTGTTTCGGTACCATTTCGCCCTCTACAAATGATACATAAATTAACCTAGAGTTCAACTAACGGCAACATGCAGTTTCTCTACCATAAAACTACTTTAAAACGAGCTATGAAATGGAAAATTTATATTGAAGAATATACGGGTATCCTGAAGCAAAGAAGCAGAGAGAGAGACACCTAGCAAAAACAAAAAACGAAAGATGAGACCGATAGGCGTGAGTTTGAGAAGCTTAAGATGCTGGTTGATTGGTAAAGGGACCGATTATTACTTCAACTTACACAACCAAAAATGGAAGTAAAATTTCGAAATACATACTTGAAAGGTCAAAAGGCTGGTTAGTGGGCTGCAGATTTAGTTCACGACTAACTCCCAAATATAGGTTTTTCATACACGCTAAAACCAAAAAAACGTATGATTGGAAACCAAACTACAAACGTGATACATAATGTCTAAAGTTTCTATTTTTGAGTTAGCTTCTTTTACCAAAATCTGCGTCATGTAATAACTCTTTCCAATCCGCTCAAAAAGCATAGCCGTTAAGTTGTCGATCAAAAATAAAAGTCACAAAAATCTATCAAATGTCAATGTACGTACTACGTAGTAAATCAACCGTTAGTGTCGGTGATTATCTGCTTGGGAGACAGCTAACCAGCAAACCAAAATAAAACGAGCTCATAAAAAACGTTAACCCTAATAAAGCCATTAAGGCGTTTAAGCGACAACATGAACTACAAGCATGTTTGTAAATGAGTATTTAATATTGTTGTTTGTATGGATGTAAATATGTACATTAGACTGGGTCTAAATCTTTTTTGTTTTAATTAAAACGATAGGTACTCGAAAAATTTCAGAAGCTAAAATTGATTGTTAGAAGTCTGCCATTCCTTACTACCAATGAAGTGAAAGTTTTAGCTGAAAATTGTATTTCCACCAAAAAAGTTTAAATTTTTTCAGAGAAATCAGAGAAAATTTTGCAAAAACACTTAAAAATTTTAAAAATTAATATACAAAAATATAAATACCTACCTACTGAGCAATTACAATGTCTAAAAAATATGTTAAAACATTTTTTATGTTTCTATTCTATACTATTGATATTACCAAAAAGCTTTGCGTCCAAAAAACTTCTCTTTTTCTAAAATTTCTTATTAAATCCTAAAACTTTTAAAGCAATTATTCGCAATTCATCTATATAATTAAAATTTTTTTTTGGTCCCAGTCTAATGTTTATATGTCGCAAACATGAATATCGCATGTCAAACGCTTTGATTGCTCTTTTTATTTTGGTATTTGTAATCAACACTTAAAAGCGCGCCTATCGCATAAAAAAGAGCTGCCCTCTTAACCGATTGTCGACGACCAACTAATAGCTAGTGTTTACATATCTAGAAGTATGTATGTAAATGTCAAGAGTTAAGAGAACTTAGGCTTTGGACCACCCAAAAAGTGATTTCAAACGAAGAGCGATAACGCGTCAAAGTCAAATGTTAAATTGCAACAACAACAACTAGTAGTTTAAAGCTAAGCTTAGAAAGAGCAAAAACAAGTTTCCGCATTTTTTTATTTTTGTTTTTTTCATACAACCGCATTCAACGCCACCGTCTCATCTACACTTCGGTTTAGCTTAATTGCTGGATTGCAGCTGATTTTAGGTGATTATTTATAACTTCATTCGCCTTTTGTTAGATTTATTTACAACTGTCAAAATATTCATTTTAGTGCTTTTCATAATGTTGTCACTGTTGTTGTTGCTGATTATTTTTAATATTTATACATATGCAAACTTATTTACATAAATTCATTTATCCAAATGACTTCATTTATCATGCGAAAGTCACAACGTTGATTATGAGATTTATGGGAAGATGATGAAGAGACTGTTGTAGTGGAGTCGAAAGAAGGTGAATACGTATGAGAAGTGTGTGCGTGGAATGCGCCACAATGAAACGACACTGATGAATTGATGTGTGTCGTTTGAAAGTGTGTTGATATTCCAGGATATTTTCATGCATATTTGATGTGGGCAGTATGCTTAATATAAGCGCAACAGGCCGCTAGTTCATATCCGGGAACACGATATATAGCTGACTTTTGGAAAATTACTTTGCTATTAGAAGCTTAAAGAATAAATAAATTGTGAAAACCAATAGCAAATGCTACAAACTGCTCTATTTAAAAAGTGGCGCATACAGAATTTTGGGAAGGGAGGAGGGACCAAAATTTTTGTAGGAAATTTCGAGGGTATCTTTCATACACAGTTTCCTAAAAATATGACTTTTCAACCCGTAACCCCTCGTAGATCCACCCTGTGCTAAAATATTTAATGAAGTAATAATAAAAAAAGTTAAGACTTATACGCATATTGTCACATGCGAAGCAAATGAAAATTTTGTCGAATTTCGCCGTCTCGAATTGCGGCATGCGAATCTGTGGCGAATTCGCCAAAAAGTGGCGAATGAGTGACGAAAATGAACTTCTGAAATTGCAAGTAGCGAAAAACTTAGATTCGCTTCGCCAAATGTGTCAAAATTTGGCGAATGCTTATTTCATTCGCATTTGAGAAAAAGAAGCGACAAGTTTTGTGTTTATTCATATACATATTTTGATAGAAAAAAGAATTTTAACCGAAAATAAAACAACATAGAAGTGAGTAAACAACTTTTGTGTGTTTTTTAATGAAATTAAATAATAGTTCCTCTAGGTCAATGTGTGTAAACGATGGCACGTTAAACAAAATGATTACTACTGACAATCTCCGGGTGCAGATGCAAAATACTCCTCATAAGTAAGTGAAGTCCATTGTACAAGGCTGCATGAGGGGCGAGTAGTGGATAAACATTCTTCTTTCAAATATATGTAAATCAATTTGTTTTTGAACCAAAGCCTGTATTTGTTCATTAAATTCAAGCGAGAGTTCCACATTTGTTAAATGGATTTAAAAGATCTGGTATGATTTTTTGTAATGTTGCTTAAGTGGCAAAAACCAAACGTTTGAAGTAACGCAGACGCACCACTATGTATTCTTCCGCACCTTTTGCGATATTGCCAATTGTTATACGCACTTCAAGTGGATGTGATTCCAAACGTCTTCTACTATCAGTAAATCACCATTGGTGCCACTGTGGGTTTTACGTTTTTTTGCACCACTACTTTCCACATCCAGCTCATCTGTATCCGAACTAGCACCACTTTTTATGATCTCGATATGAGCTGCCATTTCCACTTGACGCACATCATCCTCGCTACCTACTACAATTACACAAACATCTCACTCTTTTGCACAAATAAATAAATAAAAACATAAGCAAATGACAGAAACGTCAAATTCGGATGAACTTTTTGAATTTGTTTGAATGGCAACATAACATGACAGGCGAAAAAGTTCATTCGCCACTCACAATGCAAATTTTAGGTGAGTTCGCCAATCCGTTCGACTCGCCAAATGTATTCGCTTCGCAAGTGACAATATGCGTATTAATTGCATTCGATTGCATTCATTAACTCGCACATCAAATATTTCCTGAAAGTTCATTGTTTTTGTTCGCCCTTCCTTTTGCAATTAATTAAGTAGAAAGAAAGAAATAAAATCGACCTAAGCACCTACACGAGAATAATTAATATGTTCATACAAATTCTCAAATTTGCATGTTGTTTTATTTGGTTTATTTTGTATTTAAATATCAACGGTTGTGTTCGGTGCCAACGTAAAAATCACCAACCATTTGACAACAGCGATCAGTCATGTAAATTAGATGCCAAACAAGCAGAAAGGCAGATCGATATGTATGTATATATAAATATGAAGAGATGTAAGTAATAGCATTTAGATTCTTGTTTACGGATATTTATAAATATTCAATTAAATTTGAAGGTCATAGACTTGAATATATGTACGACATTAGAACCATTAAACTAAAAAAAAATTGTTTTTTACGATATATTGTCACAAGATAATGTATAAAATGTGAGCATAAAAGGTGGCTTGTTTGTTGCTATCACAAAAACAAAATATCTAGCGCATTCATTAATGAGATATATGTATACGAGTACATGTTGCTGTTGCTTAAAGCATTGTTACTCCCTTTGGGATTGTGACTCCTTTTTATACCCAGCGTACTACACTGAAATAAAAAAGTTGAAAGTGCACATTGAAAGTAACATATCAAAACCACTTTCAAGCGATTGATGGTATTTACTGTAAAATTGGCAGTAAAAACATGTGATTTTTGCATAATGATATGAGTCCACTTTATAATTTACAGTAATTCATGTCAATATGATAGTATATTTGAAGAATGATAGGGGCTCACTTTCAAAATTTATATTACCCACTGTTGGACGAAAAATGACAGGGTTTACTATCAATTTGACGGCCGTTTACTGTAGATTTTTTTTTCAGTGTAGTACTAGTACAAGGGTAATATAATTTTGTCCACATAACGGTACTATGTAACGGCGCAAAATAGTCGAGTTAGATATAGAGTTCCATATATGAAAGTTCTTAGGTTGAAAAGAGGAATTGATAAAGGCATGTCCGTCCGTCCGTCTGTCCGTCTGTCCGTCGGTGTACACGATAACTTGAGTAAAAATTTAGATATTTGCATGCAATTTTGCATACAGGTTACTTTCTGGCCAAGGTAGGCTATTGAAAATGGACGAAATCGAATTATAACCACGCCCCCTTTTTCGATATCGAAAATTTTGAAAATCACATAAATTGACATAACTTGAGTAAAACTTGAGATATTAGCATGAAATTTGGTACACAGGTTACTTTCTGGCCAAGGCAGGTTGGTGTTTAAAATGGGCGAAATCGGGTAATAACCACGCCCCCTTTTTTGATATAGAAAATTTCAAATAAGATTCTAGGGCCTATATCATTGCCAAGTCATGGTATTTGTGTCTCGTTCTGAAAACTAGCGCTGGGTATTTAATGTTCGGTTCACCCGAACTTAGACTTCCTTACTGGTTTTGTTTGAATTAGGCAACAAAAATTTGTTAATTTCACGCTTGACTACAAAAATTAAAAATTTTACTACAATTAGAGCAACTTAAACCCAAATCAATTTCAAGAGATTTATCTATATAATCCATCACACTAAAGATGAGACGTGCAACTCAATCAAAAAGTACTTTGAATACGACCAATTCTCTATTACAAGTATGGCGGGACTGACAAGTGTTCGGGGAAGAAATGGCGCGTAAGGGGTTCTAAAGTTCATTAAGCCTTCAAGTCGAATTAAAAATAGTTCAAAATTAAAACTATAAAACTTGGTGCGAAAAGAAAAATAGAAAAACGGGAGTAACGAGTCAAAAATTTTGCCATTTTGTTTTCGTTGCCCCAAAAAGCAAACAGAATTTGTCGTTTGCAAGAGAGCACCCAAAGTTGTTGGGTAAATTTTAACTAACGAGGAAATTTCAATCATTTAAGAATACAATTTTAGTAAGATTCATTGTTTTTGTATTAATTTCGTAAGATGTTACCTTAAGCCGTAGATCAGATGTTTATAACAAAAAAAATGTATGCTGAACTTTTGTTCGTCCCCACGTAATTTCCCTAACCTCCTTCATACACAACAAGCTCCAACAAAAGATTCCTAAGAGATCATCCACAATCAAATAAAAAAAAACCTAATAAAGCTTACAACATCAGCGTCAGCACAATGGCACTCACAATTGTCCGAAATAATTTTTGTCTCGCGGCTGAACATGTCAAATGCGGTTGACCACACACATACAACGAGCGAGCGATAGGAAGCGAATCAATGAATGCCTCATTGCAGTTGTCAGTTGTTGGAGCAGTCATCAATGTCAAGTCAACATGATACTCCAAATCAAATGACAACAACAACAAACACAAACAACAGCAAGCACAACAATAAAGCAAAGAAAATCTGTACAATCCGATTTTGACAGCATCATCGGCCTGCTTGCGGCATTAAACGTCACCCTTCGATCTTTTGGGAAGATCAATTCTAAAACGTAAATAATGACAACAAAAGCAATAATACAAATACAACCAAATAGAAAAAGCAAGAGTGAAATAAAGACGGAAACGCATCACATTGTCAGACGATAACAACACTAAGCTGGCGTCAACAACAATCAATATACAGGCTGGCAACAACAAAGTTGTATTGAGCGAGTACTTTTGTTGGTGTTGTAAGCGGGCAGAGTGGGTGAGGAGCAAGGGAGTCCTGATTACTTGATTGGTGACGAAACATACAGACAAGAAACACATTAAAAAATATCTACAATTTTGACTCCTGAGGTAATCGGCAAAGTGTCAAGCATATGGAGCACGAAATGAGCTTGAATTGACCGCAACAGCGCAACACAGACTGATGAACGTCAACAAATTGATGAAGTGTCAAACAAAGGGCGAGAAATATGTTCACATGTTCGTGTTTTATGAAAAGTGTGAGTCAGAAGTGAGAAATTTAAGCATTCAGAAAACACTTTGGTTGTACTCCGAAGATTTTTTTATATAAAACTAATGGGATCTGACTTAACTCTCCAATATGAAGTAATGGAAACTTTGGGGTAATTTTGAACACTTATCCATCTCTTTCTCTATCTCCATTACTACCTCTATCTCCTTCTGCATTTCGATTTCCGTCCTCATCACTCTTTCTTTATCCATCTCTTTTTCCATCCCCATCTCCGTTTCTGGACCAAGGTCGATAGGGATTCATTTTTATATATAATGTCTTTTAATTGAATTACCAAGGAGTCTCTTATGGGCTTTGATTTTTCAAACCGCGTCTGCTCCAATTTTGCAGTACAATAGCTCCACACCACGCAGACCATACATTTATTTTTGTATGACGGCAATCACACTGCATTCGGCCATATTCATCTGTACAATCACAAAAGCAACAAAAAACACTACCAACAATAAATGACCGATTAAATGCCAATTACTTTGTAAGTGATTTAATTGTAATTTATTGTTTGTCTTGTTGTTTCACATTGCATTTCTCGGAAGTAACAGATTTCCATAATTCATCTTTAGTTGTTGATTCATAAGTTTTTCAAGCATTTATTTGCTCAACACTCAATTGGTGATGGAAAACTTGGCATGACAGATACACTCACAAAAATTACCCAGCGGTGATCGGTAAGATGAGGTGCAGAGTGAAACATTCAAATCAACCAGAATATGTTTGAATGTTTACTATAAAAGAATAAAGTATCTGGATGCGACTGCAAACTGATGGATGCATTTTTGCTGGCACATAATCAAGTCAGTCACTTGCAAAAAGGGATTCATATGAATTTATGTATATATATATGTATGCAAGTGTCGTGTATCCCTAAGTACATACATCCACTGCAATGTTTATCAGGCCGATAAATTTGAAATTCTCCTAGACAGCTCTGGCATTACTACTTCCATGCACTCAAACCAACTAGTTGCAAACTCCTTTTGATGTAGTATGTACACCAACCTCAACTAGTCACCCAACTGTCTTTTTTCCACATAAGAAACTGGAATTTTTCACATGGCGATGTCCTGCGAGATGTCAATTGTCCAATTTTGGATAGAAATTAACAAAATAAAATAAAATAAAATAAAATAAAATAAAATAAAATAAAATAAAATAAAATAAAATAAAATAAAATAAAATAAAATAAAATAAAATAAAATTAAATAAAATAAAATAAATTAAAATAAAATAAATAAATATAAATAAAATAAATAATAATAATAATAAAAAAAAGTGAAATAAAATAAAATAAAATAAAATAAATGCGAGGAGATTTTCGCGTCGAGCTTTCCTTCGGCAATCTGGTTCTAAAAAACTTTTTCAAAGCACTTTTAGGATCCCATTCTGTATAGTGGACGGAAGCTCAGACGAACGATTCGTCTTCTTACAATTTCGTCTTGCAGGCGTATTCTCTTTTTTTTATGTTTTCTATGATCGTCTTACATATTACCCACACAGTCTAACAATTCGTCTCTAAGGCGAAACGAAAGTTCGTTTCGTTATAGGGAATGAGGCCCTTAAGGTAACTTGTCCCCAGACTCTAATCTGAAAAGCTTTGAGAACTGTCAAAGAGTATAAACACATCAGCAAATGTAAATTCTCCTTGCATTGCATTTTCGCTTGCTATTGCAATTTCCCTTCTCTTCCGTTCTTAAACATCTGATCAAATATAAAATCAAATAAAGCATTCCTAATAGTGCTAATGAAAGTCTGAGAAGCTTAAAGCATATGATTTCTCAGCTAATTGGCATTGAAGCCAACAATAATAAAATACACCAACTCCAACCTACACGCATCTAGATTCTAGACTCCAAAACTCCTAGCAATAATAATAACATCATCAATAGAATAATGCTGATAATGCGTTGACGGCAGACGTCTGACGCGCACGAAGTTGCCGCCGCGTGCAAGATGGGAATGGGTGGCGATACGTACTCTCTGTTGCATACATGTGTTTGTGTGTATGTCTGCATATTTCTAATGACTCAAGTACTGGTGGTCGCCACCAGCCATCATCCAGGCTATGCATAAAACTCCATTGGCATGCGTGAAACAGTTAGAGGGCTATCATTTACTTTGTTGATCTTTGGCCGCCGTTCAACGATGAATTGCGTTGCATTGCCGAGATATTTTCGCAAAGCAATTATGCGCTTGCAATGCAATTATTACATAGATGCCTGACGGAGCATTGCAATCGGGGCGATGATGATCTTTTTAGAATGGTGAGCTCAGCTGTGGACGATGGGTGAAATGCGGCAGGGAGTGAATCTCTATTCTAACAGTAAACTTATACACATCAGTCTAACAGTAATCAAAGTGAGACATGTGTTGGGCTAAGAGGTAGCTACTAAGCTGCTTGGTGGGAGAAACACCCTTTAGGGTTGGTGAAGAAATTTGACGTCTGCAGATGAGCGCAGAGAACAATTAAAATTGCAAAAGTAATGGACAACAGATCAAAAAAATGAGCGAAGAAACCCAAGAAAAGAACAATTAATTACTGCAATAATAAGTTAATCTGTGCTTCAAGTATTTTATCTACCTCCAAAGTACAAAAGGAAATCTAAGAACGGCTGGAGCACTGCACAAAATACCCAGCTGTAGTTGTTAGATGCACTTCAAAAACACCGATGAATTATTTAACTAAAATTTCGACAGTACTACGCCCATTCTCCAACATTTTGAATTAATCACCATGAAGAAAACCAACTTAGAACACAAGACAGATGGCGGAATATCTCTTAGAAAAATTGTAAACTCTTACTGTTATCAAATAAATAATCGGTGTACCTCAGCGGACAGACAAAACTAAAAAATTTTGATTGACTCTGTCTACTTGCGAACACCGAAATGCAACAAGGAATCTTTCTAGCTAACAAGTGCTACCATGGACTTAGCCGGCTAGTCAGGAGTTAAGTCTTTTCTTGACCTACAAATGATAGCAAGTTTCGGAAAAAGATGAGATGACCCTTGGACTGTAGAAGAGTGATCCCAACGGCGATTATGGAAGCTAACTTAGGGACAAGCTATAATGAGAATGCGAATGGGTCCCAACTGAGATGGAAAAATTAATAAAAGGATCACTGCTTTCCCTTTTTCTTCCAATTCCCCATGCGATCAAGCGTGAATGCTGCCTTAGATGCTACCGCAGCTGGGTATAAAACAAGTTTGTCAGATGCTGCATAATACTACAGCCTATTCGCGCATACTTCAATGCGAGCTATAAAACTGCCAACAACATTGAATCAATACAATCAACATACAACAAAAACATGAGGAGCAACATAAAACGTGGCATTAACTAAGTGCAGCAGTGCCAATATTGCAATTGCCACTAAAGCACCGCCAGCGCCCAGCCGCAAAAACAACAACACACAAAAAACTTGCAGTTTTGCTGTTTTGACTGTTGGCTTCTGCTGCCTTTTGGGCCACCCAAGTTGACAGACAGACAAGCTTTGCATGGTGCAGTTGTAAGTTGTATGATCGCGTGTGTGCCAAGCCTTTGCGAAGAGTATTTTATTGTGCCAAAAGCAGACGAAGGTTAAGAGAGTGCAATGGTGTAGAGTGGGCAAATGAAAGAGAAATTCTACAAGCGAACCACAGTGAAACAATTCAAATAAATATTTAAATATTTTGAAGGCATTGTTAAACAAGAGTGGTTGAGGAATCGGAGTAGTAGGAAGGGCTGGGGTACGTGATAATATTTTTTTTTTTACTAAAAGTTAAACCGAATGTATTTTAGCGCAGTGCCTTAGACAAGTTTTGCTTTCATAAAACATTTATCACTTCTTCAATTTCCAATTGTAACCTTTGGTGAAACATCATGCGAGCTAAGATTCAGCCTTTCTTAGAAGAATAGAGTTTTGCAGTTCAGGTAACGAGAAGAAATGTTGCATAGATTTTTAGTAAATCACGAATGTTCGAGAAGAGTTGACGGCGTTTTTGAAAAAAGTTCTGAAATAGGTCGTTTATTAAAAATATTTTCAAATAGAGTGAATTTTCGATATTTTTATTGATCAACTATTCAATTTTAAAAACCATATTTTTGAGTAGCAACATGACAAAGTTCTCAAGCATTTCAATTTGGAAAAATGATTATCTCCAACTGTGAAATGACAATGCCAGCTGTTCTAGGCTACGATTAACTCAAAATTCTAGAGTGAAGTTAATTGCAAAAAGAGCTAGTTAAAGCTAGTCTCGAAATTTCTTTTTGCCAGCAACTGCAATTCATTTATTTTTTCCTCTAGGCAATACCACCAACATTTTTGTTGTGAAACGATTTATGTGCGTAATAATTGTGACAATGCGAATCGCAAACTAGTCAGCGGCAACTTTACCAAAGCAATAGAAATAGCAGTGGCTTGATTGGACTTGGGAGTATGAGTAATATTTTAGGTAGCCCTAGCATCTTAACTCGATTTTGTTGTACACATTTGCACTGATTGGTATCCAATTGAAAAATTTGATATCTTTGTGGGATTTAAGCGGATTCGAGTGCACTTTCTTGTTGTTGCTTTAGATGTATGCTTGTATGTATGTTGACAAGGTGCTACGAGTGCATTTGTTGTTGCAATGCCAAAGTGATTAGCGTTCAATTAGCGTCGGTTGGTTTGTGGGCTGTGCAGAAAGCACGGCAGTCAGCTGAAAGTGTCAACGTGACTTTTGCTTTAGATTATTGCATTTATGTGTGAGATTGTTAAGCATGATAAGTGGATTTATGAATTTAGGAATTTGAGAGTGAGCACTCAAGAACAGAGAGCTTTAAAAATGTTACTTTGGTATAATGGGGAAAGTGTGGTCTTACCATGTTTTGTGTGGAGCTTTGGCAATAATTTCGAATTCGATAATGAGATACATAATTACCAGATGCCCTGTATAGAGTTTAATGGAAATCGAAAAGCTTCTTAATTTTATCTCTGTAGATTTCATTGAGTACATCATGAAACTTTGAAGAATGTTTTGGCGCGTATTCAATAGGACCGCTGTCAACACCGTATCTCAAGAGTGCCTCCAAATTCGGTAGCAGGTTAGACTAAGGATTCCTGCTTTGTGAGTTATTGAAAGATATTAAATCACTCTTGAATATCTCTCTCATGGAATTCTAGTGACTCAGTTTGAGAGATATCGATGAAATTTTGCAAGCGGGCGCCATTTTGAGTGCAATGAATCTTTATTATAAACTCAGTGCCCGTCATGAAAAGGTTAATTTGAGATTCAACGGAATTTACTAAAACTTCTTATCAATTGAAGTAGCAGTAGCTCTTAGCAAAATCTTTTCAAAATGCCTGAAAGTTCCCAAGTGGACCCTCGTTTCCAATAACAGGCATACGTATAAGTACTTCATGATTAAATAAATCAAACTTATGTTCTACTAATCACACTTTCCCACGTCGTAATTATTTCCTTAAAGTACACTTGCATCAAATACTTGTAACCAGTTCGCCAGTATAATAATTAACGAAATGTTAGCTTCCAGTTATTTTAATTTTATAAAATTTCATATTTTCAAATGTCGCTGAAAGTCAAACTGTGTCATACATATACATATGTATGAAAAACTAGTAATTTTCAACACCTATTTGTTGGTACATATATGTATGTATAGCAGCATGTGTCCTCCCACCGAGAGCAGCCATCACGTTTTACCGCACCCATTACTATCAGCACCAGCACCAGCACATATGCGATACGAGTACGAGTACAATGGTGAAAACAAGTTATATTTAGTTAAAATTTCCATTCATTTTTCAATGTCTTTTTCGCCATTCAAACGTCAACGGCCAATCGTCGCCGCCATTGTCAAATGTCAACTTTGCGAGCTTTGTAATTATTTTTGAACCGCTCAGCTGCACCTCACGAACCCCTCCATATGTGCATGCCTAGTACAACTATTGCGGTATTTTATTTTCGTTTCATTTTCTTATTTTCTTATTTTGTTTTTGTGAAGTTTTTTGAGTAATGCATTTATTGACTTGCAAGCAAACAATTATAATCAAAATGTCAAAGTCGTTGCTACTGGTTTTGTGTCAGTTGGCAATTGTCACCTAAGTTGGGTTAAGCTTAGAGACAGGGTGCGATCTGTGCGACGAACGTTTGATCGGCTGTCGTGGCCATATGTTGTGGCCTTTTTGCACTTTTCATGCCCAAATCGGGTTAAGAACTGTATGTTTGTGAATTTTTTTGATTTTTCAAGATTGTTTTTTTTTTTTTTTGTATTTACATCTTACAATTTGTATTTGTCTTTGGTTTTGTCGGCTCATTCACACCTGATGAGTTTTGTAGTGTTATTGTGTTGGTCGTTCGGTTGATTATTAATCAGTTGACTGAGGTGTGAATGGATTTATTATATTCGCAATAAATTGAATAAAATTAATTTAAATTCAATGAAAAGCTATGATGATTGATTGACGTGATTGCTAAAATGATTGAAGTTTTTGATTTCGTAACTTTTAATTCGTAAGATTTTTCATTTGGTACGAATATACTTACATACATTTTATGTTAAGTTCACTTGAGGTCAGTATAGGAATGAGTTCCATTTTAAGTACATATGGAAGTTAAGGCGTGCGGGGGAAATTGAAAAACCACCATGAGATACCGGGCTCTTGCTACAAACCAAAAACAAGACAGCAGCCACGCTTGTGTAAGCCAAACAGGTCCAAAATGTGATGGGAAATCCTCTCGAAGTGTAAACTGAAACACATGCCGCTCTACAAAAATGCGAACTTCCGAGGAAGAGACCAGTCACTCTAGCCTTGCTTCGATTTGGATATAGTAATAGGTTGCGCTGGTGCAGTGAAATAACGCCCAAGGAAATAACGCCCATGGGCGTTATTTCCCACTCAAAAAGGAAATTACGCCCATGGGCCTTATTTCCTTTTTAAAAAGGAAATAAAGCCCATGGGTGTTATCACCTTTTGCTGATGGGTGTTATTTCCTTTTTCGAAGAGAAATAAAGCCCACGGACGTTAAAAACGAATTAAAACAAGCTGATTTAAGAATTAAGTATATGGTTTTCTTTATTTCAATAAATTTTAACATATTTGTTATGTTTTTATAAGGCGGGGTGCAATAGCGCCTTGTGAAATAAGCCCTGTAAGGCCTTATTACACTATTATTATTACTTTCATTTTAGTTAATGAAACAATAATATTCTAATTCTTTTTTTATTTTATTGAATAGTTACACACAAATTTCACGTTAACCAAAGTGGGAAACGTGGCACGCGGAAGGACATCACCGTGGCGGTAGCCACGGCTATGGCACACACCCGGAGTTGGAATGGCGTAGCCCAGGGTTATTTTTTGAAGCGCGGCCGAAGGCCGCCTACGTGGAAAGGTGTTCTGCACTTAGAAATCGTGGATCGGGCCTCCGTAACTATAATCCGAAGGGGGAAAAGCAATATTTTGTTTCTGTGAAAAGTTATTAGTGAAAAACCGAAAATTGACCCGGGTCAGATCCCCAATTCGGGGCCCCATCCACGTTTTTTATGTGCAGGACACCTTTCCGCGTAGGCGGCCTTCGGCCGCGCTTTAAAAAATAACCCTGGGCTACGCCATTCCAACTCCGGGTGTGTGCCATAGCCGTGGCTACCGCCACGGTGATGTCCTTCCGCGTGCCACGTTTCCCACTCTTTTCTCACAGGGTAATTTGTGAAAAAAATGCTAATCAACAGTTCGTGTTGCTCGCGTAAAATCCTATGGGCGTTATTTCTCTTTTAAAAAGGAAATAAGAGCCATGGGCTTTATTTCTTTTTGCAGATGGGCGATATTTCCATTTAAAAAGGAAATAAGGCCCATGGGCGTTATTTCCTTTTTGAATGGGAAATAACGTCCATGGGCGTTATTTCCTTGGGCGTTATTTCACTGCACCGGTTGCGCTCTTAGTTATACAGATTAAAAATAGACTTGCCGAACATTTATGCAATGCAGTGGCTTTATATACCAAAATATTTAGCTTTCCGTATTTATGAATCGAATATATAAACGTTGTTATTTCATGTTAGTTTTGAGAAATTAGGATTTTGTTCCAAATGTATACCAGAACTGCATTTTAGCTTCTATTAACTTAGTTAAGAAATATTCAACAGTAAAACACGTCCCACCCGTTACAGCTATGGTGAAGTACTGGTTAGAAATTGGTTAATGTTACTTATATGCATTATAATACTAAATAGAGAGATATACGAGTACTAGTTATTGTCAATAAAATTTGAAAAGAAAAAAATATACTATCGAGGCCCTTATATCTGCGTAAAAATTTAAGTGGGTGAAAAACTATAAACTTAATAAAACGAAAATTAGTTCCGCCTGTGAAATAAACTTACTAAGAGCATCCTGTTTTGCCTCTTGGGCATACGCGATTTTTTATAAATAACTTCATTACACTTTTGTTACACTTCTTTACTAACTTTTCAAGTTATAGCAATGAAAATATTTGAGAAAAATAAATTGTGTTTGTACAATTATATACCACATTTGTCTGGTCGTAAAAATACATTCAAGTTAAGTAAACTACTTTCATAAATTCGCAAAGTTCTAGTAATATATAGCTTGACTGACGGAAAGCGTAACATTTCATGAAAAGTTGTTCCACCCATTACGATGGAATAGCCCATATACCTCCTTGGAATGGAAGTCCTCGACTTTTCCTACAATAACTAAGAACCTACAAATTTTTTTTGGCTCTCAGTTAATTCAATATAAAGAAAGGTATGAAGGCTGCCAGGCATGTTCTGACAATATCTCCCTCTCCATTGCTAGGTCACAACTGTAGTTTAGATCTTCTGGTGGTCCAAGTTCATACAGGACACTATCCAACGAGAGCGCACGCGGTGCGCCCCATCATTTTGCTAAGACTAGGTTTATGTACATCGAGTTTGGATTACTCAGTTCGTGTGATTTTAAAAGTGATTAAAGACCTCACAGCTCATTCATGCGGTACCAGAAGAGCCTTTATGTTGCCCAACTCACTGAACGAAGACGCACCGATAATTGATGTTAAAATTTCCAAAATGTTAATAAGTGTCTCTCTCTCTTCCGGTTCCTGCTCCCAACACTCTTCCGGTTCCTATTTCTCTTCCGGTTCCGGTTCCTGTTTCTCTTCCGGTTCCTATTTATCTTCCTGTTCCGGTTTCTGTTCTTCTTCCGGTCACCGTTCCCTTCCGGTTCCGGTTTTCTCCTGGTTCCGGTTTCTCTCTCGGTTCAGGTTCCGGTTTCTCTCAAGGTTTCGGTTCCGGTTTCTCTCTCGGTTCCGGTTCCGGTTTCTCTCTCGTTCAGGTTCCGGTTTCTCTCTCGGTTCCGGTTCCGGTTTCTCTCTCGGTTCAGGTTCCGGTTTCTCTCTCGGTTCCGGTTTCTCTCTCGGTTCCGGTTCCGGTTTCTCTCTCGGTTCAGGTTCCGGTTCCTATTTCTCTTTCTATAAAGGTCCGGTTCCGGTTTCTCTCAAGGTTCCGGTTCCGGTTCCTATTTCTCTTCCGGTTTCTATAAAGGTCCGGTTCCGGTTTCTCTCTCGGTTCCGGTTCCGGTTTCTCTCTCGGTTCAGGTTCCGGTTCCTATTTCTCTTCCGGTTTCTATAAAGGTCCGGTTCCGGTTTCTATAAAGGTTCCGGTTCCGGTTTCTCTCAAGGTTCCGGTTCCGGTTTCTATAAAGGTCCGGTTCCGGTTCCGGTTTCTCTCAAGGTTCCGGTTCCGGTTCCTATTTCTCTTCCGGTTTCTATAAAGGTCCGGTTCCGGTTCCTATTTCTCTTCCGGTTTCTATAAAGGTCCGGTTCCGGTTTCTCTCAAGGTTCCGGTTCCGGTTCCGGTTTCTCTCAAGGTTCCGGTTCCGGTTCCTATTTCTCTTCCGGTTTCTATAAAGGTCCGGTTCCGGTTTCTCTCAAGGTTCCGGTTCCAATTTCTCTCAAGGTTCCGGTTCCCATCTCGCTTTGTATTCTTGCATTATAAACTAGCATTAAATTTTTGACTGCTCTTGAACTAACAAAAGCTGAAAGGAAGAGGAACGGAAAATAAAAGTTTTTTTTTCTTTTGATCTAAAAGTCCGATAATAAGCAATAAAAGTTATCTTTGTCCTTATATTTTTTAAGAACAGAATAAAAGTAGATTGGTAGATTTTGGGTCGGACTTTTATTCTGTCCTTAAAAAACATAAGGACAAAGATAACTTTTATTGCTGGTGAGAAAATTTAAAAGGACAACTTGTCCGATTATTTTTGTCCGGATAAGAATAAAAGTCCAGAAATAACTTTTTTCTTTGGACTTTTATTTTAAAAGGATTAAAAGTATTCGTCCCTGGAAAGGAGCCATGACTGAAATTTAGGACATACATACATACATACCTAGTACCGGTTCGGAAATATTGAAAGAGAACTTCTGCGCGAAACAATTTTCAGCGTTTAGGACATTGGGGAGCTAAATCCATACTGTGCTTTCACCTAACATTGATGTATTAACTGATTATATCTATTAATTTCCATAAGGTTGGTTGTATCAGCTGTTTCATATGTTTATGGTTAAGTTATCAAGTCCAAAGTAAAATGTTAATAAGTGCCATGTTAGATCTTCAAATTACTGCTAAATTTGGGCACATGCAATTTGTAATTGGCAACGCCGAAATAAATAAGTTGACAACAATTAAGAAAAAAGCACCAATCAAGTAAAACGCCTAATTGTTTTTATTTATAAGCAAACCAGTCAGTTGTAATTGTCGACTACAAAACGATATAACCTTTTGCTTTGACTTATAAGAGACACTGTTTGAAATAAATAAAAATGCCAAATCGTTTAAACCAAAAAAAGTAAAAACAACTAAAGCAAACAAGGCAAAGGGGTAATTCCACGCTGAATTATACTATTTGTCTTTAACAAATCACGTTATTTATACCTCATCGATCCCCTTGAATGCTCTGTCCCCTACCTTCCTTTTCTTCTATTCATCCTATGAAATAATTTTTGGCTAGGAAGTAATGAGCCTCGAAAGTTGTGGATATGGAGAGCTCTATAAGTACCTATAGTGTGTGTAGATAGAACAAAAGAAAGGAAAATGTTTGATGCCCGATATTTATAATGTGTTTAGCTCATATCTGAAACTATACTGGTTATCACATGAACAGTTTTTTGAGCACAAAATGAGTTATCCGTGCTCAATTCTGACAACCGGAATGTCCCATATAACAACACCCAGCATCTGGAATTTACCAATTTAGCCTGGAATGACCCATTTCAAATATTCACAAAACTTTGACTGCGAAAATTTGTCACACGGCATACAATTAAGTGTCTTATAAAAATGCATAGATAAAAATTAATTTGCAAGATAACAAAACAAAATAGCAAATTTATTTTACTTAATTTAAAAACTAAAAGTAAAAAGTAAAAATTAAAAATAAAATAATAATTAAACCAAACTGAGTGACAGCGGCAGATAAAACGATTTATGCACATTTTGATTTGCATATTTACGCCAAGAGAAAAAGATAGAGTTTATAATAAAGCAATAACTGTGAGCAGCAACAACAAAGAACCAAAATGCAAATAAGAAGAAGAAGAAAAAAACTATTATAATCACAACAACATTGTCAACTCAGCCGTATCAGCAACTATTTATCTGTGCAACGCGCATTGGACGCGGCGACAACTCTTTAAAAGCGTGTGTGGATTGAGATATTTTGCCGCAAGCAGAAAGCGTGTTTTGGTCACCTTTGGACATTAGACTGTGACTAAATTTACAAAATTTTTATTTTTTTTATAATCTTTATATTTTTTTAGATTCTCTATATACTATACAAGTTTCGGATAGCTCATAGAAGTCTTAAAGTAAAAACTTGAAATCAGAGAACCATACTCAAACTAAGGCTTAGTTTAAAATCAGTTCAATAATGACTACTTATCGTAATGATTAAAGGTTTGATTGATTATTTTGCTGAGTACATTTATTGATTGATTACTATTACTTATATGTTTGGTGATTATTTTATAATTGATTAAAATATAATAAAAAAGGTCTATAGCTCGTACCGAACCAGGATACTTATAATAAAAAAAGATTTTTCATGGTTATTAAAAATAATCAACTATTTTTTTTTTTTTTTTTTGATCAAAAACCCCATATAATCAATTGATTACTAATTACTAATCAAAGTTAAAAGCTCTGACTTAATTACTCTGGATTTTTTATTTTAATCTTTTGATTAACTTTTGTTATTTGTTTTTGCGATCTGTTTGTTTTACATATTTTTAAAAGTTTTACGACCAGTTGACAATCTATATATATAAAATTCAAATTATGTAAATATATACATATGTATGTATGTATGTAGGTATAGATCGACTTGCGTCCTAAACTTATAAACCGATCGTACCCAAATTTTACACACCCACTGTACATCTACCAGGGATGGTCACAGGCTAAAAAATATTTTGATATATATAGGGGGGCGTGGCACCTCCCATACAAATGGAATTTTCCATTGTCGGTATCTCTGGAAGTATTTAGGTTAGACCACTGAAATTTGGTGAGAGATTATATGAGATCGACCCCTACCACCTACAAAAAAAACTGGGGATAACGAAAAAGGGGGCGTGGCACCTCCCATACGAATGAAATACTTCTTAGTCGATATCTCTGGAAGTATTTAGGTTAGATCATTGAAACTTGGTGAGGGGTAATACGATTAATTAATTTAATTTTTCAAGCTAAATATGTATCTCTAAAAGTATTTAAGGCAGGAACCTGGAAATTGGTATAGAGCTAAATGATATCAAAACAATTTTTGCGCATAAAAGTGGGGTTATCGTAAAAGCGTTTAAAGTTAGGACCTGAAAATTGATCAGGAGATTAAGGATATCAATAGTTCCCGTGTAGGAAAATTTTTTTCGCTATTTACTTACGCTCCGGGACAGAAAACTAAAAATTTTGTGTATCGTGTAGCCTTAAACGGAATACTAAAATTTTATATATTTGAAGTTGTATGAACAATGAAGTAGCTATATTATATAAATATGAAATCTTTAAGTATATTATTGATTTTGAAAGGCCCCCTAACTACTTACATCCCGAGCAACGCCGGGTACCCTGCTAGTAATTATTATTTTTGATTCTTGGTAAAATTGAAAAGGCACAAACATGTTTTTTTTTTAGTAATAAAAATAAATGGGATCAATATTAAAAAACCTAAACAAGCAATACTAGACTTTATAAGTTTTCAAACTTTTATGCTATTTTTTAATTATTCTAAAAAATAATATAATTGTAAAAGCTAATTTTTCTTTTGCCCAGTCTAATGAGTATGTACAGCTTTGTAAATGTATCTAAGGTGACATGGCAGGTAACTGGTTGTTGGCGCAGCATAACAATAGCAACAACAAGAAAGAAATACAACAATGCAGCTAGAATAATATGTGAAGTCTGTTTCTTTATTGGATGTTTGTTAATTACATGTTTTGCTTATGCTTTGTTGTTGCATGCTGTATGCTGCAGGTATACCTACGTAGTTCCTATGCTGCAACATGCTGCGCCACTCAACCCGTTGTACAACATTTTACAGCAGATTTTATGTAATTTCATGTTTCATTATTGTTGGCGATTATTAATGCTGCGCATGCGCAATGGGCGACATTTAATAAAAACTGGCAGAATGGGGTGTTGGCCAATAAAATATTATGTATGTATCTATGTATGTACTATGTACGACATATGTACTCGTGCATGATTAGTGTTATGTGAAAAAAAGCAATTAAAACATCGCTTTATGAAGTTTTGGATGCTTGTTGCAATTTGTTAAACATGAAATTAGTGCAGTGAAATCGTGAGAAATAATTCGAAGAAAACAAATACAAAAAGGAAAACAAAAATGTAACTATATGATATAACTATGTACATTAGGGTGGGTCAATTTGTATGGAGCAAAAAAAATGCACCAAGCGGTTATCAAAATCGTAAACTACGATGAATTCTAAGAAAATTTGCCCAAGAAACCATGGGTCTAAAATCAAAATGGAGCTTCCGGTTTTTAACGAGAAACTTTTTTTTTTTTGTTTTTTGATAATAAACGAAAGTTTCTCGTTAAAAACCGGAATCTCGGTTTTCATTTTAGAGCCATGGTTTCTTGGGCAAATTTTCTTAGAATTCATCGTAGTTTACGATTTTGATAACCGCTTTGTCAAGAAAAAAATTGACCCACTCTAATGTACATATATGAATAATTATTTATACTGAGACCTACAACCTCTCGTTTATTTTTTTGTTTCGTTCGAGCTGTCGAAAAAATCTTTCTACAATAACTTCAAAAGTGAATATTAACAGACAGGACCAAGTAGATAATTATTTATGTTGCCTTGGATCATCTAATTAGCGCGGAGGGATGTTTCAGATTAAAACAAGTGAGGAAAGGGCTGTCTTAGCCTGTACCGAAGCCTTTATACCGTTCATGAGTATTTTTCAGAGTCTAATCTTTACTTACAATTGGTACAAGCTTTTCAAAACTGTTAACTTAAAGCTACATAGCCCAAACCATATTTTTCAAAACTATCGATTATATGTGAGCTATATGTTATGTTGGCCCTATTTGAGTGATTTACACTACACACATTACATACATCCATATGTATATATGTAACAAGTACCGAAGCTGCAAAGTTTTATCTTCCTAGCTTTTTAATTCCAAGAGTGATAGGTCGAAATCACATTTATCAAAACTATCGATTGTATGGAAGCGTTGTATTGGTTCGATCTTGCTGTTTCCCATAAACGATTAATCTAATACAAAATGGCGGCTCTATATGAAATTTCATCGAGATATCTCTAAAATTGGGGGACTATTTGCGTTAAAGCAGACAGACAAGAATTTCATGATACATATTTATTATACCTAGTAGTGCTTCGCACACAAGGTATATTAACTTCATTCGCCTAACGGTAGTATGTAACGGCATAAACGAATCGAGATAGATATTGACTTATATATATCAAAATGTTCAGGAGGAAAAGAGAAATTGATTGAGCAATGTCCGTCCGTCCGTCCGTCCGTCCGTCTGTCCGTCCGTCCGTCTGTGAACACGATAACTTGAGTAAATCTTGAGACATCTCAATGAAAGTTGGTATGCAGGTTCCTTTTCACTTATCTCGGAGCGCTATTGAAAATAGGCAAAATCGGTTAAAAGCCACGCCCACTTTCTATATATATAATTTTTTCGAAAATACAAAAAGAGTGATTGTTCAGTACATAATACACCTATAAGGATAATATTTGGTGTGCACTTTAGCGTTAAGGCAAAAAATACATTTTTGAAGAAATTTTTAAAATGGGGCGTGGTACCGCCCACTTTTGATTAAGTCAAATTTGGAAATATTATTAATCATAAATCAAAAACCGCTCAAGATAGAAAAGTGAAATTCAGCACACATATTTATATTAATACAGGCAATATTTCGAAAAAAATTATCGAAATCGGGTTAGGTCCACTCCCAATTTTATACGAAAGATTTTGAAAAGGATCATAGATATATTGAATATGCTATAACTTTGCTTAAACTAGCTGTATATCATTTCTATTTCACCTCTAAAGTGTTCGTGGGCAAAGAAAGTCGAAAACACAAAATTTTTGGAAAATGGGCGTGGCCCCGCCCCTTTATGGGGGATTATTCCATAAAACTTTCCATGCCATTACTCCGGTAAAAATTGACTTATTGAAACGATATTTACAGAAAGTGTTCAACATATAAAGCTTACTCTTTGCTGTAAAAATAAACAAAATCAGTAAACGGACACGCCCACTTTTTGAACACAGTTCTAAAAAATTTCTTCGTAAAATTAAAATCGCGATATTTCCATAACTGTATAAGTTATATATATAAGATTTTACACACTTAATAAGCTTTTTAAGAAAAACTAAACTGCAAAAAAATTTGTGTGGATTTTGTTGAAGTAGGCGTGGCGCCGCCCACTTTTCAGCAAAAAAGGTCTGTTATTTTCAAAAGCGATTGCTTGAAATTTCAAGAAGGTATTCCAATGAAAGTTAGTGGGATGCTTCCCAATAGTATGTAGTATACTCCTGCCAAAAATTATGCAAATCGAATGACAAACAAGCAAGATTTACGGGAAAGTAGTTAACTCCCTATTGCCTTTTTTTTTATTAATTTTTTTTATTTTCATACCTTTCATAAGCCCCATGCAAAACTATTTATATTTTGTTATTTAGTGATAATTTAATTTACCACTTACAACAGAAGTGTTTTTAATCGAAAACAATCAGTTGTTTTATACCACCTTTTCAGGTATTAAAATAGACCTGAGTTAATTGGGATAACGCAAAAGATCACTACTAGGTATTTAATGTTCGGTTACACCCGAACTTAGACTTCCTTACTAGTTTTTTTATACGGTTGTAGCAAACTTTTTGAAAATATACTCGTACGCTCCCGAACTCCCAAACTAAGTAACTTTTTGGAGGCAAGCTGCAGATCAGGGTTTGAGAAGTCAAGATACTCTTTGCCTCGATAATAGGCATCTTTCTCTTTGATGGCACTTACAATTATAGGCCTTAGGCACTCAAAGCTCTCGATCCGTTCCTGTACATACAAAAGCTGTTCCCAGCACATGACCTATCGCTAACATCAAAATAATCATTCAAACAATCGATGCATTCTATTCCGACGCTAAAGTGAAAGTGCAACAAACACACCCTTTAAAATCTTCCGAGTCAAATAGCCAGAGGCAAAAGTACATAAAGCCAAGTTTTGCTTTGAAACGCTACATAATAAACAACAAAAGATCCTTTGGCAATGGCCATAAAACAACGCCAAACCACATTGTAGATCATTAGATGCAAATAAGCGATAAGCGCGCAGTGTAGCCAACTAAGCAGTAAAATTTATACAAATTACTACAAAATTATCTACATAAAGTGACAACAAAGCTGGTGCAAATTACAGTGTTTTACGATTTTAAGTGTTTGCTGGCTATGAATGGCCGGAGGCTTGAATAAAATCAAAAGGTGATGCGAGTCAAGAGTTTATTGTGGAGTAGATTTGCAACAGCGGAAGAGTAAAGCTAAATTACTACAACAACAACAACAATGTGGCAAGTGTTTGAATTATTTATTACGTTATTTAAAATTTAATAAATACTCGTATATAAATAAATAACAGGATTTTGTGGTCACAGTTTCTGTCGTAAGCGTGGTGAGTGATTCATTTGAATTAAATCTAGAACTTGACATAAGGTATGAGATATTTTAATATTTTCTTTTTCTGGCGTGTTTAGGAACGTGTTCTCTTTGTAATGGTTAGTTCAAAATCATGGACAAAATGATTCCGAAAATATTTCTAAAAAATAAAAAAAAATGTTTCAAAAAAACCCTGAAGTGCTCCCGGTGGATTGAGTTGGTCGCGAAATGTTCCTGAAGTAATCGTAAGATGATAAAAAGCAATATTAGTTCGAAAAATCATATCTACATGGCAGTCACCTCACTCAGAGATCATATCGACCTGCTTTTTTGAAACTAATTGATTTTCCTTATCAACTAACCCCATTTGACTCTTCGATTTATATAGTTAATCTATTTATTTGTTTATTACAGTTCATTTCGATTAAATAACTCTTACTTTCGAAAGTTTTGTTAACAAAAAGTTCAAGGCTTTTTTTAGACATTTTTTTTTTAGAAATTTACTTTGTGTTAATTTTGCTTGCCATGACCACTAATCAAGCGCATAGTCAAACCAGTCGAGGTCGACAATAGAGCAGCTCAAAATACTTATGACGGCGATAATACCAATCAATTCAACTTAGCTGCAAATTATTGCTTTCAGTTCGATTTAATTCAATTCCAATATACTTTTGAATTCCATTGGACCGGCTGCAGCTGTAGCAGTGGCTCAGTGTCATTTGAGCTTAAATTACGCGTACGAAACAATTTAATCAATTCATCAAATTACGACGCCAAGTGAAGTGTCTCTGCCAGTTGAGACGTATGTATGTTTGGATGGACGGACAGTCGTCAATAGGCCAAACAACATCAGCGGCAAAGTGGACCACACAAGCTGCGAATAGTGAGCAACGACGGTGACAAAGATGTTAAGCAACCAAAGTTTGACTGGAATCGAAAATTATATACCCAGTAGCATCTAAAGCATTTTTTGTAAACTATTTTATTTTGCCACATATTTTGAGCTAGCGGTATCTTAGAGAGTTATCTATAAGAGTTTGCAGTAATACAGTATTTAGCTAGTGTGTCCCAAACTGTCTCTTTTTATATGGCCAGCCCGATGGATGAACGGATTGATCATTGGGTACAAAAGTATTGCCGGATTGGCCGGTAGATTGGCTTATGCCAGGATCGTGGATGTGATAAATAAATTTCGTTGTGTTTTTATTATTATTTAACCTTTTTTTTTAAATACAAAAAAATAAAAAATCGATTATGAGTTTATATAAACAACCGGATAGACCAAAGAACAGACGAATATCATTATACAATATCTATAAACGGCTGAGCTGAAGGGTTCATTGTATGGAAACCTACTCGAATTAGTCGGAAGTTAGAGCGTCCTTTCACAGGTTCAGTGACGGAGTGATGGAAGTATGGGAGTATCAAGGGCACAAAGGACCATCCGGTCACAGTTCTATCCCCAAACTAACTATCTATCTATGGGAGTGTCATTGGACGTACGGACTTGTGGGTATTTTGATGGTTTCATGAGTAGAATGTGTATAGATAGGTAGCTGGTAGAACGCTTGATTAAATAAAAAGTGGAGGTATGCCGACTAATGCCGATATGCTTGATCAGACGAATGAGTGAACCAACACGCCGAAACTGGGTTTAGTCCTTGATCATACAAATTCGTATGTATGACATTGAATACCTTTAAACATTTGGGTATAAAATCATATATTGTAGCTATGTTGGATCAGTTACATTACGCTCGTTTTTTCGCGTCTCAACTCAGCCATTCAGGGCGCCACCGTTTTTAAAGCTTAAGCAATTCCACTCACCATCACTTTGATGCTTACATACATACATACATATATACTTACAATTTGCTACTACAGCCATCCAATTGCCTACTAATCTGTCTATCCAACTATAAATGCCATCAAGCTATCGCGCTACTAAGCCACCCGTGTTTGTCCATTCGTCTGTCCATTGTCAGCTCAATATCAACTCGTTTGTAGTTGCCTTCGAGCAATCAATCTTATTGACACCAATTTTAGAAAAACTCTGCAAGCAACAACAACAACAGCATGTGCATAGTAAATAGTTGGCTGTGCGGTAGCAGCATTAGAGATTATACTTTAAGAGCAACAACAAAAAGTTAGAATTAGTTAACAATGTTGCGCGATACTTCAAACACCTTTTGTAAACTTTTATTTTATAAGCAAAATACATACATATACATATTTGTTGTTATTTTTGTTTTCAATTGGTTAAAGCGCTGTCAACGCTTATTGTGGCAACGATCTGCTTTAGCCTTATTATTACTTACTTACTTACTTTTTTATTCGCCACCAAGTAGATTGTTAAATTCGATTTTTTTTATTCGCTCTTAAGTGTGCTGTACCCATTAGAGAGGAATAGAGTTATTCTTGCCAATCTGCTATTTCCATTCAACATTGCTATTGGCGATTACGTCTTTTGCTGCGGCGCCACTCAAATACAAACCGCAAATAAATTGATAGATCATCGTTGAACGTATCGAATTGATTGCTGATCGTCAATTGTTGATTCGAGCGATAGATGATCTTTGTTGATGGCGATCAAGTTGACTGCAACAATAACAAACACAACACAGTTGAAGAACAATGGCGTAAAGTAAAACAGAAATAAAGCAATTGTAACTGAAAGAGATAAAGAAAAAAATTTACTACAAAAGCGACAATCACTACAACAAAACCAACAAGAAATCTAGTAAATAGCTATTGAAAACCAATAATGGCAAGACACATAATTGAGCGTGGCTAAAAAACAAAAAAAACAGAAAATATACCTACAATAATGATGACAACATCTAGTTGAAAGATTTTGTAATAAAACAATAAAGACCTCAAAGCAAAAACTAGATATTTGTAAAGCTTAAATTGCCTTTGCTACAGCGTTTGTAACAAAAAAAAAATATAAGCTATTTTTACAGAGCAAATCGAGTGTCTTGGAAATTTCTGCTCAAACATTCTGAGAGAAAAAACTCTGAAATCAGGTGTTAATCGAAAATTGCTGAAGTAGGGCGTTATTAAAATTTTTTTAAAATATGGTGATCCTCCGCTAATCCGTCGATTTGTTCTTACATCAATAAACTAAGCTTAGCAAATTCAACCCTCTCGGTATGGGAAATTCGGAAAATGGGCATAGTCTCAGCAAGGTGGAATATAAAATCTCAATCAGTATTTTTTAAGTTTAAAAAGTTCATAAAATTTAAGCAAAAAGTAATATATTATTTGCGATATTCCAAAGAATGTTTTACTTAATGAAGTTAAAAGCTTATTGAGGAAAGTGTCGTGAAACATTTGAAGCGAAGTCCTGCGTCGACATATCATTTCTATCCGTCTTTCGATTCCAACTTACTATGTGCAGCGTAACTAATGACAACGGATTCCTTGTTGTCCAGCTAACTAGGTGGACGTTGTTCTGTACGAACATTTTCTCGTTTACATTTGGCAGAGAGTATCCCTACCCTATATGCTTAACCTTCTTTCTCCTGTAAACCTTTTTTCTGCTTATTCTTTTTCGCTCTCCTCAATATTTGCCTTTTCCCTATACCATTCTTCTGCCCCTTCCTATGCTTTCTCATATTCCTATTATATTATTTTCTCTCTTGTCCTATTAATGTCATATTCCGGTTCCTATTATTTCTCTGTAATTTCTTTTGCCCCTCTCCTCGTTTTCCTATTTTATTTATGATTCCTACTCCTGTTTCTATTCTAATTCTGATGCAACTTTCGTGCATTCGTCGCTATTTTGCAAGTATTGACTTTCCGGACACATAAAATCAGTATCGGAGGTATATGCATAATACGGCAAGACGACTGCGTTCTATGCGTATAATTTCTTTGACTCGCTCAGTACTCAGCCAAATAGGAGTGTATAGATATTGTAAAGGATGATACGTTCCTATTTTGGAAGTATTATAATTTTGTTCAGAAATTTATTTTAGCTTATGGATACGAAATCGAAAGGAATTATGTCGAACTTCGAAAGATGACTAAGGATTAGAGGCGTGCATCGAAAAGCAATGACTAATCTCTTGATGTCTAAATTAAATGAAAAAAAAAATTGGTATTTAAAAATAACCATTAGTGAGTTCTGGATATAATGTTATATGCGGATATTTATAAGGATGAATAAGATCTTGAAAATCAAAGTTGAACTTCGTCGAGCTTAGAAGCGATGAATAAAGAGAAAAACTTATTTAGCAAAAAAAGTATTCCGCATCTCTGTTGATGTGCTTTTTGCTTACGTTGAAAGCAGGTTTAGGCTTTAGTTTTATAATTTATTAATGACATAATCCACATGCTCTATATACCAACAACATGCGCAATAGTTCACTTTCGATTTCAAGCTTTTAATTATTTTTTTGTCCGGTATGAGAAAGAAAATGTTTCGGTTCATTCAGAAACTCACAATAAAAAATGTAAATTCCACAATATCAATCTTTTCTGCGCTCAACTCAACAAATTCCATAAAAATCGTACATACCAGGGATCGAAAAAAAATTTAGTTTTTATTTTATAACTTCTGCAGTGATTGACACCGGGGTTAGCAGATGAATGTGTGCCACAAATATTAAGAACGTAATTTTTGTTTGTGAAAGACAATCATATAAGGATGAATCAGATCTTTATCGATCAAGGGTTTTTAATTTCAGCATGATTATCATTAATTGGAGCTCCAATAGAGGCGAAAGCCATACGTATTGAGAATTTTTCTTTTATATATTTTAGGGCTGATTCCGGGTATGTAGATATTTTACAACCTTTCTCTGAGTGTTCCAAATATTAGTCACGGTCTCTGGTATATATGTCCATAGGAAATTCTTTATGATGAAAAATTCAGCAAATATTCGTAACAACAATCTAACCAACATGACCATAAACAAGTTGAAAAACAAATTACGAAAATGTTTTATGCTACCACCCGATCGACCCCTTTCACCTCTCATGCCTTGAGTTGGTGTAACAAAGAGCGTGGGCCGTTTTGTTAAACGTTACTACGGCACTCAAAATTTATGGGCAACATTTTCTGCTGTGCATGGGGAATTGATGACAACAACATTTAGCGCTTGATTTGCTGCGGTACCAACATACATACACACATACATACATCAAAAATAAAACTAAGCCAAACAGTTATTGGTATCTAATACATTTTTGTTGGCTTATTTTTAGATTAGCCGATCTTTTGAGTTATTTTTACTTTTTTTATATTTTGACAACTGCTCGAAACCCGCAAATTGTTGCCTTCAACTACGTTTGGCGATTATTTATTGGTGAACGACATTTGATGAAATTGTCACTCAATTCGTTCTTGCAAGGTTTGCTCATATGGTATCATTTTATTTCTTTATTTTCTAATTTAATTTGTTATTTTATAAACATAACATTGGAACATTTTTATGACAGCTGCGCATGCGCGTCGACATTTGCTGACTTGGGTTAATTGTGTTTGCCTGCTCATGGATTTTTTTTGTAGCGGCATGAAAGCTTTTAATGTGTAATCGACGAGAAGGCATGCGGGTGTGGTTTTTGGGATCTACCTAAAGCTATTGTCTTAAACTTTTATTTTATATTCATTTTATATGTATATTAGGAAAACAAAAATTCGTTATATCTTAATGCAAATGACGAGTAAGAACAAGAGCTCATGCAAATGGGTCAAGTCGTTGTCGATATAGGAGCGAATAAGAAGAAAATTAAATATAACAGAATGAGGTGGCAACGCCAACAAATATTCTCGTTGACATACGTCATCAACTGCCATCCCTTCTGTACCCTTGTTGTAATATTTTATTTGTGCTTAATTTGTGTTGTAATTATAAAGGTCGCACCCCTGGAAAGCATTTTAGGTGGCAACGATCAAGGGAAGGCGAACCAATTGTAAAACTTAATCTTTGTACAAAATTTCAAAGAAATGCGATTAGGTGGTAACCCTAGTTGGTAACTACTTGTATTTTTTTTGTAGAAATTCGCTGTAGAATACTTTTCGATGCAAAATACTGCATATTGAAATATTTAATTTAAAATAGTTCATTTAATAGTACTAAAATGGTTCAATTAATTTAAAAAAAAAAAAAAAAAATGTATACCTTACCTATAATAAGACTACGTGGCAACCCTAACTGGAAATATATTTGTTAAAATGTGCAAAAAATATTCCGTTCGCTTGTAATATTGGTTTATGTCAACCAATTAAAAAAAAATTGTTGGGCAACCTTCATCCAAATAGTCTGATTTGGAACTGTTTAGCGTTATTTTCTGCTTTCCGCTTGGTTTAAAAAATCGCTAGCTTAAATAGCGAGTTTTCAAATTTTGCTGTCAAATGTGGTTGGCTCGATTGCCAACTTTGCATTCGTTTTGATTTCTGTTCAGATGTCTTCGTTCTCTGTGACTTTCTGTGATAGCCCGCACATCCTTAAGACATAATTTAATGTATGTAGTTTTGTATACAACATTTGGTACATACATACAAACAAATGAATATCTGTTGTACTCACTTGGTTCACCTTAAACTTTGGTCAGATTTACGAAATTAATAGTTCAAACGGCATCTTTTCTGAACAATGTCACATTGACAGATCTGTCAATCCAATTTTATGGCCACAACAGTTGATTGAAGTATGACAAACAAATCGGTCTCAAACAAACCAAAACGAACCACAGGTAGTGAGTGACCAAACTAAGGGGGAACTTTTGCAATGGAAATTATAATATTGGTAATAAACAAAAGTAAACAACAGCTTCAAGATTGCTCGAAGCTCAAAGAAACATCTGCTTGAAGGACACTTTGATTTTAGCTTCTTTTTTTTGAATTCTTAATCGATGTTTCATTCAAACAGATTTTTGCGTGTGTCAACTCAGCTCTTGCTATGCTTGTATGCCGATCTTTGACTCACTGGATTACCACTTTTTAGGTTCGCTCTGCCTTTTTTCATATGGCTTATAATTTTTTCTTATTCCAATTTGAGTTATTCTTATAGTAACAACTTATTTTGCATTTAAGCTTCGTAATCATATTTTTATTTACATCGCATATTTATTATTTAGTACTCACTAGCGATGCACTTTGGGGTGCATTCCAATCAAAAAATGTGCACCTTATAAATGGCTTATTTCATTTAACCATAACGAAGTCAGGGAGCCTTATATACCGCCATATTTCTTGCACGAAAGAATTTGAAGAAAAATGGTTTTAGTTGTGTGCCATCTTCAGTGTCAAATGGACTATAGATAATGGAAAATCGTGTTGGACATATAAACAAGCAAACACGATTTTTTTATAAAAGCTCACGTCATCTTTTGCTGGGCTTTTCAATACAAATAATGCCTATCTATATGTAAGAACGTAGTAGGCCCAGGAATGCAACAAACAGTTGGGGTGATTTTTTTTGAGTAAAATAATTTGGATATGAACAGAATTTGGACGAGTTCACAGCAGAGACTTTGTCCTTTAAGTCCTTAATTGAGCAAAAAACAAATGACTGCAGAACTCAGTACTTCATTTCGCTATGAAGAGATTTCAATGAGTACCAAATGTGATAAAAGTGTTGCCAAGTTAGAATTTTCAACTTTTATCTTGGTAGGTAATTCGTGAAGGAGTACTTTGAGCCTATTCCATATCAAGTATTGTGACAAGAACGCTTCCCATATTGAGTTATTCTGGCCCCTTAAGGTTTGCGATAGAAAAAACTTGCACCGCAGAAGAAATCAACTCGAGAAAGAAGAAGAGTTAATGCCTCTGGTAGGCTTTGTATGTAGATTTGTATGGCTTTGCGTTCCGACGTAATCCCATCAGATTGAACTTGGCAACCCTGCGTCACTCTGAGTTCGTTATTACAACAGAAAATAAAAACTCTGCTACTCAATTTAAATTTCATCATTAAATTTTGATTAAATGCTTTCGATTGAAACATTTCATTCACATCGTTTTCTCTTCCAACTTGTGAATACTTGTCAAAAGATATTCTTTATTTATTCTGAAGTATATTCATCTTGAAAGAGTGTTGTTGTTGTTATGTATCCTCAGAGCGATTTAAATAATTGAATTTGCGTGTGGCATTCACAATCGTCTAGCTGTATGACAAAACAGTTAATCAAAGTTATTACCCGAGTGCTGAGGATATGTTGGAAGGACAACAAGAAGAGACAGAGAGGATTTAAATAAACTTAGAGGGAAGGGGAGCAACAGTTGAATTACTGATATGAACACAACTCCATTGCAAGCGAATTAAAAAAGACGTATGATAGCATTCAAATTACTCTATTTTATACGGATATGTTTGTAGACTCTAAATTGTAGAGAGATATATATATAATACATATTTAGGGTAAATTGAGCAGCGACTGGTATTTCTGAAAATTGTAGTTGAAACTAGAAACGTAATGGACTTTTTTTTTAAATATGCTTCTAAAACCAAGAGGCGTTTCATTTCTAACAGATTTGTTATCACGATTTTATTTTAAGTCTGCCTTCAAATTAATTGAAGAACCACCGAGAGATTAAAAGATTTAAAAAGTATTCAGATTCTGCATGAGTGGATTTATTTTTAAGAGGAAGAGTTAGCTTAAATATTTTATTTACTTTATCAGAAAAATTAGTGCCCGGTAATTGGTGTATTTACCCTAGAAATATGCATTTACCTATAATAAATGAGCTCCTTTTCAAGAGCAACTTTGCTTTACACACACACCGGCACCTTGATATTTCCATGATTAACCTGCTGTGGTTGCTGCAAAACGAGACGACGAGGTCATGTGGCTGCTTTTGACTTGGCCCGTCCATCAGCTGACAATTGGCTTTGTCGTTTTTATTTTAGCTTTATTACATTTTTTTGAACTTTTGTGGTCAGTTTTAGTTGGCTTCCGTGTCTGTCTGGTGAATCTTTGGTATTCATGTATGTATATTAATTATGTAAATAAATTTTGGATTTTTATTACATGATTTTGTTGCGGTTTGCGATTCAACTTGAAATTAAATTTTTGTTTTGAAACTTTTCTTCGATAATAAATTAAAGAAAAAAAGTTTGCGGTGAATTTTGCGATTCTGCTTGATCTTTTGCGCACAATGTGTTCATCAATTTAATACTTAATTAAGTAAAACTGCTGAAATTGTGATTCAGGGAATTGTTGTTTTCTTTCAACTTGTATTTGTTTTGTGTGTGTAAGACCAATTTGCGAGGAGTTTATTAATAGGCATCTACATCTCAAATTTTATATCTTGTTCGTTTTATATTGTGGTCTGTCAGCTTTTCCGACGGAACTGCCGTATTACGATGAAATCGATTGAATTTTCTCATGATCTATTACATTTCCTCAATTGGCAGCTCCATCGGAATAGATGATAGACCCAATTTTTTAATTAGAAAAATCAAAGTATTTAACCCACATTTTTTTCTTTTCAGGTAAATTCACGATCTATTAAAATATCGCATTATTTTCTTAAGGTAAGCTTTAATATTTCTTGCCTAAAAATATCAGCGGATAAAACGCCTCATTTAAATATTTTCGGATACACTGCAAAGCCGAGTAAGTGACATTTGTGCCAAAAACTTACTATCTAACGCATTGATTGATTGATTAATTGAAGTTATGATTGACTCAAAAATTCCTTAGCTTTTTTTCTTGAATTTATTCTATGCCAAATATTTCTTGCTCCCATAAACGAATTTTGGCAAAAGTAGATTTCATATTAAAAATGTAGTAGAAAATTTGTTAGTGTCTATAATTGTTCTTAATTCAAATAAAATTGACCAGATTTGGCGGAACACTAACAAAGCAGGAGCACTGATTGAGTGTTTGAAGCCCGGAAGCTATAAGCCGAAGGATTAAATTTCCCCAATTTGTTCTTGCGTTTGTAATAACACAGGTCAACAAAATAAGAGTTTTGGTTTGGTGCAGCTCTACTTGTAAACAAATTTGGTAGTACTCGGTACCCTGATAAAAACTGTATACTAACTTTTTTAATGCTACGTACAGTTTTCTAGATAGGCTCAAGAACCCCTTTTTAAGAGGTTAAAGCATGTATGGCCCTTTAACTTTGGTTCTGTTTATTCTATCAACACAGTTTTGATGTCGTTGAAAACAGGGCCCTTACTCTGTAGTTCCAGGCCCGTGCGCACGGGGGGGGTTTTGGGGGTTAAAACCCCCCCCATGGCCAAATCTAAGTTGCAATGATTTTGCAAAAGTTTTCAAAATACAGTTTATAAATCTTGTATTGAATCTTGACTAATAGTTTTTGGCAAAATTAGTTAAAATAATTTTACGGAAGAAGAAATTGGTGAAAGTTTCAAAGAATAAGGTTGGCCAATACATAAGTCCGGCACTTTGAATTGCACTTGGAGCTTAACGAAATTACAAAGTTGTGTAGCGTATGGGCATTTTTTTTTTTAATTTTACTGATGGAAACAGTGAGCAGTTTCAATTAACAGAGCGAATGAACTGCAAGGCTCAATTATATGAAAGATTTCGAGTGTTTTCTGACCCTTTTTGTTGTAGGCGTAAAGAGAATAGTGAGAAAATGAACGTTGGAGAGCAGATGAGCGACAACGTTAAATTATTTGAATGTTTCCAAACATTTTCTGAGGTTTTTTTTTTATTTTACCTAACAGAATATAAAGATCGCATTTTTCATGGACGTTTATCAATAGTCTGGCTTTGGTTTGTTAATCGTCGATATCTAAAACTGCTCAGCTACAGAGAAAACCTCACCAGCTAAGTAAGGTAGATAAAAAATAGATGACACAATTAATAAATAATTAGTTGACAGCGAATAGTTATTGTAAAGAATAAAGATAAGAATCAAAGGATATGAAAGCAAACTGTTGCTATGTATTTAGGATAGAAAGAATTGACTTTTTTATGCTGCATAGTGAGTCTGAAATATCAAACGTAAAAGAATGAGAGTTATAATCTTGACACTAACAACGAAAAGGCTGATTTAATTCAAAATTAGTTCGGCACTCTTTCAAGATAAGTGGTTTAAAATGTCTTGATGGACGAGAAGGTACATTGAAGTTCACTTCGCTCAAAAGAAACGGGCTTACGATTGAACCATTTAGTAATTTAATCATGAAGACAATTCCAAGCATTTCCCTCCGACTAGAAAGGCTGTGAAGATTAATTAGTTTTAAGCGACTCGTATACGATGGCAAATTATACAAGGGATCCCAGTGCAGATCTCTTAAGGCAAATATTAAAAATTGTTTTTGAACTGATTCTAAGCGATCCACTTGGACCTGGTAACGTGGGTTCCAAATTATAGAACCGCATTCAAGTATCAGTCTAACTAATGTAGTAAAGTAGTTACATAAATTCTTTAGACCATCGTTTAACAAATGCTAGAACGCCTCTAGCTTTATTGACTGTTACGTTAATGTGGCAGTTAAAACTGAGTTTTTAGTCCATAGTAACCCCAAGGTCAACAACATCATACATTTGCTCAAGATTATAATTTTGTATTGTATAGGAAGCCGGATTTGAAATTCCTCTCGAAAAACGCATGTATTTACATTTCTTTAGATTAAGCGGCATATAATTTAAATCGCACCAAGTAACTAGTGTATTTAGATCTGACTAAAGCTTCTTCGAATGACATAAAAAGCTTTACATCGTCGGCATACATTAAAATTTTCGAAAATTATATTACTGTAGAAATATCAGTTATAAACACCAAGAACAGAATCGGGCCAAGATGCCTTCCTTGAGGAACTCCTGAGGAGACATAAATAACATCGGATTCACAATTTTTAAACACTACTTTTGTGCTCTGTCGCTAAGGCAAGAAGAGATCTAGCGATTGAGACCCGGCTGGAAACCCAACTGATCCAGTTTATGAATAAGTAAGTGAAGAGTGACACACTTTATCGAAAGCTTTGCTGAAATCAAAGTAAATTCAAGTAAGTTTGTAACGGTGGACTTTCCCTTACATAACCCGTGTTGACTTGACAGTCGGAAATCAAGGTAGAGATAGGATTCGTAAGCTGATTCGTAACAATAGCTTCACACACTTTTGGGATGGCAGAAAGCTCTGCTATGCCGCGATAGTTCTCTATAGAAGCCTTTCTTCCGCTTTTATGAAGCTTTAGAAGAAACGACTCTTTCCATGCTTTTGGAAAAACGCCAAACTTTAGCCAAACAAAGCATGTAGGAATCCTATCAGGACCGCATTTAAAAGATTCCTTCAAGATTTTCAGATAAATAAGAACATCATTGGCGCATATAGTTGGACAATTAATTAAATTGTTCCCATGTAGCTCATAGGGATAATTTAGAAAGTCAGAATTTGTGACGGCAGAATAGTTAGAAGTGAAAAATTGCGTAAAGAAATTATGACCCAAAAGAAATAAAAAATACACCAAATAAGCTTCAGAAAAACACCAATAAAAGGCTGCGAAAATAGTCCAAAAACTCTCAGAATGGAGGATTAAAAGGCTTCGAAAAAGGTTCAGAAAAGCACCAATAAAAGGCTCCGCAGTTCATTTAAAAATAGTCAAAAAACGCTTCAAATTCATCGAAATCGGACTTGTTTCGGACTCTTTTTTATGACTCCGTTAGAGTTCCCGCGTAGAGCGATTTTTCGCTCCATTTGGGCTCCGAAAGAAGCTCATTTTGGAGAGTAAAGCTTTGAGAAATGAGCGTTTTATGGCTCCGAAAGGAGTATTTTTTTGAACTTTTAGTTAGCTGGGATATGCCATCATATCACCAATTCTCTATCAAATACAGAAAAATCTGTACAACCAAAAAAATTTTCTTGGGTATAGTTTTAGGTATCAGAGTATGCAGTTTCATAAAAGTTAAAGAACATTTAAATTTATGATGTATGTGTCTAGGTATCTGTTTCAGCAAATATGTTTATCTTAGTGAAAAATGTATGTGAATGCAAATCTAAATTAAAACCCCCCCCAAGGCCAATTCCTGCGCACGGCCCTGTGTAGTTCTATTCTAAAGAAATTTCGTTCGCTTTCGAGCGATTCGTACTCTGTAAAGAATTTTCGATTAGAATAAATACATTCGTTGTTCGAGTTCCATTTTGTTCCCTTCGGATTTGATTTTTCCCCTTTCGTTTGTAGAAATTTTGGCACTCTCTGTCTCGAAAACAAATGTCAAAGTAGTCGAATGTTAGAAAATTCTATTCTCCAATAATTTAGCAAACGAAAATCCACAAAAATGTAAGTTCCTATGAATAAAATCAAATATGTATTTCTCTTTTTCTCATCAAAAAATCGTTTACAGGGCAGAAAGATTTAAGCAACCAAATACGAAACCTCGACAGTTTGAGTCTATGGTGCAGTATTAATAATTTAAGTGCAGCGGCGAGCTTAATAATTGGGGGAATCGCTGTTGATTTTTGAGGAATACTTAGCTCGGGGATAATTGCATTTAGTACATACTGAAATGCGTCCTTATTCAACCTAAAGTTTTGTACAAAGCTGTAAAGGAATAATTCGAAATAAATTAGGCATAGTCGGTCTACAAATTAATCCATTTGTCATTGATATTGAGTACATATCTTGGAATTATCCCTAATAACGCGCAACTGCACTCGCTGCGTCACTGTATTTTCATCGGCATCAAACCATAGCGCTACCGAATCCTTTTCACATATATTCTAATTACCTTTTATTTTGTAAAATTAAAACTTCTTAAATCGCAATGTTTTCAATTTGGTTTGTTTTGCTTTTGTTTTCTTTTCGTATTTTTCTTTGAGTTTGACATTTGTGAAACAGTGTTGCTCACCCTTATCGAATATTTTCTAAAGTGAATTCTAATGAACTACCGAGTGCCGATGTGTTTTAGAATCGATTTTTGCTTTCGAGTAGAACAGCCTTTCGAATAGAACTACAGAGTGAGGGCCCAGTATATTTCGCCGCTTTTTTCAGTGTTAAAGTTGTTAATATATCTTCATAAACGGCAGAGAAATTGCGAACATAATGTGAAATATTAAATTTTTTGTAAAATTTTTTCATTTGGGGATATACGAAAAGCTTGTTTGCCGACGCCTATATTTCGTCTAGCACCGCTACTGGAAACAGACTACAAATAAGATATAGAAATTAACACAGACAGACAACGACTATGTAGTTACACATATGTATGCATGTAAACATTTTGAATTAGCTGATACTAAAACATTTGACAGTACTTGCAAGACAGTGGAAGGCACTTATCCAGTTTCACTAAACTTGTCCCATCCACTGAGTTCCTTCATTTTGTATCGAAACTATTTAATTGTGAGCAAAGCAGTTACAAGTTTCAAAACTACAAATCAACCCAAGAACAACATTACATCCACCATTAGGCGGCGCCAAATGTTACGTAAATACAGAACAACAACAGGTGTGCAACGCACTGAAACACGCTGACATTAGAAATGGGAGCAAGGAAGTAGGAAACTATCTAAAAGGTGCTAAACATGACTGCATAGTATTTATATAAGAACATGTGTATGTATGAATGTGTGAACTAAACATTAATAATAACAACAAATAAACGGGAAGGGGCAATTTTTCTAAAAATGGCCACCTAGACAAAATTTGTTTAGCGCAGTTAATTTCTTGTATCAATAATTGTAATATATTTTGGTAAAACGTGCACACAAATTTTTACAATTTCGGGACCTTTAAATTGTTAATTTTCATTTACTTTTTGAAGCTTGGAAAAGTTGAAAATAATGTTTGTAATCCAGGCGAGGAAGACAGAAAATCAAAAACTTCCCTTTTTCCCGCTTCAATCATTTCTACCCAGTCCATTATTACAAAAACATGCAAACAAGTTTTGATTATTTAAACTAATCTCCAACAAAATAATTATTTACCAAGCAATCAATTTTTACGCCTCGAAGCCTCATCAATAGTTTGAAGCAATATAGTACAACAGTTTGACTTTCTGGGCCAATGAAATTTAAATTTATTATGAGAAAATTCTTAAATTAAATTAAATTAAAATTTGTGACAAATAGTTTTTTATTATCGAACGTCTTACATTTAAATTAAAAAATATAAATCAATGTTAAGAAGTACGGGATCCCGGGATTAACATCTCTAATATCTACATACAGAAATGATAAGCTACAATTCATCGGAAGGAACGAAATTTATTTAACGTTTCAACCTCTGACACACAACTGCCAAGCGACATGAGTCGACTAGGTAAAAATAAGTTTGTATTTTGTTAGTTTCAGGTTACAATGTAAAATAGCAAGCTATTAAAAAGCCATTAGCTACGGAGAGTTGGAATCAGCAAGTGGAGAAAACATTTGTGTGGAGAAATGCTTTTCGATGTAACCCCGATAACATACGGCTTACGCCACAGTGGAATATTTAAAAAAAAAATTCCAAAAACAGTGCCAAAAAAGCAACAAGTCATTAAATAAGAAATGAGAGGATTTTACTTCCTTGAGAACATACTGAGAGCAGAGTGGAAAATTACCCAACTTCATTACATTTCAATTCATATATATATACATATGTATATTATAAAAGTGAATTACTAAGTTCGGAATTCGATCCGATTTAGTTTCTCAAACTATTGGTAGCCGAAAAAAATTATTATTTTAATAGAAAATTACTCTATTATGTAGTTGAATCCAATATAAAAACATGTTAGCGGTAATTGAAAAATAATTTTCGTTACACAATGCAAATGTTAGATAAACAAACATTTAAATAGCCATAAATTGCTTAACCCTTCGTTTGTCACTTTGACAGCTAAAAATCAACCAAATGGAACAGATAGGTGGTGGCAATAATGTTGACACATTGCTATTGTTGATGATGGTTGTTATTGTGTTCATTCGGTTGAGTAGATCATATAAGGGATTTTCAAGACGCGAATTATACGTGGGAGTTTTCGAGGGATCTTTTTTTTATTGGCCAGCCATCCAATAGTAGTGCCGTAGACCCTCTTATCGTTACAAGATCCCTCAGCCCTTCTTTAAATTTACTTCTTGATCATATTCACTGATTGATTCTATTCCATTTCATTCATTGTTATTGCTTTTTCTTTTACATCCGTTTCTATCCTTTGATTGCCTTTCCCTTTTACTTAATACCATTTGCTGTAATATTTTTCGTGGTTTTAATTCGTTTTATTCCAATGTGTCTCCTTTATGTTTTATTTTATTTTATTTTATTGTTTTTTGTTGTTGGATTTGCGGTCTATTTTGTTTTACAAATTTTGTAAGATTTGAGCAAGCTCGAGACCCGTTAACAATAATTCTAAGCGAATTAATATTGTCAGTTTTTTGGGAAAAATTGATAATTGGAGAAAAATTACAAAGATAAATCAACAGCGATGGATAGGATTACATGTTTCAGAGTTTCCAGGCTCATCATCAGATCCCTTTTCGGACACGGATTCGAACTCGTGTCTGCACCAAAGCCGCTGTTAGAAAATTCTAACACTAAGCCATGATGCCCTGTGACGTCACAATGCACTTATCTCCACTTCAATTAATTCCCTTTTGTTTGTTTGTTCTTGCCAACAGTATACACAAAATTTCTTAAGACATGCAGTCTATATGTTATGATGTGTGTTGGACTTGTTGTTTGTACATATTTACATATGTACGTAAACCCGTGCTATGGTTTCAATGTATTTTGTTGTTGGATTTGCGGTCTATTTTGTTTTACAAATTTTGTAAGATTTGAGCAAGCTCGAGACCCGTTAACAATAATTCTAAGCGAATTAATATTGTCAGTTTTTTGGGAAAAATTGATAATTGGAGAAAAATTACAAAGATAAATCAACAGCGATGGATAGGATTACATGTTTCAGAGTTTCCAGGCTCATCATCAGATCCCTTTTCGGACACGGATTCGAACTCGTGTCTGCACCAAAGCCGCTGTTAGAAAATTCTAACACTAAGCCATGATGCCCTGTGACGTCACAATGCACTTATCTCCACTTCAATTAATTCCCTTTTGTTTGTTTGTTCTTGCCAACAGTATACACAAAATTTCTTAAGACATGCAGTCTATATGTTATGATGTGTGTTGGACTTGTTGTTTGTACATATTTACATATGTACGTAAACCCGTGCTATGGTTTCAATGTATTTTGTTGTTGGATTTGCGGTCTATTTTGTTTTACAAATTTTGTAAGATTTGAGCAAGCTCGAGACCCGTTAACAATAATTCTAAGCGAATTAATATTGTCAGTTTTTTGGGAAAAATTGATAATTGGAGAAAAATTACAAAGATAAATCAACAGCGATGGATAGGATTACATGTTTCAGAGTTTCCAGGCTCATCATCATTGATGTTGATTTATCTTTGTAATTTTTCTCCAATTATCAATTTTTCCCAAAAAACTGACATTATTTTATTTTATTTTATTGAATTTTATTTTATTTTATTTTATTTTACTTTATTTTATTTTACTTTATTTTATTTTATTTTATTTTATTTTGTTTTATTTTATTTTATTTTATTTTATTTAATTTTATATTATTTTAGTTTATTTTATTTTATTTTATTGTATTTTATTTAATTTTATTTTATTTAATTTAATTTTATGTTATTTTAGTTTATTTTATTTTTAGAATATCGATTATAAAAATATAGTTCCAGTATGGTACTAGTATATGGACTATACGTCGATCTACTGGAATTATATTATACAAATATGAACATTTTTATTTCTTTCTTTTTCAGTTGGAATTAAATTAAAACGATATGAGAAAAATATTATTAGTATATTAATGACTACAACATGAAAATCCGGAGTATCCTATACTTATGAAATACAATCATAAGATACTAACATTATATATAAATAATTGTCATTGGCACCCCCACTAGCTTTCTATCAACATTCCCATTATTAGATGAGCACTAACACCAATTACTCAAATTCATCATTGTTGCTTACACCATTTTTGATTTGTATACAAATAAACTGTCATCGTATGATGACTTTGAGTTGATGAATTCACAAAAGAATTTCCATTAAAATGCTATGTGGCACGAATGCATACAAACTAGTTTCGCCTGGAGATGCGATCAAGTATTTACATACATTAGACCGTTTTAGAAACTTTAACTTTAGCACACTCAGAAATATAGATTTGCATTGCATCCGGCTTCTAGGATGTTGTAAGTATATATATAAAAATGCTTTTTCGCAATGTTTTCACTTGAAACCGACTGATCTAAATTGAATACTTCATTTTGGGGGTTGGTTTGTTAGTTCCATTCGCATGTTAAGGAAAACGAAGGAAGTATTAATATCTCTAGAATTGAATGTAATCCATATTTTGATGAAAAACAGAAAATTATTTCAAACAGTCTAATGTGCATGTGTAGCAATTGTGCCCATTACTAATTGTTTAGAAAGCCTTGTGTGTCTTATTATGCCTACTATAATGCTCAGAAGTGATGGGCTATAAAATGACGATTTAAATGATAACAAGTGAAGAGAAGAACAAATTTACCCTGGAAAATTGATATCAGCGATCAGTTATTTTGAGCAAAACCCCTAGTTGCCTGTAGTAAAAGCACAAAGATTCAAAAAGAATACCAAGCAATGCTGTCGAATATCCTTGAAACTGAAAAACCGATATTTCTCATAGAAGCTTAGTGGTGAACGGCATAGGAGGCTTTAATTCTCGTGGAAACAGAAAATGTAGTTTTAGGTCAGGACGCTTTGGGTAAGAGTTGGTAAAAATGAGAAAAGACTGATCCACTGATTTATGAATCACTCCCTTCTATCGAACTTAAGACGTTACTTATTTATTCATAAATTCTGGTGGCTGCACACATTTCTCAACTAATGAACATCACAAAAATATCATAACTTCTCAATACACATTAGGGATGACTTTATGATAGTAACTGTCACTGTGAGATTACTACAAAAAGCGCTATAAAATATATTTAATATGCCGGCATTGTGTGCTTCGTGGTATGCCACCAGTGCTGGCCGGCCACCCACGTGGTATGACGATGAGCCATTTGAGCTTCAAAAGGGCCGATCATGACAAACAACAGATTTGCAAAATACCGAAAAGCACAAGCGTGGAATGTGTTGCGGAATTAGGGGAATGAATGTGTCACTTTTCATATGCAAATGTACGATTGCGTGGAAGGAATCTGAAGAAGAGTACGCACTGATTATTGGGGAGCACTGGCGGGTAAGGCGAAGCAGTGGTGCATGCTACTAGTGGGTGATATTAGGCTTGATCTTTTGTGGACAAGTGTGAAAATTATTACTCGGTAGACCAACATGCATTGATTGAAATAAATCGCAATAAAAGGAAAATTTTGCAGAAAAAGTGTAGGCAAGTGATGCCAATTATTTGGATTTTTATAATCACGTAAATTTTGGAACTCCCGTATTAGCCTCACAGTTAGGAAATTGGCTTTTCTCTAATGGTTTGAGTTGATGCTATGATCAAGTAGTTTTCGAGATAACAGGGGATAAGCCAAAAAAAAATATATACATAGTTGTATGAGGTGGCAACTCTAGGTAGTAGTCTGAACTGTAAATTGGCATTTCTCAGTTTAGTACAAAAAAGTTGGATAATTCGCAACCCAATAAACGCATTCTGATTGGATGTACAAGAATATCTCGTTCAAAGTTATAATAAACCGACCTTAAGTCAATTTGGTGGTACCTTAATAATTGGGATGTTGTAAGAAAATTTTTAAGAGGGTCTTTTACACCTCGATTACCAAAGAATACGACTATTATTCGCAATAATGGAATTACTCTTTGGTTGCATTAACTTGTGTTGGAATTGCACCCAATCTCATAGCAACCTAATGTCATAAATCACGAACAGATCTACTTCCCATGTTGGTATGAATGTGTATTAAATGGTGTTCATGCAGATTTTACGAAAGACGAGGGAGTGAGTGCCACACAATGAGAGACCACCAACCACCAACTACACACCAGCTTACAAGTTCAACAGCTTTAGCTCAATATCAGTGCACCATATTCACAATTCAATGTTGTTGCTCGGCAGGATCGTTTGTCAACATAATCACCCTTACTTCGTATGTGACGGTCAAGTGCTAAATCACTTCAAGCGACAATTGTCAAGCATCAAGGAAAAATAATTAGTGACTTTGTTGATCATTTGGCTTTTGAAAGTGATAGTGAGTTCGGCGGCAAAAAAGGGAATCTCTTTTAATGCAAAAAACGGTGAAAAAATATTTCTACAGCAGAGGAGAAAGAGGTTTAATAAGACTTTGCAGAGGGGTGGGGCAGAAGTTTAGCTAGCTTAGGTTTGTAACTACATAGGTTTGTAACTACATAGCTTTTGTAGTTTTTTTTTATAAGAAGAATAATAGATTTAACTAAGGACTCTGAACTTTTCAGTGTGAAGAAAATATAGGATGGTAACAGAACATTAGGGGTTTTACGGGTTTGGATCTAAGCTACCAAACGTCGTTTTCTCATTTAATATATATCGTCCCGGAACTCCTGGAAGGTATTATTCGAAAGTCCCGAACTGAAAAGCAGTAAGTTTGGATTTTAAAGCAGAGCCTCTTGCTACCCGAATTTCCTAAAATTTCAACGAACACACAGCAGCTTTCCTAGCACCAGAGCGTGCCGGATTGATATCGCGTAAATCAATGTGATATCAGCAACATATCCCTATTCTTTCGGGGAAGGCTTCCTAGCAAAACAAACCTAACTACATACTTCAGTGGGTAAAAGTTTTAAACGAGTTTGGACGTAAAAAAAGCCAGTCGCCTCTTCGCAATTGGAAAGACCAAATCATCTCTAATAGGTCGTCCTTGGTGGTGCAATGCGACTGGTGACCCTTTTGCTTTGCTTGCAGGTATTTTTGTCCTCGGGGTTTCAGGTTATCTTGAGCTTAACTCGAGGGACAACAACAGATTATATGATCCAGTATGCCTGACTTTGACCTACAATGGGACGACTGCGATTAGAATATCTGTAGTTCTCGATTACCTCAGACTGGTATCACACAGAGTTATCTGTATTATTATTGGTAATCGATCTTGCATAAGCCTTAACCTCTGCATGACTTGTATTTACAACCGGTGAGGATAGAGCTAAACAGGAAGCTAGCATATCTCACCCTACACAACCCATCAAGCGCTATCAGATCATCCAATATAGACACCACATTTCACCTGGATGACATAGGTTCTTAATGTGCCTTCGACTCCAAAGTTTCTTGCAACTTTCCCCCCCTTGTAAACGCCCATGCCTAGAGGAGCATTCTTCCAATACTGCGCAACCCAACTGACAACCAGCCACCAAGAAGACAAGTCGGCTATCGCAACAAACAAAGAATGCTTATTGTGATTGATAGGCGCCAAAACGAAGTCGAAACCCTCCATACACGATCATACTTAAACAACAACAACAAAAATAAATATCAATAAAAAAACGAAGAATGAAAACAACAACCTAAAAATGCAAATAAAATCCAAACAAATAAACAAGCAATAAAAAAATTCTTCAAAAGGCCTAAAACGAAAAAGTAGAAAAAACAACAAACGAAAACCACATAATAATAACAACAACAACAACAACAACCACATGCATATCAACAGGCGCCACAGCGACTTAATTAAGTCATCAACCAGAAGGCAGACTAATTGAAGATTCTGTGCTATGCCGATAGCTGCATGGGAAGATCAACTGAGACATTCCCCGACCAACGTTACCGCCAACGCATGAGAAAAGGGTCAACAATAAAGCTTCTGACGTCTATTCGGGAGGTCGTCGCCAACAGCAGCGACGATTGGAGCGCTTAGCTTCGATTGTACCGGTAGCCCGTATTTGCTTATGTTGGCGGCTTATGAAAATCCAAATGCGAGCCACTTGTGAACTTCGTTTTCGGCGTCATTTTTGCACCAATGTCTTGCTCGTCGTTTCAACTTTGTTGGATATTGCCTGCTCCTCCAACGCCTTCGCATTCGCCTCTACCTACTCGAATTTCGGTTTTTTTTTCCTATCGACCCATCCCTCACATGCAAAACTTTTTTGTGGCTACTCTACACATGGCTGGTATCAATAACTTAACCGTCTGCTGACGACTTTTTTCTCCTTCAGTTTCACTTCAATACGCTTAACAGAGTAGGCCACACGCCGACACACATGTACCTACCACTCGTTGTACAGCTGTTCTGCTCAGATAGTCTGTGACGTAGGTATTGAGCCAATGTGTGGATGCGATTGCATTCGGTGGGTCTCTGTGGCAACCGTTTGAGCATCCGAACTTGTGAAAGGTATGACAAGGATAAAATCACCTTTTGCTGCTTGTGGGCTTAGTACAATCGCATGAGATCGTCGATAGATCATCAGTGGTACTGATCTACAGTACCACTGATCAGATCTTCTAAGGAGAGTTAGCAGTTTGGTACACTCTTTGTGTCATATAACTCATCGCACAGTGAGTGTTTGGCCTTTTTGCGTAGTCAACCGATTTTAATTGAGAAGGTAGACTCCCCAGAGCCCAACGAAAAGGAACTAATTTGATAGGGTAGATAACCCGACTATATACATAAGATGATGGTCACCTAACTAGTTGTGGTAAAGAAATGCTGCAAGAAAGCAGACTAAGCAAAAAACAAACCAGGTCATGAGAGTGGTCAAGATGGGACCAGGAAAGACTCCAAGAACACAATCGCAGCCCATAACGTGAAATGCCACCCAGAAGTAATACGAATGTTTTAGGCACAAGCTCCATCTGTTGCCGAAGAGGACCACGAATTTCCGAGAAAGACAAGAGTCATACTGATCCGTCTTCAATTTGGATACTGTAACATACTAAGCTCTAATCTATCCAGACTGAACCCAGAAAAGATAAATGTTGTATCGGTATACGATGTGGCTCCCCATAAGAACACCCGTCTGACCACCTACCCGACAAAGCAGACTCTTCTTATACCACGTACTAGACGTGACGTCTACACTGGACAACAACAGATACTAATTGACTTCGTAAGCTTTCACAGTGTTGGAACATGAGGCCTATGTCCTTTGTTTTCAATCTATGCGTTTCTATTTCAGTTGGGCTTAACAATCCGAAAATGCTTAAATTCATTCTCTGCCAGAGTCTGTGAGCTCTCTTAGATGAAAAAATAATATCTACAATTTTTTTTTTCATTTACCTTCTAAAGCGGTTGTCCAACCTTTGACCAGAGACACACACATACACAGACTTCACTTTAGTGGAATACAAAGCTCCACAAAAGATGCGCAACAACAAAGAGAGAAAATATTTGAGCAGAGTAATGCAGCTGGCGGTGATCACTGAAGCTAATATGAGATGAGTAGGTAGTGAGTTGTTAGACCACCAGATGAGTTGTTGGACCTGACTAGCATTTAGCGAACTATAAAAGTTGCAAGCCTTGCAGTAGTCCCTTTTTTTGTTGTTACTCACTATACGAACATCTCTCCCTCTCTCGTTTGAATGCACTTGAGGGATCACCACATTGTCATAAAAGTTCCACCTGATGCGACGCTGGGCATCCAGTCGACATTAAATTGCTGGCGCTAGTGCTCTTCTTTGTTGTTATTGTAGCTACTTATTATTGTGTGAGTTATGCTGATGCATTAGCTATTGCCGTTCTTTATTTAGTCCACGTAGTCTTGCTCTGTATTTGCACTTTTAGCATATTTTTGCTTTGTCGTGATGAATAATTTGGAGCATTTTTAGTGACACTTTGTTTTTGCCCATAAAACAGCAACAATTTATTGCGTGAAATATTCCAAGTAACAATTGACAAATGCAACGCTCGTAAATGTCGCTGCAATCACCCATCTTCCGCCTACCAACAACAACAGCAATTCCGTTGACATTGTCATTACGAAGTCTGTTTTACATGGCACAATGGGCCAGGAAACAAGAAGAGTTGAGCAAAAGTATATTCGGAACATGGCAAATGGATTATATTATAGTGCGTTTCATAAATATAAGACTGTCAAAGTTGAACGCTTTAAAGATATGCTAAATGTTTTAAATGCAGATTGCCATGACTTTTAAATGAGAAAACATGAAACTCATGAAAATCTTATCTGAATTTTTTAAAATCGCCTACTCTTCTCAACTGCGATTGCCCCTTATAACGTAAGAACAAAATGTATTATATTTATTTTTATACGGAAGAAAATGGAATAGGACTTCAGAAAAAAGTTCTAAAAACTCAAAGAATTTTTACACCTTTGGTTTAACATAACCACCCCAGAATTTGACGGGTCACAAAACTATAGTTATAAGTCAGAAATATGCAAGAAGCATTGTCCAGCGAGTTAAAATATTCTACTATGTATGATTTACAAGTGAAAAACAGCTGATGATTATGTAAGCTGCAAGTTTTCTCACAGAACACAACTAAGGCACTCTCTCAGTGAGAAATTTTTGCTGGCTACATCTGACAAATCTGTCAAACGATCAGCTGGTTTGCAACTGTCAAAACAAGTGAAAATTAGATTTGTATGTGACACTACCCATGTCTAAAATAAGTTTTTATTTAAACCTAGCAACTATAGACTGAGTATGAGTTATGTTTAGACCCAACGATAAGTGTTAATATCAGCAACAACTAAGTGGGTAAGAAAAAAATTTCCTAGGTACAAATACAACAAAAAATGTATGTAAATGGCTAACATCTGATTATAAAAATGCTCCAGTTTGGTTTATTGAGTTTTTAAATAGAAAGACTTCGGACTTTTTGGTTGGCCAAGTCTGAGTAGATGGCACCTCATTATATATTTGGTAACGAAAAATGGAAAGGCCCGCGAATGTTTTGTGAATGGATCATAATTCTCTGATTATTTAACAATATTTGACAAATTACTAGTTAAACTTTAAGTGCGTACTAGTCAAGAGTTACATAAGAACTAGCTAATTTGAATCCAGAAAAATACATACATACATACATATGCACATATGTATTTCCAAAAACATCTAGGCACAAGCATGTATAGGAACAAACCAACAACAACAAACAAGCGTAATCAAATAAAAAATATAAAATTGCGAAAAAACGAAATCAAGGGGGAAATTGTTAAAATCTAAAAGAGAGACGATACAACCATCACTTGGGTGGTCTTGCTGTCAAAATGTGTGGTCTTTATTAATAAAAGCGCATGACAGAAACAGTCACAACAACAATAGCAACAAGAAACCAGCAACATCAGTGAATGTTCGATGAGCAACGACCACGACGACAGTGAAAAAGGAAACACCAACAACGATATGTGAGGGAATAACAATAAGAACAACAACAACTACAACAATAAAAACAACAACAACAACAACAACATAGCAACAGCATAATAACATTGGCAATAAGAGCATCAACAACAGTTGTGTTCTCTCTGGCTTCTCGGTTGATTTGTCCCTTTTTGTATAGCCTGAAGCGTTTGACGATTGGGGCAACGATTGGAGGCGGATGAAAACGTCGTTGGCGTCATTCCCTCAAGCAAACAGCAGCGGATGTATGCGCCGCCACAGAGCTGTTAACAACAACGTACTCATGTGACATAAGGCAATTGTTGCTGTAACATATGTTTTTTTTGCGACTATTAGACTGGCGCATACAACTTTTTTTGTTAATATTTTGCTATTACTCTCCATAATGACAAAAGCAGATGTAAAAGTTACGGGGTTTAACCCATTATGCGCCACCGTTAGACGACTAAATTTAAAGATTCTTAGCCCCCGAATAAAGTCTTTCTTTCCCACCTATTTATAGGACTAGTAAATTGGAGGTTTGTTTCGTGCGGCGATCATAGATATTTTCGAAAAAATAGCGAAGTGAATATTTTAAGAAGCAGATAAAAACTTTAACAGTATTAGAGTTTGTGTTCAAGATTAAAAAATGAATAAAGAAACTCATATTGAAAAAAAAATTATATGTTTTTAAAAAGGAATTTCAGTTTCTTAAACTTAAATTGTAAAATATTTTGAAAAAAAGAGAGATTTTGACACTTTACCTGAAAGCTATTCTAATCCTTTAAAAATTGATGTATATTTATCGTTTTGCAAAAAAGAAAAAACAACAACCAATCTACGGCGATGAACTTCTTAAAAGTAGTATAAAAGTCAGCACAACAATTTAAACAAATTTATAATTTTTCTTGGTCCAGTCCAGTGTATATGTATGTCTGTAGTGCAATTGTAAATATGTGTATATGTAGGTGTGAGTGCTTATTGATAGGATTCCCCCTTTTGACTCTGTGCCATCGCTATTTGACGGCGCTTCCTTAAATTTTCTGTTGTAGTTGTTGTTGTTGCTGTTTGCTTATCGACAGCAAGTGGTGCCCATTGCTTGTTGCATTTTCGGTGAATCTTTTGATTTTTTGCCGCGCCGCGCCCAACCGTAACGGTGGCAACAACAGTTGCTGAAGCTGCAAATTAAACGAGCGCACAAAATGTTCGCATTTAACACAATCCACTACGAGTATTAGGCTATCACTGTCGATTTTTGTTGCACTTCATGCCCATTTTTGTGCCCTATAAGTTACCCTTTTTTCATTTTTTTTCTTTTTCCTTGTACTTTTCGTCCGTCTTTTAATTTCTGTTTGTTTTGCTGATGATGTGTCGGCTGATGACTTATGCCACTGTGAAATTGGTTTTGTTGTTGTTGTTCTCTTTGTTGCTCACTGGTTACCACCAAACTTCATCTTCTCCTCTGCCGCATTCTATAATCGCGTGAGTGAGCAAAGCGCTCTGTTGTTGTGATCATCATCGCTGGCATTAAGCTTAATTTCAGTTCAAATTAGTTCGCTAATGAACTCATCAAGATCATTTTTGCCATTTGACTTTTATTTATTTTGTTATTTTTGTTGTTGCACGCATTAGTTGTTGACTTTTATTATTGTTCGTAGTCTGTTGTTTGCTTTATGTGCCATTCATTGCTCATCAGTTTATTTTCCTTTCCCTTTGTGACTTATTAGATTTGATTGCAAATTGAAGATTCTCCACGATTTTGTTGCTTTGTTGCTGTCATAATCCACAGTGGCTTCTTCGCTCGATTAGTTCTCAACGCTGCTATGGGAGTGTCACATGAATTTGGGCTGGCTTGCGAAGTCTAAGCGAAGAGACTTTGGTGTTCTTTGTTTCACGAAATGTCATTGAAGGTGCAGTTTCGGACTCTTTTTTGATAATTAATGGCAATAAATGGCAAGTGTCATAAATCTTCGAGACTGTACATTAGACTGAATCAAAAAAATTTTTTTCTTTGCCTATCATTTTTCAGAATATTGAAAACTTTGTTTTTTTGGATCGTAATATTCTTTTTTAGAGAGTTATATTTACTAGTTCAGATTTTTTTGGGCTGATCAAATTTTTTTTAATTTACCAAAATGTTGAAGTAAAAAAATTGGCCTGCCTATAGTTTTGTTGACAGTTGAATTGCCCAATAACCATGCCAATGTTTACCCAGGAAAAATGTTGGTTCTGAACTTGATTTCGCAATTTATTTAATTCCAGAAATCATGTGCATTATATTTTTCTCCCAGGTATGAGTGTTAATATTTTGTGTTTTCAGTAAACTTTTTCTTCTTGGCCAAATTTCAGGCTTCAAAAAAATAATTTCAATCAAAAGTCCTCGAAATCGATGATATTCACTTTTCAACTTCTCACTGTTCCCACGTAAGAAGTTCCGTTGACATGCGTGTGGGCGAATGTGTTATTGTACTGATGTGCATATTTGCATAGCTGCAATCGTCTGTATCATCCATCACAGGGCGAGGAATTGTGCTCACTTAAAATACTCTACCACCACTCCATACTACCCCTTCCTGCCTCGCGTCATTTTTGTTGTCCCCATCGTTGGCCATGTATCCCCACGTTCAATTGCTAGGGCTGATATCCACATACTTACACACCGCTCTGTGCTACATGTGTTTTCATTTTAAAAGTTCTTTTTTTTGCTGCTTCTGTTGTTGTGGACCTACAACAGCGTCTTTATGTTGTTGCATTTTGCCTGCACTAATTAACTCATTAACATTTGGTTTTTGAATCATTGACTTTGGTGTTGCTCGAAATTCCTTGTACATTTTTTGCATTGGTTCGTCTGGGATTTTAGTAGAGCTTCTTTTTTATTTTAGGTGGCGCAGCTTTTTGCTTCATAAAACATCTGATGCTGACAGTTGCCGGTCTTTTTGTTAGTGTGGCTGCTCAAAGCACATGTCTTGAAATGGTTGCAAAATATTTTCATGCTTTGAGGAAAATAGTCGGCGAAGATATAAAAAAAAATCCAAAATAAATTTTGGGAAAAAATGAAATAAAAAAAATTAAATAAATAATATAAAATAAAATAAAATAAAATAAAATAAAATAAAATAAAATAAAATAAAATAAAGTAAAATAAAATAAAATAAAATAAAATAAAATAAAATAAAATAAAATAAAATAAAGTAAAATAAAATAAAATAAAATTAAAAAAAAATTTAATAAAATAAAATAAAATAAAATAAAATAAAATAAAATAAAATAAAATAAAATAAAACAAAATAAAATAAAATAAAATAAAATAAAGCAAAATAATATTAAGAAAAAAATGGCATACAACTGTGAGGCTATAGTATAATTAAATTTCAAATATATCATTTCTTATGAGCATAAAAACATTTACCCTTTTCCAAAAATCGAGTGTGGAAGACTTTTGAATTATCTTTGTAGATTCAATTAATACCCCACAAAAGCCCATAAGGTATAATATTATAAAATATTTGAGCATATTTAATAAATACTTCTTGATAAGTCTAACTAAATAACCCAATTTACAAAATAAGCTATAAAATCTTTAAAGTTAATCCATTGCAAAACTCCCACCTACTCCACTTTCATTCCACACTTTCCCAAAACAATTTGTTACCCTTACCGTTAAGCTAATAATCTTCCCCCAAATCTGACAAGTACTTACAAGCACTTAACTAACCACAACATAAATAGAACAAAAACACACACACTCCAATAAATAATAAATTCATACACACAAAAGGAGTCAACAAAAATCTCATTCATAGCAGATACAAATACATTTTTCATGGTAATCATAATCCATACACACACACAGACACACACTCACACCCCTTAAAAGTTTCACTCAATCAACCAACCACCCCAAAAAGGGCAGACAACTGCGTGCAAGTTCATCTGAAAGCTGTGAAAAGTCAAAAGCGTGAAAGAGCAAGACAAACAATCAACAAATGAAGAGCAAAATTGAAAAGAAAAACATTTTGGAAACACCACAGCGGGGGGATATATAAACGCCCACAACATGTTAAACAAATGGATGTACATAAAAGTTGTTCAACAGCTAGGCGATATCAAAATAAACAGAGGGCGGAAGAAATTAATAGAAAGAGCGTAAAAGTTACAAACAAAATGACAAGGCAATAAAACCATAAAACATTTAGGTACGCCTGTTTGTATGGGAATAGAAGCACACGTTTCGAAATGTTCATGTTCTTAGATTGATACAACAGTGTTTCAGTACAGTAATGAAGAACTAGTTTCATTTATGAGGGATATATGCTTAAATAATTTCAAAAAACTCTGCTCAAGGTCGAAAAGAGATTTTGAAGTAAGCGTAACTACATCATTGTACTGAGTGAAGCAGATTTTAAAACAAGTTATGTGAAAGTTAAAACAAATTGTAAATAGTGTAATTGGATAGCTGAGTGGAAGTTCACCTCGATTCGGAAATATTTTTTAAAAACGGTTTATTTAAATTTTCTTTATATTTGCCCATTTATAAATCTGATAGAACGATGGGTTCTCTTAAATGTTAAAAAACCTATGTATCTCTGCCCCTCCCTAGCTTCTGTAAAAGCATCTAAAAACATCTGTTTTAAAACTCCTGATTCAATTTTTTATTCTCCAACTCCTCTACCATTTTCACTCGATGTTTTTATTCAAGATAAAAGCTTGTCGCACGCTCATTTTTTGGGGTATAATTTTATTAGCTTTATACTATGCATGTATGTATGTCGAGTTAATATTTGGTGTACAAAAAATCCACTTCATTGCAACACCAACATAACGCTGGGACGGTGGCTTGAACGCGATAAGAAACATGGCACGTGCGTTCATTGAATTTTAAATATGTTGTTTGTTGTGCGATAAGCTCGGTAGTTAAGGACTTCCATTTGTACATACTTACATGCTTATGAGAGGAAAGAAGAGGGGGAGGTATAGCGTTTTCAGTTCGAAGCACACACACATAGCTTCAAGTCGAAAAGTGATGAGGAAGTACAGAGGATGCAAGAAAAACTCAAGGGACAGTGGGGATAGTATAAGTAGGAGCTGATGGTAGGTAGCCGGTAGGGATGCAAAATTTCTTTGGAGTAACCCAGGAATTTTGTGATTTGATTTTTTAATCCTGAAATTCCTTTATTTACTTAAGTCATATTGAAAAAAGTAAAGAAGTTGTTTGGGAAGCTCTTCTGCAGTAATTAGTTTTTAATGTAATTGTTTTATTTTATTAAAACTGAAAGTAATTTCATTGATAACAAAACAAAGCCAAACAGATAATTACCCAAATGTTAGCAGCAAAATTTTAGAATTGCTTAATTAAAATAAGGAAATTGTAAAATAAAATCCCGAAGTTTTTTATATGCCTAATAAATCTTAAAACACTCCAAACTAACGATACCTACCAAATTCTGAGTGATAGAAAAAATCAATAAATTAATATAAATTTAATAGTAAGAATCTTTAATTTCGCGAGCGGTGATTTGCCATTTGGCTTAGTGTTTTGTTCATTAAGTGGTTTATAAAATAAGCTCCTCCTCGACAGGCATGCCTACCGCGGGCATATTCTAATCCCCTAACCCGCAGGCGCAGATAATAATTCCTATTCAATTGTTATTAAATGAAAATATGAAGGAAACAAACATATACAGACTATAGGTATAATACTAGTTCGAAAAGAGTCACGAATTCTCGTAAGACTAGTTTGAAAATTACAAAAAAAAATTTCCCAAAAGTTCTTTAGGCCCTCTGGGAATGAATTTGAATTCCTGAGTTCGTTTCTTTGTTTTTTTTTTTCATACTGAAACACTTTGGACTCATTTGAAACTCGCATCTCCTGAACCGATCCCTCGGTTATGAGCATCACTATTTGCATTTGTGATGGGTTGACTGAAATTACTAAAAAACGGTAGCCACTTAATGGCAACAGTTTTTTTTTATGTAAAAATTGCAATGAGCTTAGTTTCATTTTAGTATCTGTTTAGTCCTTTAGCTAGAAAATATAATTTCCGAAAGCTGTCAATAACAAGTAATGGAATAAGGAATACATTTCAATACATCTTCGATTCTTTTAAAGCATAAAAAACATTTGAGTTCTAATAAGGTAGTACAATGTTGTCTCACTTCTCTTTTTCAAATGTTGTCTCTTTCCATCTTGCTATTTTAATATAACGATTTGTATCCATAGATTGGTAGATATTCTTCGAAAAACAATTAAGTATTTAGTTAACAGTACCATATACAAATGTAATTACTCGTAAAAATAACTTTCAAATAAAAATTTACAAAACAAATTGACCAAAACAACAGCTCCAATAAAAATTCCTTACTGACCAAAGCATGAAAACAACTGTATTAACACATTTAGTTGAGTCTCATTTAAAATTCTTTACATTGCAATTGGCTTCGTTTTAGAGCAGATCATTCATTTTATGTTCATAAATAAAGGCATTCCAAGCACATGCATTTTAACATTTAACGCGTATGGCTAAGCAATTGGTCAACGAGTCACTTACGAGTACTTTTGCTAACGAGAATAGAGTCTTTTTATGCGGCACAATCACTTTTGCGGCATGGCATGCAGATCCCAAGGGAATATGCCACAACTAGTTGCAAATATACAAAATTACACAGCCAACCAGCTTTGAGCATCATAATTACGTCAATTGTAAAATACTGAAACGCTATAAATATGTATTATGTATTAATGCATGTATGTATGTATGTATGTGCATAGCTGACATAAATTCCTTTCCACACATGACAAAATAATAGAGCGATTTACGGGTCGATTCTATAGTGGTAACAACATTCGATTTACCCGGCAAACAAATATCTTGGAAACTTTTACACCCGTTTGGTATTCTGCCGGCTCAAGTTGCAGTTCAATTTCGTAACCACCGAAAGAGGTGGTAACGCCAAGTAACCGCGACAAATTGCACGTGTTTTATAAATGTTTTTTTGGACAGAAAATAGCACAAATTTTATACACATACTAGTTCAGAAGAATTAATAAACAATATAAGCACTTTTTTACGTGATGTTTCGTGCGCGTTTGCCTTTTATTCTCTTTTGCGCATTGTTTGTTTTTGACATCGTTACCATGCGCGCTAGAATCGCGGGTACATGCACCGGTTACGATTTTTGGTTAGATAATCTTCTGGGTACAAAGTTTCCGGTTACGCTCAGAATCGACACGTTACTGAGCAATAGCAACGGCGAGAGAGAGGTTATTGCAATCAGAACAAGAGTTGCCATGTTGCTTAAAGACTTTTCTTTGAAATTAATATTTGTTTTGGAGTTTTATCTTAAGAAAGCTTATGAAAATAATTTTTGAAAAATGTTGCTTTAGTTCGAATAAGTCAGCCTTAACATATCTAGTATTCATAGCGTAGCTCAACCCGAGCGGCTACCGTTTCTCTCAGAATGCTTCATTCTACCAAAGCTACGGACATGCTGAAGGGATATTTCTTTCTTTTTTTATAGATTTTACAATCTGGGCTAGAATTCCATAAGAAAGAATAATTTTACATAAAAGTCATACTCATAAGTCTCCGGTTTTATATAATAGCATTACTTCTCGAGGCCACTATGCCTGGCATCCTTTCCTGGAAATACCCCTATCAGCATATTCTCACCGTACCAAGTTGACAGCACAAGACAGACAGTAACACTCCTCGGGTGTACTGGTTTATTCAAAAAAGCCAAAATAAATCTTGAGTTAAAAGTTGTTTTTTCTAAAATTAAATTTTTTTTAATTTTTTGATCTGGCAACACTGTCAGCCAACAACCCACTAAACATATTTTTCAAAATAAAAAAATTAACCAAATCAAAACGCTTCAATTAACTTGTTTAAACTTTCAAATTACCCTTTTCCAGTGTTACTCTGATACGCATAGCTGAATTGCCAAGAAAAACTTCGTAAAAGATTTGTTTGGAATCCAACACGTTCGGCTGATTTGTCCGACTGTTATGTTTCGATGCGATTTTATGCTGCAAATGCGAATGGCTTGTTGTCAGTTTTTGCGCTACCACTAGCTAGGTTACTGCTATATAACTTGTATACGTACATACATACCTACAGTGGGAAAAATTCATGAAATACTTGTCAAAAAAAAGTCTTCTTAAAAAAATAGCGTCGGAAAATTGCGCACTCTCCGCGTGGTATCAAAATATGGTCGAACAAGTTAGGTCATAATATGCGATTAAGAAAAAGAAGAATACTACCTACGGGTATTTCCCATGCACTTCTGATCACGATATTTGTACCTTTCAGAAAGTAATCGAATATTTTATGTGGGCTGTTTTATTGCAAGTCCCAAATAGTTAAAGACTTTTCAAAACAACGGTCTTCCGGGTCATTTGGCTGATGAAGCATATAGTTCTTAGTCCATTCTTAACTGCAGAAAAGAAATCAAGGAAAGTACGCTTAGACACTATTAATGGAAGTTAGGCCTTAAACTTAACTCCCACCATGGGCCGTGGGCCAATTCATTTTGATAATTTCTGAGTTGGTGAATCAGTTCATTTCCTTTTTAAGTCGATTGACATGTTTTCATTTGACTTGCAAGTGGTAACAGGCGCGACAAGTGGAACAACGGCAAAGCAAAGACATTCACATAGTAAAATTGATGATTTGTAGGCGCTTGAGAGCAGACGTAAATTATGTTGGAGCAACAGCCAAAACTATAGCAACATTCACCCAACCAGCGCAACGATGACGCAGCGAATAGAAGAAGTGTAAGCCTCCTTCAATATTATAATACCAATGCAGCAAATTTAAACATACTCGCCCTGATTTGTTCCGGATCCTTTTTCGAGGTCAAAGTGAAAGAGAGTATAAAGTGACAAACGTAGTGTTTCTATGTCATCTTATGGGCGATACTTCTCGACGATAACTCCGCGAATTCAAACTTCAAAGCGAGTCACCTATCGTCAGCGAATCGTTCAACTTTATTAGCAATATTTTTCCTGATAGAACTCTAATTTTATAGTTAATAGTATAAATCTGTATTTTGAAATTTGTGGGAATCTTGCATTGTTGTATTTTGTGTTTATTGGGATAATACTTTTACAGTACGAGAAGTGGGTATGACAGCTTTAAATATGATACCGTAATGTGTCAATGTGTGCACCTTTGATTTCATGTTTTCGCATAAATTCGCATTATTTGTATACTTTGTAGGATGAAGTTAGTACATGAGCTGCAACTAATTAATTAAGCGCATCTGTGGTGCTTGTTTTTGCTCCCATATCTGGTTGATGTGGCCAGATCGCATGCTTTTACTTACCACCCTGATAAACATATGCCATTAATTTCAGAGCACCAGTTCCAGGTAGAAAGAAGCTTAAAGAGCTCCTCGTTCATTCCATGGAAACAGAGTTAGGTATTGGAGTTGAGTTGCCAAAGATTCACGAATCACGAATTAAGGTCTATTTGTCAACAAAACTGTAGATTTCAAAGAAAACTGCGCACTCTCAAATAGTTTTGTGATTTTTTCTACAGTTTGAAAGTTCTAACGATAAGATTTAGTGATTCTAAAATAAGGCGATAGATCTATCAAATACCCGCAGAAGTACGAACACCGATTAGCAGTCGCTTAAAGCAGTATAGGCGTGAGGAATATTAATTGCGTTTATGCTCCGAAAGTTCCTTATGATTCCTCAAGCCCATCAGAACTAAATGATGTTAGAAGATTTTATTTACCGACATGAAGAATTGTGTAGACTTTAGTGAATCGTCAGTTTTTAAGTTTTTGATGCTAAAAGCTGGTCACCTTAAACACGAACCATCCGATTGAGGACATAAAAAAAATAAAGTTGTTTGATATCGACATAAATTGGAACGAGTATACAAATCTGCTACAGACAACATGTTGCTAAAGTTGTCAAATGGAAATGTCGCTAATTTAAAATGCACAGTTTGTTGTTGTTGCATAGTAATACATATTGCAAAAAAAAAAAAACAACAAGTAATTGTAACAATTAAAATGTACATTTTGATTTGGCCACATTCGTTTTTAAATGTTTCGACTTTTAGGTCTCATACCAACGAAATTGCATTGCCAATTGTCTGAAAGTTGGTTAGGTGCTGCTATGTGCTGTTGTTGTTGGCACATTTTAATGACACATTGCAAAAAGTGTTGGCTACTTGTTGCCACTATATAACTTTGTTAATTGATGTCGTCTTCGGTATAGAGCTCATATGATCAATACAATCACTTTAAATAAATCATTGAACTCTACAAACAAATGCAGATGTTGCAATTTACAAAAGCAAGCTGTGCTTTTGGTGGAGCTTTCATTGATTACCTTAGTTAAAGGCAAAGATACGTGGACTGAGTATTTTAATTGTTTAATACCTGGGAGGCAGTGCTTTTCTCGATAATTTTCGAGGTTGTTGTATAATCTATTTAAGTACCTGGGTGACCGAGACTTGCTCGATATTTTTCGAGAAATATCGAACACTAACCACAAAAAGTCATTTAACATACTTTGGCGACACCTGTTGTGTATTAAATATTCTGGTTGGTGTGCGCCCTAAAATCCCTTTCATTTGATACCCACAATGCCACATATTGCTTAATATTTAAAAAAAAAAATCGGAAAGATGGCAACCTTCTAAGCTTCCTTTAGTGGCAACAGCCAAGTAGAAAATCTTAAAAGGAAGCATACTATCCATCTACCAAATTCCATCGAAATCGGTTTAGCCGTTCCCGAGATAGTGGTCGATATCTGAAGGAATAAATAAAATGCATTCAGGTAGCAACCCTAGGAGGCAATATTACTCGAAAATATTTTGGTTGGTATACGCCCTGAAATATCTTTCATTTGATTCCCCCAATGCCATATACTGCTTAATATTTTAAAAAAATTCGGAAAGGTGGCAACCCTCTGAGCTTCCTTTAGTGGCAACATCCAAGTAAAAAATGTTAGAAGGAAGCATACTATCCATCTACCAAATTCCATCGAAATCGGTTTAGCCTTTCCCGAGATAGTGGTCGTTATCTGAAGGAATAAATAAAATGCGTTCAGGTGGCAACCCTAGGTGGCAGTCCTATTCGAAAATATTTTGGTTGGTATACGGCCTAAAATACCTTTCATTTGATACCCATATTGCCCTATATTGCTTAATATTTAAAAAAAAATTGATATAGGTGACAACCCTGTGAACCACCCCAAGTGGCAACACCAAAGTAGAAAATCTTAAAACAAAGCATAGTTCTTATTTACCAAATTTCATTAAAATCGGTGAAGTCGTTCGTGAGATAGTAGTGGATATACAAATATACAAATATACAAGAATAAGTCGTTTAAAGTTATAAGATTTATAGATACTATTATGGTTGACCATGAGTATGAAAAAAAACTTTCATTTTATACTGACATATGTACGTTATTTTTTAGTTGTTGATTTGAAATTTGTCGCATTATCATTAAAGCATCCTGAATTCAGACATATAAAAAAGAGAGCTTGTGTTGTAACAGATAGCCAATATGAAAGACTTTAAGAAATTAGTTCAATCGTTTTCGAGATTTTAGCGAATATTGAAAAGAATCAACACAATTGCTTTAGGCGGCACCCCTTTTTAATTTGTATCATAGTAATTGCGTTCGATACCCACAATGCGATATCGTAGATAGCTTAAAAAAATTGAGATAGGTGGCTACCCTCTAGCAATATACCATGTGGCAACATATCGGCTCTATTTAAAAATACACTCAAATAGGCTAAGTTCCTTGTTTAGGTAAAAAGGGATACACAAAAGTATAATACAATAGCGGGGTATTCCTAAGTAGTAAACAGACTTAAATAGATAAGCCGTAGAAAGCAAAATGGTTAAATGTGTAGGACGGCTGAGTGCAAGAGAAAAAGTAAGAGGAAGGGAAAATACCAAAGTAGAATAGGGAAATATTTAAGACTCTACCGGGTCTCCCAGCATGTCTGTATATATAAATATCATCTCGTAGTTTACGTGATCAAGCTTCTTCAAACCGTTTGCACCGAATTTTTGAAATTTGGAATAATCTTGGTGGGTATTAAAATCCCATATAAAGCGCTTCTTAAAGTTGTGGAATTTATAGGCCAGCTGGAACTTAAAAAACCCTAATCCACTGGATGCTTATTCCTAATAAGTAGAGCCATTACGGCCGAAGTGTAGTCAAGACAACCTCGCCTCTCTTCTTTTATCAGGCAACACATCCAATAACTTTATTCGAGTTCTTCAGCTAATGATGGTGCAAAAAATTACTCGATCTTTGCTATACGGATGATTTTACCACTTTTTTGCTCCTATAGACGTTAAGTACAATCAAAATTTAAAATACTAGATGGAGCCTTGCGCAAAGATAGCGACATCTACAACCCAGTAGATAAAGTCTCTGATTCACAATGGCGTTGCAGTAAAAATTTATTATTTTGTGCATTCACAATGGTTTATTTAAACAAATTAATTTTTATAAAATACGCTTAAACAAAAGCACTGCTGTAAATAATAAATGCTTTCGCATGTAGAGGTAATCCACACCTTCAAAACGATACCTTTTTTATTAATATTGGGTCGAAATGAGAGCAGAAAATTAGGAGCAAACACAAAAAGACCTTACAGAAATAATATATATGATGATGATTATGTTTAGAGAAGCAAAAAATAAAATGTCGTACCGTGTCGTCTCTTATCGCTCAAATATTTGAAAGGAGTCTGAAGTTAACGTGAAGAAAAGCATAACGTTGATAAAGCAAGCCACTACCTCTTACACATATGTACCTAGAAGGAAGATTCTTTTAATAAAATATTTGGAAGCCAGCAAAAGCTGTTGTTTAGTCAGGAATGAGCGAATTTGCAGTGCCAAAAGCCAGATGAACTTTTTCATTTACCGTCAAGGTCATTTCGTGATAGAACAAAATATTTCAAAACTTGTTGATGCTGTAAACCTCTCGATTGCGATATGATGGGTTAACTTTTCGTTTTCTTCTCCAGCAAGCTTCCTTACCCCCTCAACCTAATAGCCTACGACAGCACAAAAAAGGGGAGAATGAAAAATTTAATTAGGAAGACTGACTTCTTTATATCGATTACCGCTGATGATGGTATTGTTGTTGTATTAAATGTTACTTTTCACATAATGCTGTTGTTGTCGATGATTGCGTATAAAATTAATTAAATTTTCAGCAATTCGCTGCGAACCCAAAACTCATACCACCAACAACAATAACTAAAATCAGAAAAACTTGGTTGGGAGGCAGTGGAAAATCCGCTGATGAAAGTACAATCAATGATGATGTTGTAAAATGTAAAAGTATTATTGCGCATTTAACGCTCATTTGTTCAAGTGTTAAGTGCAAATTTCATTGATATTATTATTTCCACTTGTTGTTGTTACTATTGTTGCTGCTTCTAGCTGACTGGTGTTGATGGCATATCGTTACAATTGCAATTTCAATTTCATTTTCAATTTCAATTTCAATTTAATCAACTGCCAAAACAACCCTCGAATACAAAATGAGAATCCATTCGTTTTCGTTTTAGGTAAACGGCGATAATGGTGGAGGTTTCGTTGTTGGTAGCAACGTTTGTGTGGGTGCTAATTCTGATAAGCAAATATGTATATGTATGTACATATGTACATGCATATAATGATGCAGCATATACAAAAATGTTTGGGTGGTTTACCTTGGATGATATCTGTTTTGTAATAAATTCATGCTGATTTGAACTTCGGTTGAATCATCACAGATTCTGAAACACTACACTAGTGGATACCTGTTTGGCGGGCTGCCCAGTGGAACTGCCGAGTTATATGCACTTCTGAGGAGATTTAGGCCGAGCTTCGCCTAAAATATTTTAGTGTGCTGCTACTAGAGTAACCTACACAGTGCCGAATTAAGGCGACGCTGAAGGGGTTCTGAACTCTCCAAAACCTTGCGACTGGTGTCTTCGATCTCAAAATTATTTTCAAACAATAAAATGCAAAACCAAATTTTAATATTTAATTCTCCATTTTAATAAAACTTTTTATTTAACCACAGCCATCAGCTGTCTTAAACTTAACAACAAATTTTAACTGTAAAATAAATTCCGAATTTTGCAAATGCAATAAAACTAGAATAAAACTAGAAACCACAGCAACAACAATAGCTGTAGGTATTTGAAAATTGAATACTGCATTCAAAGGGCATAGAGAAAAATGGGCAACGAAAAGGACGAGGAGAGCAATCGAGGTGTTTATGGAGTGAACTGAAACTGAAGGCGAACAGGCGAGAGCTGTCATTTGTCTATTTTTAACAGACACAACGACATGAAGGATTTAATTAAATTCAACTTCAGTTGACAGCAAACGAGAGCAGCAATAACAGCAGTAACATCAACTGTAACAAAAACAACAACAACAATTACAAACCGCTTGACTAACAGAGAAAAAAACTGCTCAAGCACTCAACAACTTGCAACATCCGCTACTGACACGCTTGATTTTCGTAGCGTTTTCCCCCTTTTGCCCCAACTGAGCTTCGTTGTTTTTTGTTGTTGACATAGATATGTATATACTTTTTGTGTTGTTGCTACTAAAGGATAACGGTAGATAGTATTCAAAAGAGTTTTTATGAGATTTGTTGCAAGCTTTGATTGAAAGTGGAAATGTTGGCAGGGTGCTTGAAGCAGAGTCAGGGGAAGCTTTCAAGTGCCTCAATTGCGAATGAAATTTTCCAATTGTCATTCGAGATGTCTTTTGTAAGTTGAGATAAATAAACCTAAAAAATGCAAAAGAAAAAATATTGTGGAATGAAATCGATATTTAGATGCATCGGGTGTAAAATGTGACTCTAGGAGGATGAGTTACTTATTTCGTTAGTCATTTCGGAACATATTCCTTGAACCAATAAAAGATTTTTTGGGTTCACTTTAACTCTGCACAAAAATTCACACAAAATATTACTACTATGAGGCTGTTGAAGTATTTTTTAATCTGGGTATTATGTTTGATTCACATTTTAGCTTTGTTAATCAGTTGATTTTAGTCTTTCTTTATGACCTTTTTTAACTTAAATAAATAATAAAAATAATATTAATATACATAGTATGTAGTTCATAAAATATATTATTAAAGAAATTCCATCTAAAATTTTGTAACTTCTAAGAACTCAGATTTGAACATTTCGACAGGTTTAAACATTTCTTTCAAAACTATAGCATCACTGACTTAGATGGATATGCATGCTCCTCTCACTCATTGAGTGTATTCATAATAAACAAAATTGTATCGAATGAAGAACTTTCGTATCAATATCACAATATCTGTTTTTTTTGTAAACTGAATTCGTCTTGTGTCAATTTCATTTCGACAAGTTTGCGATGAAGTTTGAAGTTAAAATTCATTATTAAGAATCCGCGAAAAATTTCGTTGATTTGCGAGCGAATGTGATGCGCCAGTTTAATTACTTAATTAACTCATTTTGGAACATTTTTTATTTGCAAAACACAATTCGCAGAAATCAAGAACAACTTTATAAACGAATTAACCTTCATGTTCAGAAAATAAATAAAATTGAATGGCATCAAAACTGTTTCGGTTGCAGAAAAAATGCGAAACGCATCATCAACGGAAGAAATTGATCGAAATAACAACGAGGCACCTGAGTGAAGGCAACATGCGACCAAAGAAAGAAAAAAAAATAAAATTTAAATAACAAGCCCAGACAAAAAAATTTAGCGCCAACAATAAAAACAAAAACAGAAATGTTAAAAAAATTATCTCAATTCAAGTAGCAATGTAATCGATACGCATATCAAAAAATAGCCTAAAAGGAACTCCTTAACATTACTGAAGTTGTCAACTTGCTGTAGGAGTAACACAACAAAACCAACTACTAAAAAACGTAGAAAAAATAACATTAAGTTGAAATGAAAGCAATCAATGTATACCCGAATGTTGGTTGTGACAATTCTAGCTGTCTTCAGTATTCTTCAATTATACACCATCAGTATACTGTCAGATATCCTTAAAACTCTGGGCTCCAGTACTCGCAAAGCCACTTCTTCAAAGAACAAACGATTTTTATTCGTCTTTTATGATAGTACCTATGTACCTTGGGTATACTCTAAGCATCTTAACTCGGAAGATCTCATGTCGAAAATCTTTTATTTTTTATCTCCTCGAGATTCAGTATTATCGCCAATTTGACAACAAGATCAGGAGAGTAAACAAACATCTCACTTGGTTCTCTGCAAAGTTGGAATGGGTATTAATATCTACGTTCTATCTGGGAATGATACTCCCTTGAGATACTTGAGAAGTCTCTCAAGCTTCTTCAATACTTACTTTTTCCTAATGTTCCTCTGAGGGCAAAGCCAATTTCTATAAGCCATTGTTTTCCTGTGCAATTTTTGGGATATCTGTGGAATGTACTGTAGCTGGCTGGCTCCTAACTACGCCAACTGCTTGAGGTTGGGATAATTTTTGGAAATGCTCAAAGTTAGTTTTAGTCCAAAGTGGGACACAAATCTCATGGATCTCCCTGTAACACTTAAAAACCAAACTTTTGAGCCCGTGACATGAACTGCAGTGTCATAAACTAAGATGGTATAAGTTAACTGCGATGTACAATAACTGCACAACGGCCAACGCTAATGATATCAATGACCACAATAACCAAAAGTCATTATCGCCCTCCGCGAGACGGCCAACAGTTGCTCAGCTGCCTCGAATCATGAGCGCACTGGCCAGTACAAATAGTTGATAGTAAGCATTGTTGTTGTAGTTGGCACTGTGCTTCAAATGTCCTTGCGCGTAAATTCTTTAAATAACATTCATAATATCAGGTAGCTACGAATTCCAGGCCAAAGCGTACAATTTAAATGCTTTCAACCAAATATGGAACTTGGTGAATGATTCCTCACTCTCTATGAGCGGGTGTGTGTGTGTTTGTTGCAGGCCATTCATTTGCTCTTTTATTCACATTTTTATTGACTACAGTTTGCGCAGATAATTTATTTTTATTTCATTTCTGTTGTGAACACATTTTGTATGCCTTAATGATTTCATTTAATTTCATTGGCGCCCCCGAAAAAATTTACAACATAGCAGTGAAAGCCACGGACGGTTTGATTAGTACATTAGGGTATGTTTTAACGCATACTTAAATACCGTTCATGATGCTTAATGTCAATGGTTGAGTTGAGACCTAACATCCATTGAAGAAGAGGATTTATGCGCGTCGTATATAAAGTCTAATAAGATGAGAGGAAAAAATTTGATCGGAACTTTAAATTGGAACATCTTACCATACGTTGGTGGTTACTTCATGAAATTCCATGCAACAGTGCTTGAGTGATGCGCGATCAAACATACAGACAAACAAACAAAAATTTTAAAAACTGTTGTTTTGGCTACTTTTTCACTGCTAAAGCCCACATGTATACAAGTTTATTATAACTTAAGATTTGTTTACTTTATTCAAATGCTATACCGATTTTTACTGCTTTTTTAAATGATAATTTCTTGTAATAACCTCCACTTAACCTTTGCCGCGAATGGGTTTTAAACGCTAAATCGCCAATTAAAACCCTTAAAAGCCGTATAAATTATAGTTCATATATCCATTTATCTCGTTCATTGATTTTTATGATTTTGAGTTTGCATTGTCTTGTTAGTTTAATTTTTATAGCCACTTGAAATTCGATCATAAAACCTTAAGTAGCGTGAAACCGTTATACACACACACTAAATATGGACGTAAGTAGGTTGCAAAATAGTCATAAAATGTTATACTCGATTTATTCTAATAAGGCAATGAAACTGTAAATTAAAAAAACGTTTAAAAATATAAATGTAAAGAAAATATTGTAAAATGACAATTTGATTTTAAAATTTCACTATTTAATCACCGCTCAGTAGTTAAAAGTGTTGTTCGACAAGCTGCTTGCGCATGCGCAAAACTAATAGCCTTTGATAACTCAATTAACCTGTTCGAATTGATTTCGAATATTTACATACATATGTGCTTAAGCCCACATGTTAAACTATTATATGTACATATGTACATACGAGCATTATAAACTAAAATTTAAATGTGTGCGTGTGTGAGAAAAAAATGCTCTGTAGAGGAAATCTCTGGTTGCTGGCGTGAGACGGTTCTAGTGCTTTCGGAACCAACACTAGTTCGCCCTTAACCTCTTTTGAATGAAATCAGCAGTCGGATATATTACCCCCTTTTCTATGATTCCCAATTATTTAGATATTCTACAGTTTATTGATAGTAAGTATTTCTTTGGTTATGAACCAGACCAAAATTCCAAGTTATTTTTCCAATTACTTATTTTTTAAGAACTCGAAACAGAATTAATCGCGGCCACTGGGCATAAATTTATTTAATGACCAAACTGTTTTTTATTTTTATTTTTGTTTTATATAGACTGTAACATTTAACTTTGTATTTTTATTTCATTTATTTTATTATTGTTTTTATTAAATTGAAATTCGGATTAGTAATCAAAACTATTAGTTAACAATGATAATTTAATTTTTTTTCGGAAAGCTGAAATTAATTGCAATAACAAAAAGAAAACTAAAATTATGACTGAATATGAATTTCAAATTTTTTAATCAATTGCTGGGTTCTGAAAAATTCTACTCACAAATTTAAAAAACTAAGAATTGTTAACATAATTAATACAAGAAATATCCAGAATTTTGATTGCTTTTAGTGTTTTTATCATTTCCTCGTACCGTCAAAGACAAACAAAAAAAAATTTAAAATTGATTTACTTTTTTTTTTTTTGGAAAAATTGAAAAATCATGAGTTTTTTGGTCATCAACTGGAAAGTAAATAAATTAAGTTTTAATTAAAAATTCATTGGCTTTTCAAATAAACAATTGAATAGGTATTACGACTTATAAATAAAAAAAATAATAATAATAACTGACTAAGAATTATCAACTGTTGCTATGGAACCTGCCCATTTTCAACTAGTAAAAAAGTAGGTAGTATCGAACTAGTTCTCATTTGGTACTTTGAAACTTGTCTCAATAGTTTTGAAATTCAATGCAACAAAATTACAGAAAATCATCAATGAAAACGAAGAAACCTACTATCAGTCTCTTACTCGCATTGTTTTGAGAAAACACTTTTCAATATATTTTTTAAGTGTAATTCGTCGCTGCTAAGTACCTACAGTGTACGATTTTAAACAGCAAAACAGAAAAAAGAGTGGGTTCATAGCAGTGATTAGCTATCGTCCGAGTGTATGTCTGCTATGAAAAAGCTGTTCGGTAACAATTACAATACACGGGCAAAGCTTGTCGGTCCATCCAGTTTCTAGGCAAATTTAAAAGCAGCAAACGAGTAGTTCAAAGATAAGCTCGAACCCATAATTTCGTTTTGGGTACATAACTTTTTTGCAACTAAATCTTATTTGGTCGCTAATTGGCATTGTTACACTTATGATATCTTAATCACTTTCACAACTTTAATCATCTTCAAAAAACATTTGAGAAAACCATGGCGATTTCCGATATAAATATTTCCTTTACTTTTATTCAAATAACTAACTTAACTTGAAGGTGTTCCAAACCCCCTTCTTACCCAAATTCCCAACCTTATTATAAATTTATGAAAAACTGATCTATGTAGGTAGCTTAAGGATGACTTCAGCATTTTTTTGTTTTTATACCCAGCGTACTAGTACTAGTACAAGGGTATTATAATTTAGTCCACATAACGGTACTATGTAACGGCTTAAAATAATCGAGTTAGATATGGAGTTCCATATATGAAAGTTCTTAGGTTGAAAAGAGGAATTGATTAAGGCATGTTCGTTCGTCCGTCTGTCCGTCCGTGTACACGATAACTTGAGTAAAAATGGAGATATTGGGAGAAAATGGGCGAAATCGGATGATAACCACGCCCCCTTTTTTGATATAGAAAATTTCCAATAAGATTCTAGGGCCTATATCATTGCCAAGTCATGGTATTTGTAGCTCGTTCTGAAAACTAACGCTGGGTATTTAATGTTCGGTTCACGCGAACTTAGACTTCCTTACTTGTTTTTTATTATTTTCTTTTTATGAGAAATGTTTTCAAGAAAATGAAAGTGCAGAGCATGAATTTTGAATCCGAACTGTCTAAATTAAATATAGAAATATATATTTTTATTACTCAAGCACCATAAAAACCTACACTGTGCACCCAAGGGGAACGTACAAATATGAGAGCTTCGTGGATTTGATGACGCAGAACATTTGTCTGGCATTTTGGTTTACTTGAACTTTAATGTCGCTTAAATTGGATCAAATGCGGTGGGTAAATTAAAAAGTGATCGAAACATTTTATTGATAAATTAACAAATACCCCAAAGAGCGAAATGAAAAGAAAGCAATAAAAAGCATTAAACAAACTCAGTAAGAGCAAGAGAGTGCATGATGAATGCTGCTGACTACTGATAGCACTGTCATACAACATGCTGTTGATCGGTATGTTTCAATCTGTCCACAATCAATTTTCTGCTCTCTGCACTCAAGGAACACTACACAAACTCCAAACTTATGCGGAATTCAAATTGCACGCTGTGTGTGGTCCAACAACAGTGCGGCCCACCAACGAAGTTTGCTTAATAAATGGCTGCTACAAAGGCTGAGCTTGAGGATGGAAGAAATTGAATGGGCGAATTTAAGCTTGCGCTAAAGTGATTGAAGGAAATGCGTGTGTGGAGTTGTTGATTACAATTAATATGCTGCAGATCAATCAAGTTTAAGTAGTCACTTACTTGACAGCCCACGAACTCTGATCTCAACAAACACTCTGAATTTCAATTGCGCTCTCTCTGGCTGCGCGCTCTTTACTGAAACGTGCTTTATTAAGATCGACAGCGTGAAGGCCGCAATTGAAATTAATCGCAAACAATGAAATTGCAGTAGCAAAACAAATCACTTAATCATAAGTTAGATAAATACAATGAACGATTAGAGTTCAGTTCAATGAAGATCACGCATTAGGTGGCAGTGGGATTGTGGTTATTATACCATTTCCAGCTTTTGCTTGGAATCGTTGAGAAAAAAAGAAATTTATACTCTTTACTTGTTGATCCTGTTGTGAAAAAGCGTCACTTATGACGCACTCGGAAACCTCGATCCTGGGATTGAGTTTTTGGATTCTTCATGGGTTTGGGCTACTTGCGTGCAGGGTGGGCCATATTGTTTGGGTTTAAGGGTCTACAAATAGTTATATCCACTTTTTCACCCGTCTCCCAATCGATTTATTAAAAGATCGATGTTAGTCATGCAAACGATTCTATTTGTGGAAGACAAACCATATGGGTGGTTCAACCTAATTTAAAACGTCTTAAGAAACAGAGCAAGTGACAACACCTATCATATCCCCAGTTCAGCTATCGAAAGGAATTTAAGACTTTCCTTTCGCACGTGTCTGATTGATGACAGAAACTTTACCGGCACTAAAATATTGTATGTTAAACATGGATTGGCTAGCAGCGAAGATTGGACTCCTGTGGGCACCCATCGCCCAAAAACTGTTGCGCTGCTCAGTTGGCAGCCAAGCACTGTGCGGTTTTCTGTATTGGATTATAGAAGATTTCCACTGGTCTCTCTAAAGCGAGTGTTTGGATATCTCTACCGCTTTCTTATTGGGAATATGATTGTATCGTATCGGCATACGAGTTGGTAGTTTCTGGCAACCTTTTTAATGTAATCAAAAATATCAGAGTCTGGCAATACTGCGCTTGCCAGCACTCAATATAGAAGACGAAGTCAAGAGCAACACAAGTGTGATTTTAAAGTGCGAAAAGAAATAAACGGTTGGGTTTTTCATGTTACATTTTCCCAACCTTAAAAAAGGTGTTTGTGTTTTTATTTGAAGTTTAAGTAAACTTGGTTTGAACAATGATGTCGTACCTTCTGGTCAAAGAGAGTAGAAATTTACCAGAGGTTAGTCATGTAGCTAAGACTTTGGGCCAGTGGAACTTCTATATTTCAAACGCCTTTTTGGATGTTTTTTAGTTGTGCAAATCCTCTTAGGATCCAAAGTCTTCACATGGTTTGATTTCACATCAAGGACGTTTAGCTGCCTCACTTATATTTCTTTTTTCCAACACATCACCCTTCAACTCTATACTGTTGTTGTTGTTGTTGTATAACAAACCCCACGCACTATAATTAAATGCTTCATTAATTGATTAATTTGGCTTTATGGGGGATCAACCCATTCCAGACAGCCAACACATACAACAACACAAGCCAAGCAAAATTAATAAACAAACAAACTGCAACAACAACAAAAGCAGCAATAACAATAAGCAAACAAGTGATTGTTATTGCACATTCCGAACGCCCATATATGTATGTATGTATATACGGCTCATAGCTATGCAATTCAGTGCAACCCAACTAAACTAGTTCCAAACTAGTTTGAAGACCAAGGCCAACTAGTCAATCAACTAATTATTTTCCTTATGAGCAACGTGTGTTTTTAACATGGCAATGTCCTACGAGATTGCTATTCTCGGGCCAAAAATTTTTTGTTCAATGAAAGTGAGTGAAAGTTAATAAAATGCAGTTGGACACAGTGAGAACGAGTGCTCTACTCAGAGAGGCGAGCCACAGATATGAACCCCTTTGCCCGAATTAAACAAAATTAAAACAAAAAACTGAAATCGTATAGTTCCAACTCTGCACTTTTCAGAAGCTTATATTAAATTTTTTCTGTTACAAGTTTATACCTTTTCGGACTAGTTCAATAGCGGTAAAAAAAAACTAGTTATACACCAGTATGTTTCCGGACTATTTTGCTGCTCTATTGCAGGGTTTTGCAAGTGCCGAGCTAACAAAATAAAATTTGCAACTATACCAACAATAACAACTAACGAAACAGTAAGTCCACGCATGAAATGAAGAGGCGCTTAGCCATGAAACCATGAAACTTACTGTTGTGGCTGCCTAGTTGGCTTGAGGCTACGGCCACGGCTACGACGAAGTTGATGCATTGTTCAACTCCATTGCCGATCAGCAAATTCATTGAGCGATCCCATTCGGGAGTGTGCGTGTGTTCGTGCTCCTCTTGACATGCACTGACACTGACTTTGACTCACAGCCCGCCAGGACTAATACATTCCGACTGAGTGACCGATGGTTGTTTAGTCGGATGCGTATGGTCGTTCTGTTGGCCCGTGCGTAGGTACGATTTAAAACTATTTTTTTTTCTTCTTTAATTTCGTTTTCAAGCTTCCTGCCTTAGCTAAGTCCAGCTCAACCCAGCGAAGTTGAGTTTTTTTGCGGTCGCTTGACGCTTGCATTATTAGCTTACGGCATTGTCAACGTTGGTGGTCTTTTGGGGCGCACAAGTGTATAACGTCTGTGTTTCTTCTCGATTTGATCCGCTCAAGATTGATGTTAATGTTTATGGGCCTTGGTGTGAACATTCTGATTCGCATATTTGTTTTGTTCCCTGGATCTGTAGGAAGATTGGCGTACTTGTGCATGCGCTTCTGCCCTTTTGTTGTTTATTTGCAGTCGGTGTGTTGGTTGAGGTGGTGCTGGAAATTAATGCAGCTTTTAAAAGCTTTCTGTAGTGAGCTTTTGTTACGAAGCGCTTACGGCTAAGTTATGACAATGCGTTGCGTGGTAGCTATTGAGGGACCACACACGTTGCCCGCTAGTTTGGCCCTTTATACGGTTTTGAGAAATGGTCGAATGAAATTTGGAAACTTGAAAATGAGCTGCGGATGAGAGTTATGCAGGAAGCTTAATCTATCGACGTCAGCATCACTTCAAACACCTAGCCAGTGGTTCCATCGTTTCGTCTTCTTACTCTTATATACCACTTCATGCTCATGAAAGACTAGAGCTTCTAGTGCTGCTGCTGCGCTACATTCGTCAACCATTTCTCCCTAGTTTCCATGAAGTAAATTCTCTGGCAATACCTTCATTTGAAAATCGCCAAAGCACAGCATCTCACTGTGCCGAGCCAATGTATTAAGCTAAACTATTTCAATACCAGGTGGCAGCTACAATTCCAACTAACCTGTTGTACTCCCTCAGTTCCTGCGGCCACAAGTTCCAGATACATAACAAGCCGTGTACATATGTATGTATGTTTGTATCCACTCGTACCTAGCACATTTCTTAATAGAGTCATAAAAACGTTCATAACTGACCTACAAATTACTGTGAACGACAAGAAGGCTATGCTGTGCCACACACAAGAACCGATCGCAGAGGCACGCATGCGCATACCGTTTCGGCCAACTCCAGTTGCCACTGTCGCTAGTTGTTGTTGTATGCATTTTGTAATATGATTTCACTCGCTGTGTGTTTGAGTTTGTGTCTGGGGCGCGTCAAGTTAACTACTCAAAGGCATTGGATTAATCTTAAATATTCATAAGCTGAAGTCACCAAAAGCCGCGCTGCCAAACCGGGCACACAGTAGAAACGGAAGGGAGCAGTTTAATATAAAAATTACAAGACGATCACTCACATAGATAAACACATATGTATGTATGTACTCGAACATGTATGTATGTAAGTGTACGTAAATCAAATCAAATATCAAACTTCACGGTGGTCTGTTGGTAGCGGTAGCAGTGCTCCCGAACCCGCGTACCCCGCAGCCACTGTAGTGCTGGTTCCACAAGATTAGCAATGAACTTAAAGAAATTCAAAATATGTACGCCTTTATTACGACATAAGCGTGTAGAGAATTTCAACAATCAGCAATCAAAGGTCTCAACAGACGGAGAGAAAATAAAAATAAAAATAAAACAAAACAAAACAATAACAAGAGTTAGAATACGAGTTGAATGGAATAAATGGGAAAACAATAATCGGCTGCCGTTCAATAAAGGCAATAACACACTTTCCTATGTAAGAGCGGGGCGTACAATCTCGCATTGGTTTATGGTTTTTCGGGATCTGCTACTACTAAGATTTGAAGTCGGTACTAAAGAACTGAAGATTGACCGAAATCTCCTCTGAGGTAAAATGTTGATTAGAAGTTTCTATCACCTACTACGAGGAGGCACTGTTTCGAAATATTTTGAACAGTTCAGACCCAAGGCATGCAAGCTTCGATTTAAGAACCGATGTCTTCCCCTGGTAAAGGCAGCACAGTAACAAGGGAACTGTCGAACTATCCGACAGCAATCAGTTGGGGTCAATCTTACACGTTCTGCATGGAGTCCTATCAAATACACTCCCATTACCTGGGTCGTATCTGGCTTGTCATCCTGCTTCATCTTCATTTCGGAGGTGGTTGAAAGTATGAAGATGCTTTTGTATTACAGCTGAATCTATGTATGTCATTACCATGAGTATTGACAGAAGATTGAACTCCAACAACTCATTGATGAAATGGTACTTTTGCCTAGAAAAAGTTGCAAAAAGTCTAGCAGATTCCGTTCTAGCCACACCCGTGGGAAAGAGTTGACCACCGCAGATGGTCGAGCATTGTTAAAGGCTTCCCCTTGATCAAGGAACATGTCCAGTGTCGGTTCATAGAAAGCTAGTTCCATTTAAGCTTTCCTTTTAAAGTAGACAACTGTCACGAATATTAGCTCTCTGTGTGTGACATCTCGTGTACATACATATCTGTGAGACGGACTGCATTGCGCTCTAAGATATACTTTTACGAATACACACAGGAGAACACTCTTTGCCGAAATTGGGTTGTCTCTTACATTTTTCAGTGGACTCGTCGGTATAGAAAGATTCGATGGCCTAGCTCATTTGGTGTTTAACGGATCGTAGAAACCCGAACTGCCGAACTCAAACTTTCGGTACAAAATTTAATAGCACGTTAGCATGGACCTCGGGATTTTGTCTGTTCAAATAGTCGCACTAATGCAACACTCTCCACGTCTACAAAGCAATCAAGCATTTTGATGTGTTCATTAAGTAAGCGACGCATGCGCCATAGATTGTAGGCGAGCCATGAGAGTAAGAATAATAAGGAAAAACAAACAACATAAAAATCATAATTAGAATGAAAGCGTATTCCTCCGATAAGATAAAAGAAGAGATTTAAAGGAGTTGATTGTTCAATTAGCCAGTGCGTTGTTCATACCAAACAAAGGTTAGTGAAAGGTTAAAACAGTGTCAACGCAGTAGTGGACCATTGAGTGGAGGCCACACCGTCAAGGAATTTTTCTATGAATCATCTTTTTGAGTAGCATTAGAGCTCGAAGAAGCAATCTTTTGGTCGCCTACTAATTATGGCAGTTTAATAGCTTAATCTAAATAATCTGACTTCAAAAAGACAGCGAACGTTCGATTGGCTCAACCACATGCTGTGATATCGAATAAGTAGATCGACGGCGCATGTTTGTAACTGTCTGTTGAGATAAATATAACTAACTCGCACAAAAGATTTATTTGTTAGTATGTATGTATATCTTTGTATCTTAATTAATTCTAGTGCCAACTTGTTTTTGTTTTTGTTATTTGTTGCACGCAGACCACGCAATACAAAACACGCTCTTGAGGCGATTGCAAACCGATTCCCATAATTTGTAATCGAAAACCCACCAAGTGACAGTCTCGTTGACTTTGGTTGATTACTGTAATTGAGAAGCCTTAGAAGTGCAGCCGTTGGTTGTGTAAATTAATCTTTCAATAGCGTTTGCTGAAGGTAAATTTCATATTCGCAATATCTGCCAACCACTTTATTAAGTACTTGATCAGACGTAGTGGCTGGGGTTAGTCGAGATATGCATAAGAGCGTGTTATTTTCACACCTCAATTGCAAGTATTCAAAAACATAAAAACAAAAACAAAAGTGTCTGGAATATGTTGCTGTAAGTACACTGTAAAAAGCTAGTATTCAATTAGTTATGTAAAAAATCTAGCTCAGTTGAGATGGAGTAAATTGATTGGTTTTATTGAGAAAGTTGGCCTGCCTGGCCGTCACTTCTCTAACTAACAAACATTCAATCAATCTCGTCTAACCTCGCGGCTTCAAAAGGGGTGGATCAGAGAGAAATATAAATAGTATCAGCAAATATCAATCAAAAGATCGTTGATTACTAGATCCGTGCACTACTGCAGACCCTATACCCTCCTTCTATAACTAAGACTTTTGCTTTAAACTCGGAAGTTTTAGGCCACAGCTAGTTTGAGTGTGCTACTGACATTTTTTAAGATCTCCTGAAATTCCTCAATTACAACGCTCCTCATATCTAGCCCTGAATGCCGAAAGAAGTCTAACATTCAAACGAACTTAAAGAGTTCTGCGAGAGCCAATGCATGTTGGTGCTGTAGTCGTAGAATTACTTGAGCAATGACAGGTCTACAGAACACGCTCGGGAGGCCTACATTTATCAGCTTTCTTTTAGTTTTAATATTGTCATTGGCGTCGCCATGCGCGGTAATCTGCTTCTGTGTAGCATTCAGCACGCAATTTCTCAAAGTGTATCGATTCAATTAAAATATCTGCTAAAAACATACATACATACATACATATATAGCATATTTGTGCAATGAAATTGATCACCTTCGTAGACATGTTGTAAGCTTCATACAGATAGCAGCCACGCAGCAGCCACACCGGTAGTTAGAGTAACAAATTTCGATAGGCAATAAAGATTATTACATGAAATACAAATATGTATGTAAATAATACGAACAATTGAGATCAGCAACAAGAAATAAATTTACCGCAAGTCACCCTTTCGCCAATTGCGGCCACACCAACCGCTAGAGATAGAGATAAAGGTGTGAAGCGCAAATTAACACAGTTGACAAATTATAGCCACACACACACACACACACACACGCACAATGCGATTTTAGACTGGCTGCAATGCCCCAAAGTGGTTTGCCTTCGTTGTGGATCGAATGCAGTAGCAGCATCACAACACCAACAACAACAACAACCAACAACTAAAGAAAATTCATCGAACGAATATCATATCATCACATACGAGTACTCTTACAACAAAGACAATTGAGGCATTTGCAAACGATTGATGGCAGTTTTTAATGAAATTGTCTGTTTTATCAACTGAAAAATGTGGTTTCCTCTATCATCCACCACAAGCTGTGTAATACAGAGTGCGTGTGTATGTTTGTATGTATTTTACAATATTTATTACATTTAGTAATTTTATTTTATTGTTGTTGCTTGAATTTGAATTGACTGCGATTAATAATTGTTGCCTTAGATTTAGCACTAAATACATTTATAACCAATGAATGCCATACAAAGCCTAGTCTTCGTAATCCAATACTCAGACAATAACAATTACCAATCTTTGATGCAGTGGACGTTGGACGGGTGACCAAAGCTCGTATTCACATACATATGTACATAGATTGAGACATTGAGGTGTGAATTGCATGTGGTTTGGATGGCTGAGGTAGGGTTAAAGAAATTCGTAATTACATACACATAAGTGTGTGTGTGAGTAAATTCATACATTAGGGTGTGTATGTTTTTAAAAAAATAATTTGTTATTGTATTGCGCTGAGAATTTGACTCCAAACATTGTCTTTTGATGTTTGTATGTCTGAGTTTTATAAAAATACCATCATAGTTTTGTGAACCATAATTGAGTTTTAAGTAACTTCACATAGGCCTCTGGGCTTAAAACCAGTGTTGCCGTTTTGGTTATTTTTAAACGAAATTGGTAATTTTTTCACTTTAAAACGTTTTTGGTAAATTTTTGCTCTACTTGGTTCTTTCGATGTCCCGAGTAAGTAAAATATCATTCAAATGCTGGAAGAATAACATTTCGGGAAAAGTATCTTAAATTTTGACAGAAAAAATAACAGTTTATCTTGGGAAAAGTGGTCACGAAAACCGAAGTTTATTGAATTAAGGAGATTCAAAAAAAATGTTGTTTATTTTTCTTTTTACATTTAATGCAATCTTTGTCTTATATATAAAATTATCGTGTCACAGTTTTCGTTCAGATACTCCTCCGAAACGGCTTGACCGATTCTCATGAAATATTTTGAGCGTATTTAGTAGGTCTGAGAATCGGCTACTATCTATTTTTCATTATTCCTGGAAGTGGACCAGGGACCGAAATATTCCAAACTTCTTTATTTATTGTGCGATTTTCTTCAAATTTGGTACAAAGGTACCGCTTTACTTTTGTTAAAATTTGGGGTTACTTTTTACTATTCCAAACTATTTTATTTATCTTTTTTCCGTAAATTTGGACAGAACAAGGTCTGCCGGGTCCTTCTGGTATTTTTATAATATTTGATTTATTTATTTGCTTGACTGTTTTTTTTAAATATGTAATCTAGTTTGTGTTCGTTTTTATAAAATAGTTGTTTTTGGTGATTTATTTTTTAAATTTAGGGTATTTTGCAACATATGGGTAAAAAACTATAAAAATTCGATTAGAAATAGTAATAATTATAAGGCTCGAAGGCTTAAAGCTGCTATAAATGAGGCAAAAAGTGCCATCCACATTTTCTTTGATTAATTAGTCGGCATCTTTCGGATATTCGAATACTGCTAGTCGAATAACTATCGACTATTGACCTTGTTGAATAACTCGATTAACCGACTAACTCAAGCGATATGAAGAATATATACATAAGTCCAATCTACTGGAGGTCGGATAGTTCATACAAAGGTTTATCATGTTTTTAAAAACGCCCAATACCAATATATAACCATCCAGGTATCTGAACCCTTTACTAAGATACGACGAAGTTTCATGTAGATCGTTCGGTATCGAAAATGGTATTTAAATATAAATATGTCTGATTGGCTACTTCCTCGAAAAGGTCTGCATCATCACGATACCTATTCTTACTCCAGCAGTATTTTGCCAACTTTTAACAGATGGCTGTCCCTGAATCTAATTATATTACGGGGAATAGCTCTAGTACAAGCATCGGCGCTTCATAGATCTTAAGATCAGACAAACATGTTAACTAGAGTCTAGTACTTAGACATAAAGCTATCTCTTCGCGTTGACCCCAATTAACCGTACTGCGGTACTCGAGTTCGTTCTCCTCGTTTTCCAACTCAAAACCGCATGTTGAAATTACCGTTCGCAACAATTATTGCAAAATTTTCTTTAAACACTAACATAAGCAACGAGACTTTTTGATTCCCATCGTACATTTTTTTTTTTTTGGCTAAAAATATTTCCATTCACTAACAAAATCAATTTGCATTCTAATCTCCACTGACTGTCAATTATACGAATTCAAATATTTTGACACTTTATGTCCTCGGTTAATTTTCCCACCAATTACGCCTTTTTAGTAATGTTGCAACTTTCTCATGCCAATTTTAAATATTTATGCATGTATGTGTGTGCGTGTATAGCCAAATGAATAACGCATAATAATTAGACTCAATGGCAACAGAAGCAAAAATATTATTTTAATTGTATTTGATTGACTGCCCAACTGACTGAATGCCATTCAAACAATTTGGCTGGACACAAATGCCTGAAGCAATCGACGGTAATGCTGTTGGTGTTTGGCAAGATGACAATCAAGTTTGATGATAATCATGATAATTACGACAATCGAATTCCAATCGGCCAACGTTGCATGAACGATCGATCAACGAACAAGTCGATCGTTTTGAAAAAAAATTAACAAAATAAAAACATTTTTTATCAGTGCGTGTCTAGGCAAGGTCTAGCTAAATGAATAGCAGACATACAGTTTTTCTTTGGCTGCTTAAAATGAGGAGGTTCATAGCTGAATTTTCGAAGTTTAAAGAAGAAGCATGTACAAAAGTCATTCAAGGAAAGGTTTAGCTCGAAACTTTAAAGTGGAGAGGCGATATGGGAAAATCTCCTAATTACGATTTTTCAAACTAAGTTGTAGATTATGATTTTTTATTATTCAAAGAGGGTGTTTACTCGATTAATCAAGATTTTGATTTACCAAAAAGAAAATTAATTGATTAATCGCCTTTTTGATTAATCGTTTTTTGAATAAAATGATTAATCATATATTAAAACGGCACAAATTTATAAGTTCCTTAATACTTCAACCATTTGTTGCATCTTCGACATTTTGCCCATACGCGATCGGACATCACCTCAAAATTTTCTTAAATTTTTTTTTTATTTTTTAATATTTTGAAGCATGTTTGGTTTTTAATTTTTTTTATTTTCAGCTATTTTAAGGCAAACTTTTACATAAAAAATGAGTAAATTAATCAGTTTTTAATTAGCCATTTTTGAAAATACCCGAGTAACGCTCGGTTTGATTACTCATAATTTTGATTAATCGAATAATCGATTAACTGAAAATTTGATTATTCAACTTACTCGATTAATCGAATAAAGGCACAGTCCTAATCGATATCAAACCATAGTTTTTCAAGAGCACTCGTGCAGGGTAAAGGGCATCATCGGCTGCGTGGTTTAGACGAAAGGAAATGTTAGTCCTCTTCATTGTGACTTCATTTAGTGGAGTTGGTGAAATGGTCGAATGGTTACCAGTGAGAAAAAGTGAGAACTGTTTTTCTCGAAAAAGGGTTTTTTAAATATCGAATGCAGTGTTTCATTGCATACATACATTTATCTCATTCTTCTTTTGCATTTTAATTTGCGCAATTTCACTTGGATAGCAATGAAAAAGACCAACCGCCCGCCAACACAAATTTGTTTTTAATAAACGCTTAACAACAATAATATGCATAAAATAATTGTTTATAGTTGACACATTCCAACTGCAATCGTTCGTCTTATACTGCAAAGCAAGTTGTTGTTGTTGTTGTTAATTATTAGTATTAAGTACAGACACAGTTGGTTGTGCTGCCGCTGTTGGTGTTGTTGTATGCGACGTGATTGCAATGTTGTTGCGCTAATTTCAGCAGTCAAGCTGCATTTGATTGTGGGTTGATTCACAGTTGGTTGTAGTATTTGTTGTTGGTGTTTTGTTTTCCGCAAGCCACTTGTTAGTTTGTTCCACGCGTATCAACACCATTTTAATTGCTTCATCATTTGTTGCATCGCGCATGCGCTTTGTTTACATAATTAAGTAGCACGTCCGTAGGCAACGGACAAATGTTTGCATCCATATGATTTGGAGTGCTGAGGCTAAGCCAAAGTTGTTGTGCAAAAAATGAAAACGGTATTTGGTATTGAAATTTGATTTGATGATGGGTGGGAATTTTACACCATTTCGAGCTTAGGTAGAATCATCTGTATGAGAGTTCTTCAATATAACAATGTATAGTGTCAAAAATTGATGACAGCTGAGCCCATTCGGCATTGTGGCTGGGATGAGAAGTTATATTACAATCATACGGCTCCTTTGAATGCTTCAGCAAACCCTTAAACCGACTAAGTTAGAGTGCCTTTACCAGGCTATCGCTTTTTCACATAAAGCTCACCACCAAACGGGTGCTCCGTGTCTACTTAAAGGATGCGAACGGATGTAGTGAGCTGCTTGTTGTGGCATTCGCAGTTGAACGGGAAATACGTAAACACAGAGCCCCAATCCTCTACAGATACTCACTTTATTCACCCAAAGTATTGATAAAGGCGTTTCAAAAGCCGATAACTACAGTAGCTCGGACTCATCTGAGCTTCAATTAATATCAGCAAATTGAGTTGAGATTATAAAGTAAAATCATTTTACTCTATCACAATATATGGATTCAAAACTCTTAGACAGTGCAACAAAAAACCTAAAGGAAATTGTAGAAACCTCACTTAATGAAGAAAATCTAAAAGAAATCGAATAATTTTCAAGACTATTTGGGTGATCGTTGTGTAGCCATTTCATAATCAAATCACGTACCAACTTTATATTGGCCTGAAAATTTGTATTCATACATTTTGATATCTAACGATATTGTCTTTTGTTGCCCACATGATCGTTGTTATTGTTTCCAATTACAAAAACGTTTAATTATTCATAATTTGCAAATTACGATCACTTATTTTGATTAGGAGGGCAACAGCTGTCTAAAGTTTTTGAGTAATCAAAGCGCAGTTTATATTGTTCGATTAACATTTGAAAGCTCACAGTTTTTATTTTGTTGTTGGTTTTTACTGTCAACAACAGTTCTAAAGTAGAATCTAAACACAACTCGTACGCCTGCACACACCCAAATACGCCCAACGGAATGATCGTGGCAGCAGTGCGCATGTCTCGACTTCTCAAATGAAATTAGTTGATGGCGACGACGTGTGATGCCCGCCTACGATTGTTGAATGGTTGAAAACCTGGTTAGAAATCGATGAAGGCAGTGGTGGTAGAAGCGAGTGGGGATGTGGATTTCATGATATGAGCGTAGAATAAATATTGGCAGTTTGTGTTAAATATATAATAATAATTTGTTTATATATTAATTCATTAATTAAGTAATCAAATTAAAAAGTAATTACAAAATTAGAAATTCCTACACAACGAAGTTAAGCAGCGAATTAATAATGGAGCAATCCAAGTGTCAGGTATTATCTACTAAAGAAACATCATCTTCGAAGGAATCGGTCATCAATAATTGCGCGTGTTAGTCCCTTAAGCAATAACTGACGCCAACTAGAAGTCCGCGCCTCCCTTGTTTGTCGAGAGGTGACTTTATATTTTACCCCGTTCAAAGTAGCAATGATCGTTAAGAGTGGTTCTCGCTTGCTTATTTTGTTGTTGTTGTTGTAACAGTACTTTAACCTGCTAAGTCGGTAGATCAACAAATAGATGCTCACCAAAGGTACTATAGGGATCGCTGCCGGTACGTAAGGCGTGAGAAATATGCTCTCACCATTCGGTTGTATCATTAGAAGTGCTCTGAGAGACGTGGTGTGAAAGCAGAGCTCAGAATTTGTCAGCAATCTTAGATTGACAGCATATATCTTGAGCATCTTCCAGCCTGCAAACTGTCTTTGCTTTCTTTCACGTTAAACCATGTGTCCGAAAACTCTGTTTTAAAAAAGTAATTTTCCTAAAAGTGATAAAAAATATGTCTAAGACAACCTTTTAAAAGGTCCATGTTTGCTGAGAAAAGAAGTGGTAATGGTGAGAGATATTGGAATCCCCAATCGTTGAAATAGATGGAAAATTAACCTAAAGATTCGTTACGATAACGAGTGGAGCGGCGGGATGATTCTACTCAGCACTTAGCAAAAGCTTGATGAGCTCATCAGCACCAGAAATATGTATAATCCAGAGTATCTTCGATGCCGTAGAATTGTGTTTTAATAAGCAGGAAAGCAGTTATGGGGGCATTAGATGCCTTTACCAACGAAAGGGGGGGTTTGGCCCCCAAAGATGGAGGGAATTTCGGAAAGATTGATTATGCAACCTTCGTGCGCTTGCTGAATCCTAAATGTTTTTTTTTTTGTCACTCCGTGTTTTAAGACACTCAATACACCATTCTCAAAGAGGGGATTGGAATAAGAGGGTAGTGGAGAAACAGGAATTTGCAAAAAGCACTCCATGTTGCCACTGCAAAGGTTTTTCATCAACCAAACAAATATTCATGGAAAGTGGTAAGTCTGGATAACCTGAGCTGGGGGTGGGCAAGAATGAAGCTCAAGAATTTTTATGAGCTGGCACAGGAGCAAATTGGAAATGCAAGTAATGCTACATAAGGAGAAGTTAATCGCGTGCATGACCTACCTTGTAGAAGATGACTGGGTTACTTCATAGCTGCCCGAAATCAAAATACAATTCGCTCAACTAAATAGTTCATAACTTTATTTAAACAACCTTAAGTAGTCACTTAATTTAAAAAAAAGTAAAAATTACCAAGCCAATTCGTGCCTTTTGTCAACGACATACAATTCCAACAACTGCAATTGACAATTGCTTAATGTCTTTCTTCTCTTCATTTTGCGCGAATGATCGCATACCGCGACCATTAAGTCATTACATTCATCAGAAGAGCAACAATATAAATCTCTTGTTGATTGTTGTCTATAGTCAATAAAAGACATTTTAATGTGCATTCCTGGCAGTAAAACTGACTAGTTGTAAACTACTTCCAAACTAGTATGAACACCAGCCCAACTACAAAAGAAACTTGTTTTGCATTGTGAGCAACTAGTCCTTTTATTCAATTTGAATGGTAATTGTTGAGTGAAAATTTGAACATTTCTAGGCATTGTTTTGATTGAGTTGGAATATTCCAGTTGTAAACTAGTATTTTTTCTGTTTAGTTTGGTATTCAACTGCGTTCTATGTGACTGTGTGTAATTGTAGTAAGTAGCTCCCAGTCATAGCGACCAATGATAAATTCACGATCGCTATGATCACCTACTTTGGTTGTGCTATTAGAGTTGAGTTCGATTTGTAGTTGATATAAAAAAAAACAAGATTAAGGAACATTTGTTAGTGTAGAAGGGAGCATTTTATACCCAGTTGTAGTTATTTGTAGTTGAGTTAGTTTTAAATTCAATTAGAATTAAGTATGTATATTGTTTGAATTAAGCTCAACGTACCGACCTTTGAGTGACTTAAATTTTTTTTTAAAAGCGCCCGTTCTTCTTTGATTTTCAGAGTACATTTCTAATATTAAAAAAAATCGTTATCATATTTTTTTGCTACATAGTTTAACGCAAGACCGATATAATTTTTGGCTTAACCCTTCCGATCCGATTTTTGTAGAATGTTTATAGGAACGCAATTTTTGAATATTTAAAGATAAAATAAGTCAGTAAGTATGTGAGAGCATGACGCTTACAAACTGGTGGTGGGACTAAATCAGTGGCATTTTTTTATTTATTTATTATTAATTATTTAGAATTGCTCTTTCATTCATTATACCTTTCATGAACATGAAATGGTATTATAACTTTGGTCCGATGTTTGTAAGTGTGAGAAGAAGAAGAGATAGACCCACCATTAAGTATACCGAAATGATCAGGGCGACGAGCTGAGTTGATTTAGCCATGTCCGTCTGTCCGTCCGTCCGTCTGTCCGTCCGTCTGTTTGAACGCAAACTAGTCCCTCAGTTTTAGAGATATCCCGATGAAATTTTGCAAGCAGGCGCCATTTTGCATAGGATTAATCATTTGTCGGAACCAGCAAGATCGGACCGATACAAGGCATAGCTCCCATACAATCGATTGTTCCAATAAATGGGTTTTGGCCTATAACTCTTGCAATTAAAAAGCTATTAGAGCGAAATTTCGCAGGTTTAGTACATATTATATGCGTAATGTGTGTAGTGAAAATCACCTAGATCGGATCAACATAACATATAGCTCCCATATAATCGATAGTTTCGATAAATGGGTTTTGGGTTATAAATGGTGCAAATAGAAAGCTAGAAACGTAAAATTTTGCAGGTTTGGTACATATTGTATGAGTAATGTGTGTAGTGAAACTCGTCCAGATCGGACTTACATAACATATAGCTCCCATATTACCGATTGCTCCGATAAATGTGGTTTGGCTATGTATTTTTAAATTAATAGTTTTGGAGAGTTTGTAAGTAATTGTAAGTAAGAAGCGAACACTTAGAAAAGTTGTGCATATTCATGAAAGGTATAAAGACTTCGGCACAGCCGAAGACAGCCCTTTCCTTACTTGTTTTAAATCGCGAATAATTTACTATCAGATATGTAAAACAATCAACAAAGCGACAGTAGGAACCACTGTGCCCGCACGGGTTAGGTTTGCCGACCAATGGACTAAATCGAAGTAAAAAATTTAGTTGCATGCAGTTTTATAGGATAAGAAATTCTCCACAAGAAAGATGTGCATGAAAATTTTCGTCATCGGGGCCACTTAATAGAAGTCAAGCTTTCGAGAGTGGGAAATATATATATGTATATAGTTAATAATACTTTTTGTGTTAGCACAGCTGGGTATAAACACTAAAAGACACATTTAAATATTTGTAGAGCGACTCGATTACTCTTTTAGTTAGTACGCCAAATTTGTTAAAGCCGCTTAAATATACGCTTAATTGGAGCATAGAGCGCATTGCCACTTGCCAGTCAACTTGGTCTGCCTTGGACAATGTAGTCTCGCTCTTTTGCACACTCTATCTCTCATGTCCACTCTAGTACAAGTTGTACTCCCAAGTGGCCTACAAAGTGATCGTATATGCGCATATGGTCATCACTTTGACTTTACTGTGGCTGCCGGTTAACTCTTGATCTCAGCAAGTTAGTCGGCAGCAAAAAAGAATGCGCCGCTTAGTGAGATATTGCTACATACATACTACATACATGGAGTACATATTACGGCCAGTCAGTAGTGGCGACAGCAAACTGTGTCGTCTGTGTGGTCTGGCAAGTTGAGATCTTTATGAGTGCGATCGCGTTGTTGTCGATCGACTTCGACTTCGACTTCGAGTGGCATATATTCAATTGTGCAACAAACTGCCACTGCACGCTTTTTGGGATGAATTGCGTTCGGCAGCTACATACGTGAATTGCCCATAGTAAATAACTACTCTTGGAACAAATAGTGTGCCATATGTAGATATGTTTGTTTGTACATACATACATACTCGTACAAGCCGAAAAGCCGCCTGTTAATCTGTCTGTTAGCTTGTCTTAATGTCTGTATACTGTCACTAATTGTTGCCTATGCGCGGACCGTAGTTGAAATGAAATTGTTGTAGTGCGCGCAGCTGTGGTATCATCAGTTCCACGGTAGGCTTTAGCTAATCATTTTGTCATAAAAAACGGTAGCCAAAGTGCCTGTGAGCATGCGAGCTTAAGTTGCACTTATGTAAATAACATAGCCTTGATTTGAGAGGGATTTAAAGAGATTGAAAAAGGGTTACATACGCAAGTTATGTTGATGGGCTTGTTGGAATCAGCGGTATGCCGCATACACTTTTTCCCGACAAAGGGTTCTCATATCAGTTCGATAACTCTCTAAACGTTATTTTCCATATTAGGTTCAACTTTGATCAATTCGGAGATAAATCGACCAGTAACGAGCGGACGGAAAAAATATCGTAGCTACACTCAAGATTATCTATCAGGCTCCGACATGGTCATCGAAACCAACTGACGAAAGTTGCAACTCTGCCAAAACATCAGCATAAGAACTGTTACGAGATGTCTCTATGGCATGTGAGACTCCACTTCCACCAACACGCTAAAATTCTTAATGCCAAAGAGTACGCGAAATCAATAGCAGACAGTTTTCATTGGACTCATACATACAGACAACAGACATTAACATCAAACTACTGGAAGGTGTGAGTTAGAGTCAATCTGATCTGATTTCTGTTTGGTAATCGTACTCGTAACAGAGAAAAGCAGATAATTTCGAGTTTTAAGAGAAGCTTGGGACTATTCTTACCGAAGGTATATAACTCACTCCACATCTACAAATGAAGTAGTGACAGTCGACCCAGAACAGTAACAGACTACTTTTTAAGGTTCTACATTTATCAAGGTAGCTCATTGTTTATCTTTTGAGTTAAAATTGCTTGAAAGTCAGAGTTCTGTTAGCAAATAATCAGATGACGATACAGAGTAAAATTTTTTTTTTTTTTAATTTGCCTTGGAGTTCAAAGTTCATACTACTACAGCGCTTAACTAACTCCACACCTGGCACTGCCTTGGTAACGATTTAAATCTTTTTGCTGTCAACACATAAACGCGGGTGTGAAATTTAAAACGTGATAACGTTGTTCTTTTACAGGGTGGACGCCGGCAACAACAACTGCCGACCATCGCACTCTCGACAACAAAGAGAAAAACAAAATTATATGTTTTAGCTGGTGTTTGTGGCACGTCCGCAGAGGGGGTAACGGTTGCGATGGGTGTATGTTTGTGTGTATGTGGCTAGTTCTATTGTCACTGGCGTTCCGTGAACACGTGTTCTTTGCTTTTTTTTTGTTACACAAAAAAGGTTGCACATTTCTTTATTTGATTCAATTTTTCGTTTCTAAATCTTGTAAAGCAGGGGGGTTCAGTATGCTTTACAAAGGGAGCCGAATAAATATCGCCCGAAAATTCATCCAAACAAGTTGATAAATAACTGTACTGACAGTAGGGATTGAACCTGAAAGGAACCTTAGGCCCCTACTCGAGACGTTATTAATCTTATTTTTGTCATTTGAGAATTCAGATAGTCTTAAGTATGTATTGAGTTGGTTGGTAGGATTCTTCGTGTTCAGACACAACAATGGAACTGGCCTTCTCCGAACCAAAATTGGCATAGGACAGCAGAATTTTATAATATTGCTCGATTGGAAAACGTCGATTTTCAAATAAATAAAAGTATTTTATTCATGACAATGTCTAATAGAAGAAAATTGCCACAGATGTTGAGTCTTGTCTAACATTTAGCTAGAATGGAGAGTGACTAGAACTTATTTATTCGAAACTACATATATGTATATATGTACATAGTTTTAAACATTTCTTCATCATTAAGTAAATCTAGCCAAAGGATCGATAGTCAAAGAAAAATTCGAAAAATAAAATTAATTATGAATGTATTTAAAAACCCTAGATGAGCTCAGGCCACATTCCAGGGAATATTGCTTATTCTCCCTAACAATCTTTATGCAAAAGGTACGATGGCAGCCTTGTTTCCGTCGATTACATCAGCTCTGGCCTTTTGAGTATGCTGCTGGAAAATGAAAGTGTTGGTGTCCAAAGTGAGCCAATTCAGCCACTGGATGAGCACGCCTGTTGCAGACTATTTAATATAGAGTTGTGAAAGTCGTGCGAGAATGTGTGTGTGTCACCTATACAAGTAAAAAGTTGCTTCTTTAAAATGATAATATTTGTTTTTGTAGTCTGGATTGGTGCTTTGGTGACAAAATTGATTTGTTCAATTTTTCCAACGATTAAACTCGAACTGAAATTGACATTAGTTACGGTACATTTACTTTGAAGGTTGCAGAGCAATTTGATGCGTCGCCACACCAGGCCAAATACCATGAGTTTGGTGTTTGAATGTCAGTCAAATTGTTGGAACTCAAGTATATATGTACTACACTTTACTATACTTTATGCGCTGTTAGTAGTTATTATTGTTGTTGTTCTAGAAAACCTTTGAAACTCTGACATTTTTGCACGTCTACTCACTGTCTTCCTGATTTTAGAGTTATGCGGGTGCACATTGGGGTGGGTGTGTTGAGACGTCTATGAAAAGTTGGTATTCAGTTTTTTGCTGCTTGGGCTGTGTGTTGATTTTTCCGCAAAAGTTTTTATTACCTATTTTATTGTTGCCACTGTTGAGCTGTGGAATTTAATCAATTTTCGCCCTTTATTGATTGGCACTCGGTTTTTCTCTTTTTGCTTTTGCTGTTTCTTTACTGCTATAATTGAAATCGATATTTTAACTTCTCTTTAATTTTAAAATTTTTTTCTTCTCTTTGCAGGCCGAAGTAAGTAAATACTGTAAAGATTAAATGGTAAAAGATAACTTTAAGATGAGCAACAGGTAAGTGGCTTAAATTATATCATACAAGTCTTCTGAATTTCAAGAAAGTTTTAAATGAGTCAAAGGTGCCTCCAATTGCCGTTAAGTTCCCGTAAGCGGTTTTTGTTAGACGCATAAAAAAAAATTTTAAAAAAAAGACAAATCGTTACTAGAAACCCATGCGGAGTAAGAGTCGACTGAATTCGGCAAACTGCAACGACGTACAACTCGATAGTTCGTCTACGGATATGATGCCTCTCACATCTCATTACCCATTTTCTCCTTCCGTAGGGAGTGACATGGCCTAGACGGTTGCACCGGTTATACCAAATTGTTACCACGACAGACAGTGGGGTAGTACGTCAAGGGACTATCGGAGCGTATGGGGCCCTTTCCAATATATCTATGTTTGTACGCGCATCACTAAATAACTGTTAAGTGGAATTAAATAATTTATTCACTGATGTATAGCCGAAGGTCTATCTTGAAATTTAGGACAGCTGCTTTATACTGATTTATGTTGCGTGCACGTCAAAACCTCGCACAACCACAGACATCTATCCTCAAATTATTTAAGAAATACAAATTTTGAAACTTAAGCATCCTTTTTTCCTTTACCAGCGCTACACTTTCTAATAACAAGAAATAGTTTTGGTCATTCAACATAATTTGCAGTGTCAAGTTAAGCGACAAAGATTTATTGAGTTGCTTTGTGGTCAGCCGAAATATTTCTTAATTTCAGTTAAATATTTTCTTAAACGACACAACACGGCAAGATGTAGAAGTTGCGGTTTTGTAAAGCTTACCAAAGGACTAAGTTGTGGCTTGAGTGACTGAGTGTAAGAGAAAGAATTAAGAAAAGCCTTTGAAGGTGGTAGTACTCTGCATTATATTGGATATACATACATACATACCCCCTCTTTCTAAGATTGTTAACGCAAACATCTTTTTCACACCACATTTGTATTTGTTTAGTCGCCAGTTGAGAAGCTCGAAACCAGAAATGCCCATTAGTGGCTGTCGAAATTGCTTTATTTTCGCTCAACTATTTTAATAACCGAACAACTTTCACTACATCATGCTCCCCATTGGGCATTACAAAAGCTCTGCATACAATTAGACACTTGCCTTGAAAAGCAATTAGAATTAGTGTTGGACGACAGAGAAATGAATTATCAAAACTTTAACAGCAATATAAAACTTAAAAGTACGCTTAAGTACGCTTCGCACTTGCATTCAATTTAAAATATTTTTTCAATTCAATCGTTAACACTTTTCACTTGGTAGAATATTGAAATTTTTGTGGCTCAATTATTTCAATGTTTCCGCATGCGATTACCCTTTAAAGTAATTTTGTGGCTGCCTATCACCATTGACATTTCTTATTCACCCCGAGATTGGTAATCTATTGTGGTGCAATAACATTTTATTGCTTCTATGAAATCCGTAATTGCACACATACATCGATACATGCATATATATGCATGTGTATGTTTGGTGTGTTTGTATTTACCATAATAAAAATTGTTTTTCTAATATTTGTTTAAAGGGTGTTTGTCGCAGCCCTTTTCCATCGGCACAAGTGTCCTTTGTCAGCTTCTTCGCGCTTATTTGATGCGCTTGTCAACATTTAATTGTTAATTAAAGAAAAAACATCTTCCTTTGTAAATACATAGCAATGTATCTCGGAGATCTTAGCAGCGCTTGTGATTTCTAAGTAGATATGTAATCACGAACCAGTGCTGTGCAAATCGTTGTAATTTGTTTTCAATTTGGTTTCTCTAATATCAATTAGTAAGAAAATTCCAATTTTTCTTATTTGATAAGTTTTTTAAATTATTAAAAGTGTTTAGTTAAATAGCAAAATAAAATTTAGAGACAAGCATCATAGCTTTGGTGATAGATCCTTTCCATAGCTCCTAGACTTCCTCATTAAAGAACTTTTTGCCCCCCTTTTATTAACCACTAGAAATTTAGGGAAAAAATTGCACGATAAATAAAAAAGTTTGGAATATTTCGGTCCCTGGTCCACTTCCCGGAAAAAAAATTACCCAAAATTTTAACAAAAGTAAAAGACTACCTTTGTACCAAATTTGAAGAAAATCGCACAATTAATAAAAAAGTTTGGAATATTTCGGTCCATGGTCCAATTCCCGGAAAAACAGTTAAGGCAAATTTTAACAAAAGTAAAAGACTACCTTTGTACCAAATTTGAAGAAAATCGCACAAATAATAAAAAAAGTTTGGAATATTTTGGTCCCTGGTCCACTTCCCGGAATAAAACTTTACATAAACACTCTCCGGATTCCTACTGAGCTATCCTGTAAATACCCAGCTAACCAAAAGTGCAAAAAAAGACTCCTTTCGGAGCTATAAAACGCACATTTCTCAGAGCTTTACCCTCCGAAATGAGCTCCTTTCGGAGCCCAAATGGAGCGTAAAATCGTTCTACGCGGGCACCCCAAACGGAGTCATAAAAGATTCCGAAATGAGTCCGATTTCGATGAATTTGGAGCGTTTTATGACTCTTTTCAAATGAACTTCGGAGCCTTTTTGGACTCTTTTCGGAGCTTTTATTCCTCTATTAAGAGGGGTTTGGAGCCTTTTTGGGCTCTTTTCGGAGCCTTTTATTGATGATTTTCTGAAGCTCATTTGGGGTAATTTTTTACTCCTTTTCGGTCATTTTGGAGGTTCCTATCGACACTTTTATGAAGCTTTATAAATAATGAAGAGGAAAGATGCTTTTTAAAGTTTTATGCAGATTTATTGACACAAATCTGAAAATATAAAAATTGCTATGTTAAAATGTTTGTTCAGTCGCCTACTAATAAGCGTCATGAAATATGTGATCTTTACCTTCTGTTAGGTAAAGCAAAAAAAAAACCTCAGAAAATGCTCGCGAACATTCACATATTTGAACGTTGCCGCTCATCTGCTCTCCAACGTTTATTTTCTCACAATTCTCTGTACGCCTACAACAAAAATTGCCCGAAAACGCTCAAAATTGCTCATCTAATTGAGCCTTGCAGTTCATTCGCTCTACAATATTCATTTCTTCTCTCAACGCTCCGTAAATCTTCATAAAAAAGAGGTTCTTCGGTGTTAACTCTGAAAAGGCTCCAATTACTGACTCTTTTTATCCCCCCATTGCGCAAAGGCAGATATCTATTACAATTGTGATTTTCATGAAAATAATTATGATTTTTATATTTTAATAATTTATATATTTAATTAATAAAAATATTTTTTTTTTAAATATAAAAGTAAAGCTTAAAGGCTAAATAGCTGGCTGTTAGGTTTCAACATCATGTGCTGCTTCTGAATCATTCTAATTTCCAGTGCTGCTCTTTTTCTGTGTTACCGGTTCTCATGGTAGTACTTCCCTTATTTGTCGGGAACAAAATTGTTTTTTGGAGATTGTTTTCGGCGCTAAAAAAAACAAGAAACCTTTTGACAAGTATTTCATTATGTTATCTAGTAGGTACTTAAGCCTCGGTGAGTAAGTGTTGTTCTTTTTGCGAGGATTACAAGCTTTCAATTGAATAGAATTTCTTCTCAAACTAAGGAACAGTCATAGTACTCTTCTACAGGAGCTCCACAATATCATGGACACTTGACACCTACTAGTCTTGAAATGTTCTACGTACCAGCTCAGAATGTTCCTAAGCTCAGCAACATCATACGACAGTTGTTTCAGTAGCTCCTTGTTGCTTTATCTGACCGGGTTCACAGCACTAGTCTCATCAACAACTGCATTGGTTGGCCTTATTCTATCTTTATTTCATACTCATCTCGAATTAGAGGTCTACCAAACAGAATAGCTGGGCTACATGTTACTACTTTCATATTTCCCTTGATGGGTATCCTAAGTTCACAGACTTAATTTCTTAAGCAAACTTATTTATTAATCTTACAAGTCCTATAAGATCCGTCTACAGGTTTTGTGACAGGACTAATTTTTCTGTAGGTATATCCAAAATATGGTTCATAAGAAGCCTTTTGTCAACAGTTCTTGGATCAAATGAAAGGTGTTCAAGTCAGCTATAATATACTTCCATGGATCTTTCGAAATATATATCTATAAGTGGGTACCCTAGATCAGACTCCTTCTCAGAAACTGGGATACGAACTCAATTGGCTTCCGTGGCTCATATGCAACTCATAAATTACTCATTTTATATATTTAAACACTCTAAATTGTTGTTGTCATTGTCTTTGATTGCTTGCCAAGTGGATGGGTGGTTGGCTGATGGCTGATGACGATCTGAACTTAACACCAATAAAGACCAAACACAACTCAGTGACTATACAAAAATCATACCAAGTTTAATTATTTAAAGCGAAAATTAAGTAAAACACAACAGAAGATGGAATGAGAACTTTGACTATTTAACATTTAAATTAATTACTTACTAGCGTAGCGACAGAAAGCCTCCATGCGGAAAGAACCAAAGTGTATGAGATTCGGCAACCATTTCACAGGTTGGTTGAACGCTTTTAACTTTGCTGTGTAATTTTTAACTCCTCATAAATCTTGGTTACAAGTTCGTGCGTGGATGCCATGAAAATTTATGCAGCCGCTCAAGTTTCGTAGCAGGGGCGGGCAAGCTAGCCAGCCAGGCGTGGTGCGGTGACTGGGAGATTGCTAGCGTAACGCTCAGGTATTTGTTGTGTCCGAAATTGAAGGCAGCACCAAGAACGATTGCGTCCAGTCATTGTGGCGCAATTACGCGCATCTATTTTATTTGGAAAATGGAATTTTTATGTTCCAAATACGAGGCAGCCACCCATAGAAAGTAATCATGTTACCCTTAGGCAGACAAAAGTTAGGACAAAGTTAATACACTAATTCACATTTTTTTGGTGGTTGCAGTTGTGTGGCGAGTCCTGCTCAATTAAATATGCACCTTCACTCCTGTGCGTACATACATATGTACATAGCTCATACCATTATCCGGCCTCCGCGTATTCCGGTGGCATGTTGAACTTACCCATGCTCACTTCCTAACTTATCATTCAACGTTTTGCTATTTCTCTCTCTGCTTGCAGGTCCACGCACACGTAAACCCAAGAAGTTGGCCGGTGAGAAGGGCAGCAGTAGCACCGCATCGAACGGCAGCGGAAGCGGTGCTAGCAGTGCTGCCACAGCCGAGGATAAACGACCTCGCACTGCGTTCAGTGGCTCGCAATTGGCGCGTTTGAAGGTAAGTTATGGCTGCGCACTGAAATTTAATTTCCTAGGCGAAAGCGTTGAATTGAAAATAAATTTAGAATAAATAGCTCAAATGATAAGTGGAGCGATGAGGTTTTGAAGCTTGGCAGTGTGTTTCTGAGGGAAAGTATACACTTAAAATTGCTTGGGAATGAACCGAATTTTTGCATTGGCAAAGTCAGTATTGGCTCTTGATTAAAGATTGAGGCTCATTGGGGTGATTTGATTAAGATTTATACGCCTAGTTCGGGGTCATAGCTGGACAAATATTCTGGTTCATGGAGATACCTTTTGGGTTCATTTCGTGGTCACTTCAACACCCCCCGCGTTCAAGTTTGAATATATGTATGTACCTTAGAAGTTGGAAAAACTTCTTCAAAATTTCAAAACTTAAAGAAAAAAAATTTCAAAATTAGGTTTTCAGCGAACTTTTTTACCTTTTCAATATATGTAAACTGTCGCAGAATAGCGAGTATCCTAGTCCACGGATACAGAGATTATAAAATCAGATCCGGAAAATCTTGGAGTTGTTAAAATCCATCCCTACTGAAGAAACATCAGCTGTCGTGCCATCCCCCATGCTGGGCTTATGAGGTTCGAGGCTTTGTTGATTGCATTACACACAATTAACGGGTCGCCTATCTATCAAAGGGTGTCCCCTATAAATTCACACAGAAAAAATTCAGAAATACATTTACGGTCATGCATTAACCCACTTGTTATCTACATTTTTATTTTTATTATGATATTATGAATGATTTTTTGGTTAGGTTTGAATGGGTTCTGCTGCACTTAATTGGTAAATATTTAAAATTATAAGCCTTGAGCGGCTATACGTTAACCCATTGACGACCTCAATTTTCTTTTAACTCTGAAATAAAATTTTTTCATATCAAAATAGTTTTAAACGCCATGGCTTAACACATTGGTGACCTAAATTTTTATTTTTATAATTTCTAAATAAATTTTTTCTGCCGGTATGTTTAGCGTAATAACACAAGTAATTATGCATTAACCCTTCGGTGACCAATTTTTTTCATTAGAATTTAAAATCAATTTCTTTAAATAGGAGTTGCTATATATATTTGTAAGGTCCTTTGGCAAAGTAGCCTATCTAAACATTCAAAAACTAAAAATTCACAGAGTGAAATTCACATCTAAAAATTCAGAAAGTAATGAGACGGAGGAAAAAAATTTAATTATGAGCAAAATTTGATTTTTTTCTGCCATCTCATTACTTTCTGAATTTTTGTTTTCTGAATTTATGGGGGAACCCTATCAAAGAGCAGATATAACCGGATATTTGCACTCAGTTTGCTCTTCAATCTAGCAGATCAGCTAGAAGGGTTGGTCAGTGCAGAGAGTGAGTTTGTCATGAAATTGTCAAGAAATATAGTCTCTCTAACATTATGCCGGGGTCTTACATACGACCCACTTATTCAAAAAATTAAGTCTATATGGATCTAAGACAAAGCAGGATTCTTTAGTAGGAAACTTAACTAACTGAATGCTACAAACACTTTCTTTCAACTAGTATTTCTTACGTTTCCTTTCATTTTCTTTTCTCTTCAACTCAGCACGAATTCACTGAAAGCCGCTATTTAACCGAAAAACGCCGCCAACAACTAAGCTCGGAACTAGGCCTAAATGAGGCGCAAATAAAAATTTGGTTTCAAAATAAACGTGCCAAATTGAAAAAGTCCAGCGGTACTAAAAATCCTTTAGCCCTGCAACTAATGGCGCAAGGACTTTACAACCATTCGACGGTGCCACTCACACGTGAAGAGGAAGAATTACAAGAATTGCAGGAACGTGAGAATGCAGCAGCGGCAGAGGTGGCGAGAAGTGGTGGTACAACAACAACGACGATATCGACGTAGGTGTACAGTGAGCGTTTAAAATATATGGCAATAAACAACAACAAATACACAGTTGTTCCTACTAACTAAGAAGAAAATTATTTAATTCAAATGTATACGAATTTGTTTGTAAATTATTATGTACATACCTATATAGTATACGAGTTTAATATATTTAAGTACCTTGAGTTTTATTATATTTATAGATAACATTTCAGAAAAGTAAAGTTTGAGGCGCAAGAGAAGCATGAGATTTGTGTGGACTAATTGGAGAATTAAGAATAAAAATATTAGCTTTTCACAAATTTTGAAATCTACTACAACATGACGTAAAAACATCTGTTTTGAATACAAATAAATGAATTATTGTTTTGCGTGTTTTTACATTTTAAAGTATTTCAGAGTACAAAGGACAATAATTTGTACAGAAAAGGCCAATTTAGACTTTTATTGCAGATCCCGAATATGCTAGAATTGATAAATAATAATTATTCAATAGAAATTATTTAAAATTAAAAAAAAAAACAATAAATATTTTCAATAAAATTGGACTTGAGCTCATTTAAAATCACTAGTATTTTACTTCATGCTTTTTTAGTTGTCCTTTTAGAACCTTATCAAGTATTTATGGTCAATAAAAGTCTTGGTTTACAAAAAAGCACCGGCTCTTCTCCAAGCGTAAAACTGTGAAAAGCTAAAGTTAGTTGCTGAGAGTTCCCCCGAAGCTGGTCTTATGCGAACTGAAACGTCTCGCATACTCATGATTTGTCCCGGGTTATTGCCAATAACTAAATTATCAAAATCCCACACAGTATTCAGTGAAAATGCTCTCTAATGGCTTATGAGATTTTGCCTTTCACACCATACATACATAGATAACACAACTAGCTGCAAACAAAATAAAAAATCAAGTGACAGTAAATATAAACTCGAATAGATCAATTGTTCTATCTAAAAAGCAGATTGAAAATTTAAAAGAAATATTAAACTAAAAACACTTAAAATAGACGACAATAAAACTGAATTGAAAAGTAAGAAATTACAAATGCCTATGTACAGTTATTCTCAAATTAAGTATACCCCCAAACAAACTAAACTTATTATATATTATAAATATTTATATAATAATATATCACTACAACAAAAAATCTAGTCGTAGCTAATATTGGGTGTAGAATCTAAACAGAATTGAATAATTTAAATTAATTGCAATATATTAAAGTGTAAATATGTATGTATATATATATTTTATTTAGCTATTAAATTATTCAATAAAAACATTAGTATTAACAATAAATAAAAGGAAATAAATCGTAAAAAATTTGTTTAAATTATTTTAGCCTGGCTTAATTTTTGACACTTTGGTAAGTATTGGTCGTTTTCGATTCATCACATCGATACTAGATAAAATTCTCGCTGTTTTATTGGATTATTAGAGAAAGGTTACATCGATTTGCACTGTAATGATATGACATGACGAAGTGACCAAATTCTCATCAGACCCGTTTTTGGACACTGGCATGCCACGCCAAGTGTCTGCAACAAAGCTAAGAACTCAGCTTTGATGTCACATAACGTAAATTTGTTATTTTCCTCTGGAAATGCCAATTTTAAGAAGCAAACAACCGGCTATTAAATCAATTGGCTCTAATATATTATTATTCTGAGGTTACACTAGCGCAAATGATTTTTGAATGAATTTTTCTTAAACATATTTAACCATAAAACCCAAATCAAAAACCAGCCCCTTTCATGATCTGACACTTTACCCGCCACTTATCTATATATATGTATTTATATTATTCTCCTTATATAATCTCTGATTGGAACTCGTTTGATCATAAAAAAAAATTTATGAAACGATTCCAAATTTATTGAGTTCAAGAAAAAAAACTTAAATAAGAACTGCACGCTATAAATCAATAACTTCTATTGCGAAAAAAATAGATTTGTCCGTATTGCTAATTAAAGCCACTTGGAAACACCGTAGGATTTCAAATCGTTTTCGACTTCGTTCGTATATCGAAATAGAGGTATCCCCCTACTCATGGCTTAGCCGATGTATTCGCTGGATTTTTACTAAGACACTTTCCAACAACGGGCACCCCGTTGTTTTTTACTCAAAAACATTTCGGAGATTGGTGGGAAATATAGTTCCAAAAATTGCTGAGTACCTGCTGAGAGGAACCTCGCGTAAAAGGTTTTCAACATACATAGGTATGTATATTGGCAAAACAAAATAGCTATGGATCCATGTTGAGGAAATTCATGCAGTAAGCTCAAAAATATGTGAAGTTGGTAAGGTTTGTGTAAGAGTTCGGGTGAGCCGAATACGGTTTTCAAAAGTGTTGACATAAAACGAAAGATAACTAAATTTTTTTATCCTACCAAAACAGCCCATTCATTGGATAGATAGCTTCTAGTTTCTGCAAGACTTTGGCTTAGTATACTAATACTATCATAAAGTTGCCTTTGAAGTACCTTTAAAAAATTAAAGACTTGGACTAGTAAATCTTAGCGACATCCCACACAATATTAAAAAGTAAGAAATAAGGCCACCTAATACTACAACATATTTATGCAAATAGCTACAATAAATAAAAATGTTTACTTGCCAAATCAAACGAATGAAAACACGAATTCGTCATTAGATTAATAAGTGATTGTGATTAATAATTACTAACAAAATCATGAACGAACTTAATACTGGGTGGTCCCAATTACCAAATTTATTTAAATTTACAAGTCAGCTCAACGCTTTCGTAAATTAAAACTAAATTAAAGTACATAAAACTGGTAATACAAAAACCATAAAAGGTAGCGTCGCTTGACATAATTTATTTGCTACGCTTTGATTTACATTTATTTTAGGTTCCTTTTTGATTTTGTTGGCGTCAAAATTAATAGCTCAATTAAGCAAACTCATTTAGAGATGGAGTAAATATTTTCAACCGGTACATAGGTGAGTTTTTAATATATAAACTGTTGTTGCGGTCTGCATTTATGTATTAAGTTTTCAAGGTGAAATTTCTAAAAGGTGGGTAACTCCACGTAAACATAGCGTCATCGAACACTCCAAACATCTACTACGTTTCTTCTTGATATATGTACTAGTTTAGATCTTCAATAAATTTAAAGCGGTTAAGTACAGTCGTAAAGCTTTTTATGTAGCTATCGAAACTCTAATTTTATTTAAGATTGTAAGTGCTATAGTTATTAAATAAATCGGCATCAGCGCCGGAACCAAGATTTCATCAAGCGAGAGTTTCTGAAGTTCTTTTACTCTTTTCAATTGAAATGCAATTTTTTGAGATCATTTTGTGGATTTAAATTATTTCATAGCGTATTTTGTAAATGCAAAGCTGAAGTCAATTCTACTACCAAACTTGTTTCTACATATGAAATACAATAAAATAAATTCTATCTTTGCATAACATAAGAGCAACATTTTCAATGAAATATATAAATAAAGTTAAAAGTTTGGATAACTTTGAACTGAGTAAAATTAGTTTGAATGAAGCAAGTCTATTGATAGATTCTTGCACTGCAGTATCTCTGAGATAAGTCTCTATTCTCCGTGAGGTCGAAGATTATCGTTCTGGAGTTGTCGTCAGAACTCTTAGAGCTTTATAAACCTTTTTTGTTTTTATTAATATGAGAGTAAAAATTTGGAAGAAATTTCAATGCTTGATTCTTATTGTTTCCTCCCAAGGGCTGCCTCTGGGGTGCAGTGAAATAACTCCCAAATGAAATAACTCCCATGAAATAACTCCCAATGAAATAAGTCCCAATAAAAATGAAATAATTCCCAACTTTAATAAATGAAATAACTCCAAAAGAAGGAAATGAAATAACTCCCAATATTTGGCAGTTATTTCACAATGAAACCACAAGTCCCCAAAAAAATGAAATAACTCCCAAACGAAAAAAGTCCCAAAAAAATGAAATAACTCCCAAATCAAAATTTGAAATGGTATATTTTTACAATATAATCAGTTACAATGAAATTTGAAAAATACAGGACAGCTTTGGACATGCGAATTAATGTCATTGAGGCATTTGGGTTTGAGATTCGACGAAGTAGTGCCGCAGGCGAAAATTTGACTTAGGTCAGATCCCCAATTCGGGGCGTGATCCATGGTATTTATGTGCAGAACTCCTTCCGCATTGGCGGCCTTCGGCCGCGCTTCAAAAAATAACCCTGGGCTACGCCATTCCAACTCCAGCTGTGTGCCATAGCCGTGGCTACCGCCACGGTGATGTCTTTCCGCGTGCCACGTTTCCCACTTTTTCACTTTTTGGGCTCAGCCTAATGTGCCATTACAACAACCACATGAAAATTACAGAAAATTGTGAACTTTAACTGCAAATAACTTTTGAACGGTTGAAAAAAATCTCATTTCAGATTCTAAATCTAGACGTGGGTAATCGTTTACGTGGGGTACCGAGCGCTAATACACAACCAAAAATGTTGAGATATGTATCAGGAGACGCGCTTTGGTCCCAGGAGCATGAATATAACTCCGCTGAACCATTATTTTTGGTAGTTTGCGAGATATTTGCAGTTAAAGTCATTTTCATGTGGTTGTTGTAATCACATTACCCTGTGAGAAAAGAGTGGGACGCGGAAGGACATCACCGTGGCGGAAGGACATCACCGTCAATGACGTTAGTTCGCTAAAAATATGCATAACAAAAATGAAATAACTCCCATTAAAAATGAAATAACTCCCAATGCCGGGATTACAAGCAATGAAGTAAGTCCCAAAAAATGAAATAACTCCCAATTTCCAAAAATTATGAAATAACTGCCAAAGATATTTTATTGGGGATTATTTCATTTGGGAGTTATTTCATTATGAAATAATTCCCAGTTAAAATTATGAAATAAGTCCCAATGAATTGGGAGCTATTTCATAATGAAATAAGTCCCAACTTGCATGGAAAATATTTGGGAGTTATTTCATTTTTTTGTTGGGAGTTATTTCATTTGGGAGTTATTTCACTGCACCTGCCTCTGGTGATGCCTTTGCAAAACTGCCCTATTTTAGGCTGCCACACATGCCTTAAATAAAGTTCTTTATAAAATTAATGAGACAAAGGTGAATGCTTTTAAATTATAAATTCTATGCAAAGCATTTCTGCTTTCTTCTTCTCTTATTCAAAATGCGCATTGAGCCTAAAGTTTATATGTTCCCCTCGTATACTCTAAAATAATGTACCAAATATCATCTTAAAGTGACTCACGTAAGAAACTATTTTTCAATTTCGATAAAACTGCAATATAACTTTTATTTCATGGCAAAATCATGTTACATATAATCTCTCTAAGTATATTTCCAACACCTCCATCTCTAGTAAGATACAACCATAAAGATCTAATTGCTGGCTGTGTGTTTTTCTTTCTTTCTTTTTGTCAGTATAGTTCCAGTCTATGAATGCCTGACTCATCGCAAATTCTACCCTTTGCGAGCATTAAATTTTCGAAGAGGAGTAACACATTTTAGCTCCGAAGAAGCAACGAGACACCAGAAAAGGCCATAACTGCACACATCCATGCTGATGTCTGTACGAGTACGTTACCGATAATGTCATGCGTGCTCATAAATTGCATATGTGATGGCGTTATTTTCACGCTTTAAATGTCTTATTTTGGTCAAAACAAACCATTAATTTATATCTTTGTTTCTTTCTTTTTTTATTTTGAATTGGATTTTGCAGGGTTAAGTTAACATTTTTTATGCGAGTTGTCACAATAGCAATAAAAACTTAAAAATGCATTTTATTACAATAATTTTTGCAAAACGAAGTGTGAGGAAAAGTATGAAAAAGAGAGAAATAAAATAAAAAGTAAAGCACGGACTTAAAGGTCAAACACATGTTAAAGAAGAAGGTGCAGTGAAATAACTCCCAAATGAAATAACTCCCATGAAATAACTCCCAATGAAATAAGTCCCAATAAAAATGAAATAATTCCCAACTTTAATAAATGAAATAACTCCCAAAGAAGGAAATGAAATAACTCCCAAATGAAATAAGTCCCAAAAAAATGAAATAACTCCCAAATGAAATAAGTCCCAAAAAAATGAAATAACTCCCAAATGAAATAAGTCCCAAAAAAAATGAAATAAATCCCAAATCAAAATTTGAAATGGTATATTTTTACAACATAATCAGTTACAATGAAATTTGAAAAATACAGGAAGTTAATATGTACATAGATATGTGAATGTAACAATTACATGAAAACCTGAATAGTGTTGTCGACCTTTTGACGGCAAATCGGACAGTTAAAGTTTTCTAGTCCTTCAGAAATACTCTTAGCATGAAGCATTAGAACACAAGCGTTGCATATTTTTAAATGTTTGCACGGCATCAATAGTACATTGGGCTCAACCTCCAAACAAATTACGCACCCAAAAAGCGAATTAATGTCAGTGACATTAAGACGCATGACCAAAAACGAATTAAAGTCAGTGCCCTTAATTCGTTTAATATTTTGACTTTAGTTCGCTTTGGACATGCGAATTAATGTCATTGAGGCAAAATTTGACTTAGGTCAGATCTTCAATTCGGGGCGTGATCGATGGTATTTATGTGCAGAACTCCTTTCCGCATTGGCGGCCTGCGGCCGCGCTTCAAAAAATAACCCTGGGCTACGCCATTCCAACTCCGGGTGTGTGCCATAGCCGTGGCTACCGCCACGGTGATGTCCTTCCGCGTGCCACGTTTCCCACTTTTTCACTTTTTTGGCTCAGCGTAATGTGCCATTACAACAACCACATGAAAATGACAGAAAATTGTGAACTTTAACTGGAAATAACTTTTGAACTGTTGAAAAAAATCTCATTTCAGATTCTAAATCTAGACATGGGTAATCGTTTACGTGGGGTACCGAGCGCTAATACACAACCAAAAATGTTGAGACGCGCTTTGGTCCCAGGAGCATGAATATAACTCCGCTGAACCAATATTTTTAGTAGTTTGCGAGATATTTGCAGTTAAAGTCATGTTCATGTGGTTATTGTAATCACATTACCCTGTGAGAAAAGAGTGGCACGCGGAAGGACATCACCGTGGCGGTAGCCACGGCTATGGCAACCACCCGGAGTTGGAATGGCGTAGCCCAGGGTTATTTTTTGAAGCGCGGCCGAAGGCCGCCAATGCGGAAAGGAGTTCTGCACATAAATACCATTGATCACGCCCCGAATTGAGGATCTGACCTAAGCCAATCTCAGATTCATTTTTTAAATTCCAGATTCTTGATATAATGATCATAAGTCGAAGGTGATAATGAAAAATGAAAATTTTGAATATAAAAAAAATGTACTGACTTTAGTTCGCTTTCGTACTGCGAATGAATGTCAATGACGTTAGTTCGCTAAAAATATTCCCCAACAAAAATGAAATAACTCCCATTAAAAATGAAATAACTCCCAATGCCTGGATTACAAGCAATGAAGTAAGTCCCAAAAAATGAAATAACTCCCAATTTCCAAAAATTATGAAATAACTCCCAAAGATATTTTATTGGGGATTATTTCATTTGGGAGTTATTTCATTATGAAATAATTCCCAGTTAAAATTATGAAATAAGTCCCAATGAATTGGGAGCTATTTCATAATGAAATAAGTCCCAACTTGCATGGAAAATATTTGGGAGTTATTTCATTTTTTTGTTGGGTGTTATTTCATTTGGGAGTTATTTCACTGCACCAAAGAAGAATGCGTGCTGAATGCCGTTGTGTTTCCGAAATCGCTATCAAGGGTACAGTGTGAGAAAAAGGTGTGTTTTTAGACTTTGTCTAAGCTTTGAGGGGGCGAGTGATTTTTTTTTATTTTATTACATTTTTATTTGGATTTTTATTGTTTTTATTTATTAAGAGTAGATCGGGGATGTGCGGACCACGGGTTAACAGGGACGACCTAAATTAAAATTATTATGAATTTATTTTTATTTAAATGATTTGTTCTATATGGAACGAGGGGTGTGGAGCACCTGTTAAACCTTATATTTATTAATTGGGGGCGAGCATTGTTGGCCGCGATTGGCTTCCTCAATTTCGTTGTGAAAACCCTAATTTGGGTTATGCCGTCATATACTATATCTTCAGAATATTTCATAAGCTGGTAGCGAATTAAAAAAAGGGTGCGCAAATGAAATAAACAAAAGAAATTGCTTGAGTCGCTTAAACAGACCTCATTATGTTAAAATTAAATTTGGTTTAGAATTAAAACTGGTCCAGTTTTCGAGAAAAAGAGCGGCAATGAATAAACAAATTAAACGGACGACCTAAAATAATTAGTTGGCACAAATGTAAAGTCTTGCTCACAATTGACTATAATCAAGACTGACTAGAGGTAAACGAAAATTTTGATTAAAGTGTAAATATAGTTTAATCCAATTTTCAGAAAGTAGACCAGAGGCTCTTCACTCATTCGCAAAAACAAAGCCTAGCCAGCAAAGCCGCTAGGGTTTGATTCGTCAATACATTTTTCGAAGAACCTTTCTCCCGAACACTCACAGAGCCGCTTCATAAAATGTCATTGTCCAAGCCCCTACACCATACAGCAGGAATCTTGATATTCATTCATTCTGGAAAGTAAATTCTTTCTATCCTAAATACATAGCAACAATTTGTTTTCATATCCTTTGTTTCTTATCTTTATTCCTAACAATTAACTTTTCGCTGTCAACTAATGATTTATTGTGCAATCTTTTTTACTTAGCTGATGAGGTTTTCTCTGTAGCTGAGCAGTTTTAGATCTCGACGATTAACAAACCAAAGCCTTCCAAAGACTCGGCACGAAAGAACAATCCGCGCGTCATGCGGATGCCCCCCTCGCGCCGGTCGGGCGGGATATGGTGGGTAATCCGTTGGGAATTCAAAATTAAATAAATAAATATAAAATATAATTCATTTTATTCATTATTATCTTATGAAATTTTACAGGAAATTACATTAATACATTAGTGAACATACAATATAGTAGATATAATAAGATAATACGAGTAGATAATGACGTTGAGTGTTCAGAATGAGAACAGTGATAACGCCATTTTTTGTATTGAATACAATGGAAGATTAAACATGTGGGGTGTAAACAATTTAAACGGGAATACAAAGGTTTAAAATTGTTGATGGAAAAATTATTAAAATAAAGTATTTAAAATAAATACAAAAAGTTAATCAGTTCATTACATATCAAGCAATTTAAAAGTGTGCTTATTAACTAAGAATAATATCATTAAGGCCCAGTTCGAAATGTCCCGTTGTCAAAGCTATATTAAACAAGTAAGGAAGTCTAAGTTCGGGTGAACCGAACATTAAATACCCAGCGTTAGTTTTCAGAAAGCTTTAACCGCTTACATGAGCCAAAAGTACTGAATCGATCTTTTCAAGGGTTATACCATGTCCTATATATAACATTGGAAAAGAAGGCGTGCCATGCCCATAACTTTTAACGTATTTTTCGAGTTTTTTTGATGTACGGATATATGTGTCCATTAATCAATATTTACATAATTTTAAAAAAGTGGGTGGTGGCACGCCCACGGATTTTATTATGTTGTGTGTCCCTATTTGAAGGTCAGTTTTTATTGCAGATCTTTATGATACTTTCACAGTGGCTTGTTAATAGTGAAATATTGATATTTACCAAAAAACCTTTAAAACACACTAATAACATCATCAAGTGAATGAGTGTACTAAAGTTTAGCATTATATCTTTATCAGTTAAACAGATATTGGATATTCCGGTTTCCTAACTCTCGTTTAGAGAACTTTAGTCCAAAAAGGGGCGTGGTCGTTCACCGATTTTTCTTATTTTCTGTGGTACATGCCTGGTACCTAGTTTCGTAAACCTATCTCACACCGTTCTGAAGTTATTAGCAGTCGAATTTGAAAATTGCTTGACTCATAAGTGGGCGGTGCCACTGCCACTTTCCAAAATTTTGCAAAAATAATGTTAAGAATATGAAAATTTATGTATGTACCAAATTATATTATTATAGCGGTATCAGTTAATTAGATATGGACTTTTCAATATTTCCACCTCCTTTCAATATAACTTTTATAAAAAAGTAGGCGTGGTCGCAAAGCGATTTCGTTTATTTTCTATATCTGAATTTAACACAACAATAGTATGCCCTCTACAAAATTTCGTTATACTAGCATAAACTGTTCTGACGTTATTAAGAATCAAAATTTTAAAATTTCTTCAAATATATGTGGGCGGTGCCACGCCCCTTTTGAAAAAATTTGATAAAATCCGCCTTAGAACATCTAAGTTAATACATATTGCAAATTTTATCATTGTAGCTGCTTCTGATATTGAATTAACCCGTTTTATACGTTTTTCGAAATTTTTGATATCGAAAAAGGGGGCGTGGTTATCATCCGATTTCGGCCATTTTCAATAGCAACCTACCTTGTCCAGAAAGTAACATGTATGCAAAATTTCATGCAAATATCTCAATTTTTACTCATGTTATCGTGTACACGGACGGACGGACGGACAGTCGGACAGACGGACAGACGGACGGACATGCCTTAATCAATTCCTCTTTTCAACCTAAGAACTTTCATATATGGAACCACATATCTAACTCGATTATTTTGCGCCGTTACATAGTACCGTTATGTGGACAAAATTAATATACCCTTGTACTAGTACTAGTACGCTGGGTATAAAAAACCAGTTCATGTAGATATGAAGTAAAAAGAAAATAAAATATGATTGTCTCTACGTATCTCAACACTTCATAATACTAATTTTGAAGTCCAGCTCAGCATTTTTTGTGATAGAGATGAAGAATGAAAATGTTTTGATCTTAAAACACGGTGAGGGAATATTTAGAAAAAAAAACCATGTATGTCGCCTGAATCGTACTGAAAAGTATCCCAACTGATAAAAAAGCTGCAACTTGCTCTTCAACCTTGAGCTTCCATTCTAATGACTGTAACAGGCATACTATCTTAGCAAAGGAAACCGGTTAAATTATTCTTAATCGGCGATTCCTTAATCGCTGATTTTCTGAATCGACATTTTGGTTTGTCTGGTCGATTAGACCCGTCATTGTGAATAAATTAGCAAAAATTGCATTGTGAATAGGCAAAACAGCTGTTTTTCGTTTTGTTTGCGTTTTCACAGAAACTAAATTGGCTGAATTAATTTTATAGAAAACTGTTCAATCCCTAATATTTATCGGATATTGCTGAGGTTGGTGCCAAAATACGCGTCTAGACCCCGCCATAAAGAGTCCTTATGCGGAAATTACAAATTGTATTTCTGTCAAAAGTTATCGCCAAAAATTTGCACTAAATTCTGTCCCATGGTATTTATGTGCAAGACATCCCTATCAGCAATATTTAATGCAAATTAGGCATTGAACTGTCTTCTAGAACGAAACCAACTTTCAAAACAGCACAAAGTTTCCAAATTAAAATTGTTTTTGTGGGAATATAAACAAATGTTGATTGCGTCCACAGCTGATAAATGCAAATTTTTGCTTAATCGGCCATCCATCGCCGGTAAAGTTTATCAGCCGTTAACCGGCCGATTTGTGCTAATCGGCCTTGGTGAAAATGGATTTTAGACAAATCAGTATTAAATTCGGATTAAGCACTAACCGACTTTTATGAAAGCGGGCCTTAATGAGCTTACTTAAGATTCATTCAATTTAATAAAGAAATTAACAACTAATGTATCACTTCCATAGTTGTACGACAGCAAGTGTTCAAATATGGAAAATATAGCCATTTGACTATTAACAATAAATAATTCTCAATGCTAATATCAATAAAAACATAACATTTTGCCTAAATTTGGGGACCATAAATCCTAATTCGTGCTAAAACCCTATAAGGCGATCGCAGCTGCTCTGCTATTTCTTGTAGCTGAGAATAATAAACTGTGACGTTTTTTGGGTATTTTAACATTTTGTCATTCAATCCATATATATGTGGCAATAAGGCAACAGTAGAGCGCTTTGAAATTTTAAATTGTAGTGTAAGTAATAGTATTTTGTCCACGTGTTCCCTTTAACGCAAATTTCAGCGCACAGGCGGCAGCGGTAAAGTAATTCTGCTATGTTCATATCCAGGCTTTGAAAGATTTTTTTATACGAACATAAACTTTTATAATTAATTAAGTAACTGCTGCTAGTAAAGGATGGTTTTATTTTTAAGAAAAAAAAATTGTAGATAGGACAGTGTTAGGGTAAGACAACTTTTGCTGGTTACCTACATTTTTTTTAAAAACATTTCTTTATTGCTTTTGCTATTTATTTTCATCTTGTTCCACTGTGCGCTTTCTTTCATAAATACAAATTTTGTGATTAAGTAAGTGTCGCTTATTAATGCCTTTACTCCGAGTGAATTTGTACATATGTATGTATGTATGTATGTATGTTTGAGGTATGCAAACCTAAATTCATGACCATCGATATATTAAGTGAAGCGATGCATCTCCATATGAATTCTTAATGTAATGATATCGTTCCAAAAATGTCCAACAAAGAAATTCAAAACCAAATTGTAAATCATGACTTTGGATTAAGATGTTGTTGTGTTTGTTGGCTGGTTGGTTGTTTTTTTTTTTTTGTTTTTGCTTACTTAAACTTTATTATTTTTATTGGGTTTGTTTTTAACTTTTTGCTTCAGTGCAACTTAATCTGCGACAACTGTCAGCTGGCCACAGGCGAAACACTGGCATTACATTACACCCACATACGAGCGACTAAATGCTGGCGCATAAACCTCGTACACTGCGCCTGCGCACCCACACACAGAACGCAGCGATACAACACGAACTTGGCTTAAGTTGCTGATGCTGCCGCAGAAGATGATAAAGACACTTTTTTGGAGTTTTCTTGTTGCGTTTTTATTTTTTTTTTTTTATAACAACAGAGAATTGGTCGCGTTGTTGTTTTTGTAGCAGTGTTGGTGGTGGCATTTTATGTGTTAATTTTATGGCTGCATTAAGCGGTGATGCGTGTAAATTCAGGATTAGTAAAGCAAAACAAAGAAAAAAACAAGTACAGCAGAAGAAGCAATAAGCTAAAATAAAAAAAGTTATTCAATAAAAATCCACCTAGCACCAGGCTGTTCAAACACTTTAAATGGTTACTCCACCGATAAATATTTATGTGTGTAGGTATTTTAAATAAATAATAAAAATTTAAAATGCGTCCGTAATAAAATCGATGAATAAGTTGTGGGCGAAAAAATGCAAGTCAATTGCTTTTATTGGCGCTTACAAGGGAAAGTGGTGGGGAGCGTGCTTGAGCGCATAATGGGGTGCAATAAAATTATAAAATATACAAATTGCTGAAGATAAGCTTTTTTTGCTAAAGATTTTAGTTACAAATGGTCATCGCATGGAGTTGGTGTGAGTCAGCCAGGTATGCAGAGTATAGGAGGGTAGCGAGTAATGGTTTGTCTAGTAAACATCATTGGACTATAAAGTAAAAGACGTTGCATTAGTTTCTTAGAGGGAAAATTTGAGAGCCATGTTCAGTTGAACTACTCATTCAGTATTTTGTTTCTAAAATTATTCAATGAAAATTCATGCGATACTTTCAAACAACCAATTTTCATTACAATATCTTTATTATGCTAAGAATAATTGTCTTCGAAAACAGCACAAATTTTATACCGAAATGCCAACGGCGCCACGCCTACTTCCACAAAATATGTAGTTACTTTAATTTTGAAATTTAAAATTTTTAAACTCATTTTGTAGAACTACATATAAAATGTGGGCGCGGCCCCAGACCGATTTCGATCATTTTCACAGCACATTATCATTCTCATTTTAGAATTAATATTTTCATCAAATGTCATTACAACGAATCATTTGTCTCGAGTTACGGCATTAAATGTTTAAATTAATTATAAGAGGGCCGCACCCGCTCCCATTTTCGAAAACATATACTTTTCCTAATTTCTTCTTGCGGTAAAATAGAATAAACATTAACATTCGCCCATGATTAGTTTAGGAAGCTTGTCTATAAAGGTAGGCGTGGTCCTTAACAGATTTCACTCAATATTCTTCACACATTTCTTCTAATAGATACGAATGTATGGGTGACCAATATTTGTAAAATTTCGTTAATCAAAAATGGGAGTTACTACGTTAAATGGATGCACAATTTCGACCTGCATATGTATTAAATTTGGTCGTTATAAAATTGAGCGTGGCTTTCGTGCGATTTCTCCCTTCAAAGTTTCCATGCAGTGGTAAGTCCACTCCGAACCATCCGTTCGGGTTCAACCTCTCCCAGATAATTAGACATGGAAAATTAAAATCTTATTGCGAAATGAAGCCTTTCACATTTTTTATGAGGTCTACGCAACGTACCCCCTCCCGAGAACATACCACTTTTTTTTTCTGTGCGGCTGTGTAATTGTATCATATCGATGTTTTGTAATTATCATGTTACTTTTGAATCCGGAAGGCTCCTGCAAAGTGCTTTCAAGTCTCGAAAGGTTTACTTACTAGTTTTTCCAACGTTTTATCCCTCTTTCCGCTCGTTTTCATTCCAAAAGGCACACAATATATCCTACTAATATTATAAGTGTGAATGTAGCGATGTTTGGATATCCAGACGTTTGCTTTTGTTCCCTAAAAACGTGAGAATGGCAAGACGGATTTTGTTGAAATTTGGCACGCCTACAGGTTATAGTCTGGAAGGAGCTATAGGCTATTCTTTTTTTTTAATTTTGGGGGTTCCGTTACAGTTACTTTTGAAATTTTTTTATTCCATATAACTCTAAGTAGATATATTGAACCTATACTTATGATATTTCGCATATAGGTATAGAAAGATCGTACAATATGGGTATAAAACGAAAGGAGAAGGCCCCAGGTTTCATTTCGACGTCGATAGGTTTCGATAAATTGATCGATAACTAAGTTATCGGTCAAAATGCGATTGCCCGAAAACCTTAATATTACATTAGAATATGGGTATCAAACGAAAGGGGATGGCCCCAGGTTTCATTTGTACTTCGACATATTTCGATAAATTTATCTAGAACTGAGTTATCGGTAAAAATGCGACTGCAGAAAAATCTTAACATTACCCTACAATATGGTATCAAATCAACATTTGAATTTGCATTCATCCTGGCACAATTTGTCAAAATTGAATTCTTGAAAGACCCCCCAACGTTACCAACGAATACCGCAATAGAAAATTTTTGAAAACCGGTTTTCAATACTCTTTTTTTCAAAATTTTCAAAATATTCGAATTTGGTAAGTTCTTCAGTAGGCAATAATATTATAATAAATATCAAATCTTAAAGTATATTATTGATTTTGAAAGGCCCCCTAACTATTTACATCCCGAGCAACGCCGGGTACCCTGCTAGTATAATATAATTTTTCTTTGGCACAACCAGCTAAATTCTTCTAACCATTGTCTTTGGAACGAAGGATTTCTCGTAGTCGATTTTGCTAATTTATCTTTGTCCAAGGTCGTAATGTGATCGCACATTGTAGCCTCATAGAAATCAAAACATTTTCAAACTTTATTAATTTTTTTTTGAGTTATTCGATAAAATTGTATTCTCACACCATATTTTCCTTTTGTGGGCTTGGTTCCGATAGAGTCTAGGCAAATATGAAAACGATGTCCTATTCATTGTTCTAAACAAAACTTTTGCTTAAAACCCGTAACTCGCAATAACTCTGAGTTCAGACTGATAGCAGACCAAGCCTACGAACGGTTGTATAACTTCATAAAAAGGCGAACATTAATCAGCAATACATTACATCCTCTTTACAGACATTGTTAGTAAATGATTAATGTTACAACACCGGACCAAGTTGTCAGGGCTAACAACTGTAGCCAAAGCTTAGTGTGGCGGTACATCATACAGCAACCACGATGGTACTTGAGTGTTCTAAGTTCTGGGAACATGTAGACGGACATATCGCACCCACAGCAAAAGCGATGCAAAAATGTAAGCATTAAGTGAGATCGACCAACATACACACCTACACACATCCGATTGCAAGGCAAAGAGGTGGAAGAGTTTAGTTGGGTATGCTCAGTGGAAATGACGACTCACCAAATGCGCATACAATAAATCTATGAGTTGACACTTAACGGCCTCGCTTTTTGGTGCAACCCCACCAGTCAACAACCATTCGACCGCTTGTCTGTGTTATGAGTTTGCAGCATTGCGGATGTATTACCCCGTTTTGGATTGGAATGTGTGGCTGGGTGCGAAATGTGCAGCAACCACAACAGCAGAAGCTGGAGCAGTCATGAAAGAAGGCGGCTGGTTGTTAGCGGGAAACGTCATAAAATTCGCAAACAAATTGATGTCGTGCATTAAGCGACCGCCAGCTGGCAAAAGGGAAAATATATAGAGGATTATGAAAGGATAGGGCGCGAGACGCGGAGGACGCGCGAACGCAAAGCTTGTGAAATTGCAGCAGCTTATGCGCCAAAAAGTCGAAGTAAATCATGGTCAAAGTAATGAGATCGGAGACTGGAATGAGTGATGTTTTGTGGCTAACAAATGCCACTACTAACGACAAAAACAACAAGTAAGAAGGTCTATTTTCGAGTCTAAACGAACATTATATACTCTGTGCACTTTAGCAACAATCTACTAAATTACTAAACTTTTTGATGATTACTCGGTGAAAAGGGGCGTTGCCACACCCACTTTTTATAATTTATACTTTGTCGTATTTCTCCTTACTGGACACTGCGAAGGTAGAATACAATTGATATTAAACTATTTTTTCTTCTTATTATAAAGGTGGGCGTGGTCGTTTAAATTGTTTTTAAAAATATATCAAACATTTTTTTCGAATTTTCCAACATATTCCATACACAAAAAATGGGCGTGGCTTTCATTTGATTTGTACCATCTCATTATGTTCTCAAGTTATCTTCGTTATATGGCTTGATCAATTTCTCTATTCGTTCTAAGAGCTTTTTTATCTGAAGCCCTATATCTGTCTCTATTCCTTGGTCTACCGCTACATGAATAAAAATTATTATCAGCTGTGAGCAGTGGTCAGCTGAGTATAAAAAATAAAATTCTTACAAAGAAACACAGCAATATCGCCCAAGCCAAACACATACAGACATTCATATGATATTTTCGAATGCAAATAACCGTAAGCGCTTGTAAATGAGCTAGCGCTCAATTTTTTTACTGGTGTTTGTGTGTGCGTTTTGAGTATGTTGGTGGCTTAAAAACGATTGTCATAAATCTGCCGTCAAGTGATTGTGCGTATAAATTTTAAAATGAAAATGTTAATATATTTGCTTTGTTTTATTTGCCTATGAGCGTATATAAATTTGAGTGGTAGGTAATTAAACGCTTCTTTTGCGATTGTTAAGATTTATGGTTAATTAATTTTGTTGTAAGGAAAAATTAAGTTGAAATGATATGAAATGCAAATGAAGTGTTGGCTAAAAGCAATAATGAATCGTTAATTCTCGTTTTTTTCTGTACGCAAAACGTTTAGTCATTTAGGTTTTTTTGTAATATCACTTGATGTCACGCTAAGAATACATCGCACGATATCATTGGAACTATTTGGTGGATCGCAATTCAACTGGATTTTTTAAAAAGATCATGGTTGTACTAGGCTTATTTCCATTTTTGAATCACTATGACAAGTTGAAAAAAATAATTTTAGTAATCACATTTATCCTTTTCCCGTTTATCACAATCCTCGATTTAAAAGGGCGTGAAACCCTACCCCATAGGTTGAGATGTGATGTTCGCTAATTTGACCAACATTTACGCAAAGATGTACTTTAACAATATGATATCCTCTGATCTTATTTCGTTTGATGATAAAATGTAATGTCAAGGATTATTTGTACATGTATCAATGTCAGATATAAAGTGAACTAATTTATATTTTGTGATAGTTCTTCACTTGATGCGTCGATGTGATATTTTTTAATCTGGTTTATTTCTCTAATATTGCCTTAACTAATTTTATACCATATCACAAATGTACATATTTATATCATGGAGTTAGGCTTTGTTTAGTTTCGAGTAGGCTAAATATTGATTTCTCTCTTTCCAGGGATGTTTTCAAATCCCAATTACTTATACATCTAGACCTACTATAGTTAATCTTTTTTATATACATTCATATATGCTTTTTATTAGTTATAAGTATTATTATTTTTTTTTTATATATAGTTTTTACTAATTGCTGTATCTAGTCTGTAAGATTAAATCATAGACTGAATAAACTGAATTGAATTGAATTTAGTTTTGTTTGAATGTTAGCAGATAGGTATGATCGTATCATCTGATATGATATCACGTGACATTTCTGTTTTGAAAAAATATCATCTTGGAACTTATCTCCGCAACGTTCTATCTCAGCATAAAATGTATTCCATTTTTGTTTATGTAAATAGGACATTTTTATGTTAATTTTGAATACTCTGTCACATTTCGGCAAATCACATGACATCTTGTCACATCACTAATGCTACTTATATCCTGTGTCACGTGTTAGTTAAATTAACATCTTTTCATATTCTATCATCATCATCAATTATTGGTGCTTAATCATTTACTCAGTTTTGACCTTGACGTAGAAAAAGATGCCAGTTTTTGTATAATATTTTTTATAAGAAGATACAAACTTAAGCAGAAATCGGATGATATGATCACATCATCACGTCACATGATATAATATCTCATGCCTTAAATTGCAATGAAAATTCATAGAATTATTGTACTTTATATCATATCATTCCTAACAAAAAAAAATTAAGTATCTTAGTTAGCTTTCTTCTTTTTCTGAATTGTTTGCTTTTTGCATATGTACGATTTTAAGCAGACGATCATCTTAGCACATCACATGATATCACATCTGATGTTTTATATTGCAATGAAAAATCAATATATTTTGTTTACTCTTTTTCTATAAATGGAATCATCAATTGAAAATTTGTTACAACTTGTTATTAGATCACGTCAAATAGCATCACATCGCATACACTGTAAATATCGCATCACATTCATTAGAACTACATATGTTTGAAATGCTGATTTGGTATACATACATCACAATTCAACTAAAACGCTCACATTTTTAAAAGTTACTTAGGTATATGCCATAGTCTATAAAATATATTTGAATACTTGCTAATCAATATTTAAAATATCGCGTCACATCATGTCATAAATAGTATTTAAGTCACAATGTGATATAATTAAATAAATAATTTCGAAGCAACCCAAACGTTTTGCATAAAATCAAATCGCCCATGATGCTCATCGACGTACAACAACTAAGCAAAGCAATAACTCTTCACAGTTTGAAACAAATACTAAGCGATTTTACAGTGCCACGATCTAAAGCAAGTGAATGTGAGCTCGCGCGCTGTTTCCCCCCCTCTTTAAACTGCATCAGGCTACATTGCCACCATGTTTCGGATCGAAGTTCGAAATTAATTTGCAATTTAAATTGTATCGCATTTTAATGAGTTTTAATGATGACCGCAAAGGGTGCAACGCGCAACATGCAAAATACTTAGCTCGAAGTCGGCGAACGCTAAATCAATTGGGAGTACCAGCTACATATGTACGTTTACATACATATATGCACATATGTTTGAATGTATGTTTGTATAACTTTTTTGGCGGCCTCTTCTTACAAGTGTAGTTTCTTTGTTCCTTTTGTCATGTGTTTCAACTCGTAGTGGGCCACCCACGTTGTGTTGTGAGAGTTGCGCATGCGCAAAACGTTTAAGCAGTCACTGAGACTGCGACACAGCTGTTGCTTTATCGATTTTTTGTTGTTGTATATTAACATATTTTTTGTGCGAGTAATTTTTGGTTTAGGGTTTTCTTTTGTGACACTGCGTTTGAAGTGGCGATTGCTTATGTTGTTGTGTCAGCTTAACTTAATTTTTATGTCTTACGGTAATCCGACACTGTCTGCAATTTTGGCTTGGCACACCGCTGCAGTGAAACCAGCAGGGAAAGTATTTCAAAACTAGTATGTGAAAAAAACCAAACTAGTCTTTCATTTAGGTATGTAAGCAACTCACATTTTCAACATGGATATGCCAATTGTCAGATTTTGAACAGAAATATGTATACCACTTTCTAGTTCAGAATAAAGCTTTATCTGGTTAAAAAAAAATGTACATGATTTTTCCAATGCTGTGTAGTCCACTAATCTCCAAAAATTATAATTTTCATTGGTATATATTTGGGCTTTTTTGGACTAGTTTGGGATTAATTTAAAAACTTCAGCTGTATACTAGTATAGTTTGGTGATTCCCCACCAGGAATTTTCGTTAGGTCCTACTTGTGTAATTCATTCCAGCATGCATGATTTTGTTAGGTTCATCGCAGGTGCTGCTAAAATGTGTTAGCTGGTCATGACATTTTTGAGTATCTCATTTTCCACCTTACTATAGCAGCTTAAAGTAGGAGAAGCCGAAGTTATCAGATGACAAAGTAAGGCTGTGAGCAGCTACGAATTCAGCATCTTTAGGAATATGTCGGATACAAAAGCAGTAACAAATATGATTGCGAAAAATATCGCTACAAAAATATAATTTTGCTGATTTTTTTAAACCTGATTTCAGTGATAAAAAGGGTCGTAAGCGCTAATGTTATAAAAAAAATTACGCGCGTTGTCAGAGCTACTGACGAGTACGTGAAAATGGCAGCTGTGCAGTGAGGTCAGCTGCTATTTTCAGGTATGAAGGAGTTATATACTGAGCTGGTTCGTATACTCACTATCTTACCTTCCTTCCACCTAGCGTATGTATCATAACAACCAAATGAAAAAGGCAGCTATATTAGCATGTACGCACGATTATTTCCGAACGATCACTCTTCATTCCTTTTTGTACTATACAAAGTCATTCATGCGAAGGCGGCCATCGCCGTACTATACAAAGTCATTCATGCGAAGGCGGCCATCGCCGTGCGTTAGTCATGGGGAAAAGTCATGGAAGTTGTTATGCTCCGCTGGTGAAGAGTAAGGCTGAAAGTATTCATGATTTCCACCTTCGCTGTCCTACTGGGTCGTTACAAAGAGGTGAATATGTGTTTGCTTGTGTGTATTTATGTATGTGCTCGTGGAGCTATGTTATGACAACTCATTACGCCTGCGCTAAAGTTATTATCATATTTATTTCAATTAAATTCAATACAAATTTGCTTCCTCTGTTAACTCATATCATCATAATCAGCTACAGCCTTAACTTATCTCAATATTTAAGATAAATAGTTGGGAGGAATCATTATTCAGCCAATAAAATTCAAAACACAGGTTCTAAAATTTGTTTTTGTTTGTTTTTGTGCTTTTCAATTAAAAACTGCTGAATACAATTCAACGTTATTCTAATTTTTATTTTACTAGGCATCTACCCTACAGTTTAAAATATGTTTTATTTCGATAAGGACATGTGGTGTATGTGCTTATCCCAACCAAACTGCCTTGGAGAGCCTTGAAATGGTCATCCCGTAATTGCTGTTAACAGAAGAAGACTCAAAGCCCTCTCGAACTCGTTGGGCGTGAACTCATTGTTGGCGTGGGAGTTACGAACACAGCGGTCGAGTACCGATACGTTGAAATAATAGACATTACAACAACTAAACGAAATATGCTTCATGGCTACTAAAAGCATGTCCACACCCCAGGACATTATTTTCTTCCACGAAATTCAATTTTTATTTATCTTCCATAAACATTCATTTCATACTATTAATTATATCAAAATACCATTATTTATGCTTAAATATCTATTGTCCCTTTAACCCTTTACACCCACATTGAATTCATTGCCCAATCCACCCACCAGCCATCTCTGGCACTAATACAAGTTGAGACCATCCTTCATAAAGCGAGTTGCCTTTAGTGCCTAACAGCTGGTGACAACACTCAATGTAAATGTGTATGTTTGTATGTGTGTCTAATGTTATTAGTCACGCATGTCCAGTTAAATTTTAATGTACGCCTTTAATTGAAACCAGGGATCGTAAGCGTAAATTATTTTAACCAGAAAACGCCCTTCAAATTTTGCTGCTATTATAAAATGCAAAAACAAATAAGTTAAAATTTATCTTTTATTGAATAACTGAAAAGCAGAAATTAAATTCTTAAAAATACTTCTTGATTCAAAATTCAAGATTCAAAGCGAAAAGTAAAAATCTAAATTAAACTACCGGATAAAGAATATAAAGTTTTAAATTTTTTAATCAAAAATAATAGTTAAACTAACTACTATTTCTATTACTATAAGTTAAAAAAATAGCTTTTGTTATATCGCTACAATCAAAAATGTTTATTGTATTAAAAAAATGCTTTATATATAAATTTAAAAAATTATCCAATTTCACGTAATTATTCATTATTGTTGGTAGTAAAAAGGAATACAAAAAAAAATTAAAAGAATCACAACAATTTTTGGTCATCAAGCTTAAGAAAAATAAGGGAAACAAAAAATAACAGGCTAACCATTTCCTTTTAAATTAGGAAACAAAATTAAAATCTTTTAAAAATTACAAACCAATAAAAGGAATTTGTTCTTTGTAAACAAGTTTATAGTTATGTACTGTATAAACAAACAAACAAATTTATATTTGTTAAAATTGGACAAAAAGATATATATAAATTGAAGTTTCCTCAACCGATTTCCCCCGTTCCCATGTTAAATTCAGTTCTACAAGCATTTTTCTTCTAACATTAAAATTCATTCCGCTTTAAGAAATTTCGAAAATAAGTATTCAGTTCGCTCTCTGTTTGAAAGCAATATTAGTGAGATACCATACCCTCTTTTATCGCCTGTCAACCACCATCTCAACTCCTTAAATCCTAGATACTGTTATGAAAAATTAAACCAACAACAAACACACATTGACACATTAACGCATAATAACGCGGTATGCCTGTTTGTTTGCTTTGAATTGTTGTTACGTGAATGGTTTGTCATGAAATTGGAAATTGGAATTGTTTGGTGCTTGGTTTTATTGTTTTTGTTTTTGTTTTTTTTCTGTCTACCAACTCCTCTCTCTATCACGCTTCGAATGGCAATAAAAGCATGCTCGTAATGCTTTATTAACTTGAAAGGTAAATAAAAATGTCGTCAAGTCATTGGAGAAGCGCTAAATTTCTATGAATTTAATGGGTGGTAGAGATATTTGAGAAGTTTTTAGACGTATCAACCCCAAATCGTATAATTGCGTTGTAAAAGTGTTAAATGACAAATTGCCAAATGTCCATTGGTACTCAAGTTACGAGTACAATAATATGCTAAACGTTAACGATTTCTATTGATCGCTCGCAATTTTTAAGTTTTTACCTTCAATGGGGTATTTTTGGGTTGGATACTTCTGGTTCACTGTTCTACTTCAATACGTAGTGACTGACGTTGCTTTCAATTTTCTTCAAAAGATACAAAGTTACGTTAAGTGGACGTGAGATGCAGGTGAGATATAACTCCAAGTTTCCAATCGGGTACAGTTCCTTCCCTTGTTAAGGACTTCTATTAGCTACCAGTTTCGTCACCTTGAGAGTTCCGTAAACAGACTTTATCTTCTCCAACACTCCGGCGAAAACATCATAAATAATTTTTAATAGAAAGAGCGCAAAACATAATCACATGCGAATATATGTATATGTTTGTATTTATGTATGTACTCCTGTGTATATATGTATCTATTTTTTGCTAGTCAGTTGGTCATATAAACTTTTTTATAGTCAAAATCTTTACATTAATTCACGCAATTACAACTTAATTAAACAATAATTATGAAGAAAATGAATGCATTATTATGTTTTGCATCAAACAACAATAAAATGCAAAAATTACAACAACAACAACACATAAGTTGGACAATGTACGTTTATAACAAAAGCCATCTAAGGCAAACAGCGCTACCCCGCAGGAAAGCTGGCGCAAAAATGTAACGTAATCAGAGAGCAGAAACAGCTTTTAAGTTGTGAATTTCATATATCTACTATGTACCAAAATACCTGCCGAACCACAGCTTTTCTGTACAGAAAACCTTCTTGAATAGGCGGCCGAGTTTTCTAATATGGGTTTTTTTGTATATGAGAAGGAGAATCAGAATCAGAAAACATTTGTCTGAAGAACATTATTAAAAATGAGTGTGGGTGTGGGTTGGATTCCCTTTCGGTTCCTGTTTAATTCGACTCCTCTTTCTGCTTCATAACCGATTTAGTGTGTTTGTTTGATTTTGCTTTCTCTCAGTTTTTGGTTCCCGTTTGGTACGATTTCGGAGCAGTTGTGGAATTTCGTCACTTTTCTGCTATGAGATTTTAGGACATTTATTACACCTAAGATAGGTAGTTGTGTCGTTTTGAAAGCTATTTTAAGCTTTTTTTAAGGACAGACAATTTTGTACAGCAAAGTGTGTCGAAAAACTTTTTAAAGTTACAGAATTCCTACCGAGGTCTCTCCTACCATTTCTTGTTTGACTTTTCAACGCGTTTTTTGGTTGCATGTAATTAAAATTTAACGAGCTTGTGCAACATACAATGATAAAATTAACAATAATATACATATGTACGTTTGTAGCAATACATAGAAAATGAATAAGGGCGTCTAAGTGCTGGTGTATCGAAATATCATATACTCAGATGTGCATGGAGACGAAGCAACACACAACATTGCATGATATTCGCCAGTAAGGAATTTAGCAAGCGATAGAAGATGAGTGCCAAGGGAGCTACAAACCAAATTTGAATGTTATAGGTATGTATATAAAAAAACTTGCTGAAACCTTGGCTTTGCTTAACCCATAAACGCTTAGTGTGAATTTTCTAAAAGGTCTTATATTATTTTATTTTTATTTATTTATTTATTAAGTTTCTGAAGGCGGTACAGTAAGACGCAGAGTCTTTTAATTGTACAACATTATAACAAATGAATTTCACAAGGAAAAACTTATCGTAAAGCTAATTGTTAAAACTTTTAAAAGTAATTTCAAATAATAATGGACGAGGGAGAATTTTTATTTACTTTCCAAATTTTGTGCTAAAAAAGTTGGGATTATAAGAGTTAATCAATTCACTATTTCCTACTTAATACTTTGATATAGTATGTGTGCATATACATACATCTGTACGTCCCTACCTATCCTTCTCTATTATCTTTTATATACATATGTACGTCTCTAGTACACTCTCTAAGCTATGCTCAGCTGAGTATAAAATGAAAGCCATCAGACAACACATAAGAAAATATGCCTTCGTTGGACACATTGGCCCACCCCATACTATACCTTTTAATGTTAACTACTAACTACAAACTCAAAGCCAAGCGCACTTAACATAAAACATTTACTTTTCCAAGCACAATAAGATTACTCAAATCAGACATATAAATATATCTACGTACATATGTATGTGTGTAAATATTTAAATGATTTTAAGTTAGGAAGCAATGTACGAGTATTTTAGTGTTTGGCTTTGGCTAAACTTCTGCACATTCATGCCAAAGTCATAAAGCAAGTTGTTTTGCATGTTAACAAGACACTTTTCGCTTGACTTCGTAATGACCAAAAACAGTAGTGGTACAACAACAACAACAAAAAACACAACAACAACCAACAAGTATTGTACAATTAAATTACGAAACATAAAACAAAATGAAACAAAAAAAAAACAAAAAATGGCAATTGCTTAAGGGACATTAAGCGTAAATGAGTGAATAATACAACTGAAAGGTACACAAATGAGCTTAAAAAGCACATAAAAATTCTTTAATGATATAAACAAATTTATTAGCGAACAAAAAAGCAAATAATATCCTACGAAAAGACATAAACAATGTTATTGTTAATGAAAGACTGCGAAAACAAACGTTTAAATTGAATGAATGCTAATAATATTGGAGGACTAAAGAAAGGAATATATATAATGATGGATAAGTATTTCCTTAATTACGTGCGCTGGGTGTGTTGGTTAAGTTTTGCTGTGGAAAATTTTTATAGCATTAAACTTACTTTCTCATTTAATTAACCCTTTAATGGCCAAATCGCCCAATGGCCCTTTCTCTTAACTCGTGAAAATGATATTTATTGCCTTGAAACGAAATTCGTGCATGTTGTGTTACACTAATAAAGCATTTGTAGGTGTATATGTATATAATGTGTGTGTGTGTGTGGATGTACTATACCTCACCTACAAATGTATGAATGTGTGTAAAGCAAGTAGCCTACATTCAGGCGCTGAACCACTTTTCGTGTTGTCAACACTAGAAAATGTCAATTCAATGAAGTTTGATTAACTTGACAAAAATAATAAAATTGGTTTAATATTGGCTGTAAATATATTAAGGTGCGGGGAAATAACGCACATGACTCAAGAAAGACGGAAGCCTTAACTAGAAAGAAACAAAGGTTATCCTGGGTTCCCTACCTCCGTTCACTTCACATATTTTTCCTTCACAGATTGAAAACACGTTCCCGGGTTATGTTTCATATCCATTTCTTTCTGACAAAAAAGAAGAAGAGCACTTGAAAAGAAATGAAAGATTTAGGGAGATTTTACTCGACAGCGTAGATGAAAACGTTTTCAGTGACAGCGCAGTGATCTACCAGCGCCTGCTCCAGTCTCCAATGGTGCTATGCTATTTTATCCCATAAAGAGACACATAAGACGAAATTATCTATACTTATATATTAGAAACGACTAATACTTTCTCTGAAACTTTTCAATTAGTAAAGCACTCGACGGGCGCCATTCGGCCCAGCACACTAATATTTTCCTCTTTCGCCAGCAAACTCTATCTCATCTCATTTTGTTGCGTAACACTTTCTTCCCCTTTCACTTGCAACTTCTTTCACCTCATACTTTGCGCACACCCATTCCTACCAGCACACACACACACACACACACATCGTTCTGTTTGCATGCCATTGAGTGCACTTTATTAAACCGCCACTAAGTCTAAGGCTACTTAAGTAAGTCAACCATAGCACTTTGGAAATAGTTACTAAATTCTAATCCGGCACGCTTTCATTCTACACATTTTTGTTGTTTTTATGAACTTCACGTTGGTGTGGCATGCCACATGCTCTTCTTTTCGGATCCACTATAGCCACCGATTTATGCGTTTTTGTCACGCGCCAATTCATGAGAATTTGGTTGTAATTCTTTTAGGGGAAAGGGCACAAAAAGTGGCTTGGCTTTTCAACTTACATATGGACATGCTCATATATATATGTTTATGTATAATAAGTATAGTATTCACAACAAAAACATTGAAATACCAATTAACTTCTTATGATTTTAAATGGTTTCAATGGTATTTCCTTGATTAGCTTAATGCAGGAATTTGATCACTTCTAACGAAACAATCATTATGACTTATAGAAATGCAATATTTGTTCAAAGGCGATTATTTAATTGGAAATATCTCGGAGATTGTTAGAGCTAGATAAAATGATAAGAAACTGTTTTTAGTTCCAAAAAAGTTTGAATCAAAGTGAGGTCAGAATTGGGTGGACCTCTACAAGTCGTTCGGAACTAAACGAGTTTCTAAGTGGTGGCAACTGGCAGAGGATAGAGTCAGGTGGCGCGCTTTGTTGGAAGGTCAAAAACGTTTAGATGGTAACACAAACAGCTATTAAGGGCTGTTGACCTATATCTTATAACTTTAAACGACTTATTCTTGTATATTTGTATATCCACTACTATCTCACGAACGACTTCACCGATTTTAACGAAATTTGGTATATAGGTACTATGCTTTGTTTTAAGATTTTCTACTTTGGTGTTGCCACTTGGGGTGGTTCACAGGGTTGCCACCTATATCAATTTTTTTTTAAATATAAAGAAATATATGGCATTGTGGGTATCAAATGAAAGGTATTTTAGGCCGTATACCAACCAAAATATTTTCGAATAGGATTACCACCTAGGGTTGCCACCGGAACGCATTTTATTTATTCCTTCAGATATCGACCACTATCTCGGGAACGGCTAAGCCGATTTGGATGAAATTTGTTAGATGGATAGTATGCTTTCTTCTAAAAGTTTCTACTTGGCTGTGGGCCAACCAGAATATTTTATACACAACAGGTGTCGCCAAAGTCTGTTAAGTGACTTTTTGTGGTTAGTGTTCGATATTTTGGAAATCTATTTTGGAAATTTATGCTCTTGGTAAGTAAGAGTATGCGGCAAATTCGAAAAATACCGAGCAAGTCTCGGTCCCCCTGGTACTAAGTAACTAAGTAAGACCTCTGAGCTCGACGCTGACAACGAATTAAAACCCAGCTCCTGCGTTCGCTTAGTCATGTAAAGCAAATGGATGGAAATGGTGTGATCCGGTTTGTTGGATGGTCAAAATTCCACAGCTTTCTTATAGATATTCAGTAGACACAAGATATATGGACCTCTGCTTTGGTGCTTGTCTAGTCTTTGTCCTTATAAAAATTAATAAAATACTAAAAGATGCACCAGTTCCTCATCGACGACAACAAATACTTCGTCTGGCAATCCTGTATCACAATTCGTTTTTTTTCTTGCAATATGCAATCTTAATAAAACACAATTCGCGACTCGAAATTTCGGTATTAACGGCATTTCCACGCTGTCATCTTAGATTGTTCCACAGCGATTTATTTCTGTTCTTCCATCCAAGTGCCCATCAAGTTAGAAATCACACGAATGAATTAATCGTCGTATTTGAAATATTGTTTGGCTTTTGAAACACTTTTCTTTGTAAGATTTTTGATGTTTCTTGTAAGCTAGCTCAACGCACAGATCGGAACTTCGAGGCACTAGCGTTTTCAGCTAAGATCCCTACAAATGAACTCTTTGATTTCTCGTCCAACTTTCTATTCTATTCGTCAGGAACTTAACCTTAGCAGATAACGTGAAAGTAGACAGAGCTCTCAATCTATGGACTTTTCGTCTACCACAAATGGATTATTAAATTTTCAACCTCGTCTGCATATCGGTCGCTTACTTCGATTACTAATTTTCACTGTGAGCCTCTTTAAATCTATGATAATCCTTGTAATTATGGCTGTTGGGTATACCGTGCATCATTCATAGTTTTAATCAATTTTATCGGCAAATCACACGCAATTATCCTAAATAGGCAATTTACCGAAAATATCTCATGAATTTGTCTCATTTAGTTAATCTCGATGATCAGTGGAGGCAATTAATCATAGACCAAGACACGAAAAAGGGATATAAAATTTAACTATTTTCAACTTCCAGCTGCAGGTAGCAATCCCAATAAATGTGCAGTAGCTGGTTAAAGAAATGTGTGGAAAGAAACAGAAGGTAAGGATTAGAAAAACAAGGAATTGAAAAAAGCCACAGCCAACAGGTAATGTGGTTAGAAATCCTTTCTTTTACAGTGGTTTTGTTATTAACCAAAAGAGAGTCAGAATTTTATGGAATTTGAAACAAAACCTAACATCATTAATTAAGATAAAGTGACGTGCACAGCCTCGCTTGCTTTTATTTAAAAAAAAAGAATACCAACTATTGTTAAAACAATAATAAATCGAAACCACAAACAAAATATTTACTTGTATTTACATACATTGGTGGCACACATTTCTTCAGTCCGTTAACAACAAATAGTCATACATTCAATCTAGTAAAGAAATCCCTTGTTTTGAATCTTAAATGCAATACTTCCCACTTTAGTGGTTTCACTCACTCTCGAGCTCGTCTGGTACTCCATCATTAATTCTTCTTAATACTTTTCTGTGTTGTTGTCATTGGTAATTTTTGCTTAGTAATGTTTTGATTATAGAAATCAGGGTTTTATTGATTACTCATTGACTCATTTGAAGTTTACACAAATGTTTGTAGTTTTGTTGGTAATATCTTAGCTCTATTTCATTGTTGTGATTTGGTTAAAACACCCACAAATCCCCAATGGGCTGTGATCAATTTCATGTTTTGACATTTCGTTTTGTACATTTCATTTGAAGCGAGACTAATTGAGAAATATTTTTGTCAAAGAGCAACAGATGTTTAACAAGACAAGAAGCTACTCAGAGGGGTGTATTATTGTGTTGCGATTTAGTTGAAAACATGATTTTCTATGTGAGTATGTTAGATGGTTTCGAAATAACACTAAATTTTTCTTTCAAGTAGAATACAAATATTTTTTTAAGTGTAGAATATGGACTATTGGAGAGACTGAAAATTAAACAAAACTGGTGTTTCCAAGATACTGAAGACGCTAGCGTTAAACAGAACGAAATATCATTCCCTGAAAACACAAAAGATAAGGCAATATTAGTAGATCAAACCCACTTGAGTATATACAAAAATAACCAAATTGTATGTGTTAACGTAAAGATGGGTTATAGTTTTCGTATATTTAAGCCATGGTGCGATATACATACCTCCGAGGAGAATAACGCGGAACCTATGCAACTTATTTTTTCTGTTCGGAATGGCTTTTCGGAGGCAGAAATACAATTTATTATTTCATAATTTAACAATTACAGACCAATAATTTTTAATAAATTTTGCACAGTTCCAACTTTGAGGGTTGTCATCTCGGTAAAATAATCCAGAACTTGAGATATAGAGAACAAAATATATGCAACATCTTGGTAGAAACTCAAAAATGTGTTCATATTTGTGTCTGCCGTTTTTCTAACTACGGAGTTTGATGGATTTTAAATCAAGATTACTTTGAATATTATAATATTGAAAAAAAAAAAAAAAAACGAAAATCCACAAACTCCTTGGTGGTCCAATTTATCCATGTCATACACGCATCGGCACACTCACACTTTTCTACATGAATGCACTAACAAAACAAAGGACCCAAAAACAAAGTGCCATTGCACGTTATCTGCAGCAAGGAATAACAACAACAACAACAAACGCCCCAACAAAGGAAGCAACAAACCACTCCATGTCAAATAGAACCGATGAGCATAAAATACAAATTAAGAAAGTCATAGCGAGTGTGAGGACGTGGATTGCAATAAACAACTAATAAAAAAACGAAAAATTAAGGCACCGCGTTATAAAAAGAAAAAAGGAAGCCAACGTCTTCCACACATTGCTGAGCTGTCTAATGAACCAACAAGAAATGTCACCAAAAATTATGAAGGGTCGCATGCCACCAATGCTCATCATACAGCTCACAGCAACAATCCCTGGCGATCGTGGGGATCACTTGAACATTGTGCATAATTTGCGTTGGCGTTGTTGTCCGCAAGTCAAATAAATGTTTTAATTATGCGCCACACGTTGTCCCCAAATTGTTGGTGGCGGTGGTATGCGAGGGTTTTGAGGTATTTTTTGGGACAGTAGCAGCTGTTGTCAATGAGACGGCTGCACTTTGACTCCAATGCATGGCTGATGATGGCCAGGAACACACACGAAAATACAAATTCAGGAGCGGCCTTATTACGAACTAAATTATTGATCATTTACATATTATAGGGCTGCTAATATCAGTACATATGTATGACTTCATATATATTAGACTGGCAAAAAAATTGTGTTGATATTATTTTTCAGAATAGCAAAAGATGTTGTAACATTTTCCGAGTTTATCTAATATTACGCAATTTTTTTCTTAAGCAGTTAGCAACTTCTACTTAAAATAAGAGTATTTTTTATTTTTGAAATTAAAATTTTTTATTTGCAAGATAGCAACTTAAATTGTGATCACTGATAGTTTTTTCTGCTTGCTTTTTTTTTTGTTAACAGACTGCATTTCAACTAGCATCGACATGACGAATAAAAAACGGCCCATATTAAGTTCTATCCTTGCTAGTTAAGATGTTTCAGGGCTGATCTTATTTAAAACTGAAGTAAAAAAGTATTTAGTACTAGTTTTATATTAAACTTAGGTAAATTCCCAATTTTAAAATAAATTTTATTTCATAAGTCGCCAAGTACTCCCGAAAAAAAAAAAAAAATTGTTTTGAAAAGTAATCTTAAAAGAATTTTCAACAAACAAATTTTTTTTTCGCCCAGCCTAATGGATATGGATAATCTCTTTAATGAATAGAAATAGGAAGTAACTCTAATAAAATTGTATTGTATTCGATGCCTGTTGTGTTATGTCGTGTGTGGTTGATCTCATTGTTATTGCCAGCGTCTGAGTTTGCATACTAAAATCAGGTGCAGGATATGTTGATGCGGTGAGTAAAAAAGGTTTTGACTCATATGAAATAAATTGGTAATTAAGTTTCGTAATTAAGTCATGCACGCGCAAGTACTAAGACGATGAGTTTGAGTTGAGTTAGGCTACGGAAATCTATTCGTGCCTCAGCCGAAGAAATACTTTTACACTGAATTAACAAAAGTCTTGCATTCATTTTAGAAGTTTTCCTGATTGTTTCGGGCCTCATTTCTTGTCCGGTGTGGTATTCAAAATATAATGAAAACCAAATAAATAAACTCTGCTATAAACCTGCGAAGTCCTGCTTTGGGAACAAATGTAAAGTAAGTGAGCTATTAATTTGTAGCCTCCTGCTAAATGAAGTTGAGTTGGGGAAACAGTTGGCCGATTCAAAAAAAAGTAAAAAACACAAAAATAAAAAGTAATACATATCCGCCAAAATCAATAAGTTCATCATATACATATATGTATATCGAGCCCAATAAAAAGGATAAGCAAAGGCTTTTGCAAACTAACAACCACTTTTTTTTAATAAATTAATATTTTAATTAATTATTTTTATCCTTATATACATTTTTCCAAAAAACACCTTAGCGTTCGAATTATCCACTCCATTAACTTCAGTTTATTTGATGGCGCTCCTTGAACTGCCAGCTGATGACATTGGCGCCCACTCAAGTGCCACATTGATTATTATGGCATATGTGTGTCAGCAGTTAGACAACAATTGATCCTTTTTATCTCAAAATTTCACAAGTGGTTATATGCTTTGGTCCCGTATGAATATGCGCATATACCCACATACTTGCTTGCGGGCCATTCCATTTCAAATGGCTTTTTTGCTCTAGAATGTAGATATTTATTTTCATCATATTGACGGATGACTAAATGACGCCTACGAGTTCATTATTTACTATTTTGTAAAATCTTTGGAATTAACATAGCTTTAAGAAGCTACAGGACCTGGTTTTTGAGAAACTATCAATACGAGTACAACTTTTCAAATTTTAAAAATAATGGAAGGATAATTCTGTTTTGAAAATAGCAGAACCAGATAGGTCTTCTAGATTGGATTGGCTGGTTTTTTCGTTTTGTGAAGGCACTCGATAACCGGTTGTACATCAGATTTGATTTATCGCAAAATGATTGAAGCCATTTATTGAATTCTTTGACTGAGACTTAAAAAATTAAGTCACCATTCAGACTTCATTCTGCGACTTCGAATTCTTTTTTTCATTCATTTTTTGGTTATTCATGTATTGCATTCATTGAATAAAAAGTTTCACTGAAGTCAATTGAAGTCGTTTGGAGTCGTATGGAGTCATTTGAAGTCAATTTACCTATGGCATATGAGACATGATCGTAAACTATTTTTGTTGCAAATAGTTAGTGACTTCACTCAAAAAATGCAGTCAGTAAGTGACTTCTCTAAATGACTTCAAAGTCGTGACTTCAAAAACACTACAGACTTCATTTTCCCATTCTTTAGTCAAATGAGTGCATTCAAAATCTGAAGTCATTGAATAAGACTTCAACTGATTGCACTCGCATATGAATGCATTATTTTACAACCCTGTTGAAAACTATGACTTCGGCTGGGAGGTAAAAATAAGCCTGACGAGTGTCCTGTAGTCAAGTTTTTTAACTAACCTAACGTCATTCTGGTCGAAAACTTACTACGAATTGGCATGTCATAGTAAATTTTGCATAAAATGTTATAGTGCTGTTCACGAACTATATTTTAAATATTAATATGAACATTTTTTATATAGTAGGGGGCGCTTGAAACACTCGGGATAGCCTCCCTGGTATTGGGCTGAATAAAAGTGTCTGTTGTCTGTTGCTTCATCTAATTTCAATGCTAATTTCGCTCAGCATTCCGATAAATTTAACTTGAAATAATCTATTCCGGTTACCGTAATCTTACTTTCGTTTCATCTCCAGTTCAACTTTTATCATTGCTTTAATAGACGTCTAATAATTATTTAATAAATTCTCCCTCCTTTAGACACGGAGACTTCCTTTGCCTAAATTTGCGGAGATAGACATATCGACTAATCTTGGACAATTTAAATTACGCATTTGGTCTTTATGTTTCAAAAATGTTAATTAAAAAATGATACCCCAATCGATCTCAATTGAGCGACTTGTAAAGGAATGACTCATAATATAAAAACGACCACACGTGTTGAACTCTGAAACGCTTATGCTGCATCCGCTAAGTGGAATATGAAACATAAAATTTCAAAAGTGTTATAAAGTTTAAGTTAAATATGAGTGCAATGACACAACATAATTGAAGCGTGTAAAAATATGAATCTTATGTAAAACCATATGTATGTATGTGTGCTCATATCGAGTTACCTATAATAAACTGGCCCTTTTTAACACTTCTTGCGATTTGGTATCTTTTCGATGATGGCTTAATCATGACTTGGCTTATAAGCAAATCTGTTCTTGAGATGTTTTTTTTGTTGGTGTTCAGTGTTGTTGATTTTTGCCAAACAAGTGTTGTTCTCTCTGCTTTCAATATTTTTGAGTCGAGACGGCATATTGCACATGTTTCAGTGACTCGCTGATCATAACAGCTGATATTGGGTGATGAACAAATTATTCCTTGGTGGTCCTTGAATGATGAACGCATTTTTTCAAGTGTAGTTTAATAGGAACTGTATTTGTTGGTTTAGAGCTCGAATATTTCGTTATACTCGTACGATCGCATGATAGGGATTTAAAAATAAATTTGTATCCTAAACTATTTTCTCTCTTTTTAGATAACGCCCAGAGTGTGCGCTTATTCAATGTCACTTTCTCCCATTTAGCTAACATTTAATGTTGACAGGGAGTATTTTGTCATTTGATGAATACATGTCAATCATGGATATGGTATACCCTTTAAGTGCTTGAATGACCGATCCTCATTAATCGTTACACTGCATCGTGATTCATCCTTGGGCATACCTTGGTGTTCTGTGACCGAATTGACGGGTGATCACGTCAACATGCAAAGAAATGGTTGTGCATTACTTTCGGTTTATCTGCTCAATTATCCATCGATATCAATTATCCAACCGCATCAATCAACGTTTAAAGGTGTGTTAACTGTATAATAATTTCCTACGCTGTGAGTTTTTATTGATGAACACTAATTGCAAATGTCCAGTGCCTTAATTTCTCATACGGTGTTATAGAAAATTACTTGATTAAAAGAACATTAACTGCCAAAAAGGGTATGAATGTCGAGTACTCGCAAGGTCATTGATAATTATTCAGATGTCACCACAATCACAATGTTTTTCATTAAATTGCACTTGATGCATGACGATCTTGATACGAGAGCATTGAGTAAATTTTAAGACTCTAGAGTGATTCTGGACGTATGAATGAAGATAAGGGTGGTGCCGGATAGATAATGAGTAGTCAGAATGTCCTAAAATGCTTAGAAGGGCACTCGTCGATTTGGTCTAAGTAAACTTTTTGAGCTACAAATATAAAAACAAAATGTTTTCCTTAAGAATGAATAGTTAATACTTATTATTTTTGCTTATTCGACATCTGGGTGGACTTATGGGGTTCATCATCCAAGTAAAAGCTTTGTTGAGCTTTCCCACACACCTCTTCTTTGTCTTTTCTATGAGCTCATGTGCTTATGTAATAGATACTATATAAGTATATTCTGAAATCTATTCGGCGTCACACATTTTTCAATAATTTTACTTAACTTTAACGGTACTATCGTTTATGTTCTGACTATCTTCTAAAAGCATTTTGGAATCCTCTAGTTCTGTACTTGTAAGCATCTAATACAGGAAGCTTCTGACGCGCTAGATACATTACCTTTTCATGAACTTCGTTGAGGAATTTAGTTTAACTGTGCCTTAGAGAGTGTAAAAGTGACCGCCGACTTTATTCAAACTCTAACTCGAATTCAAACTCAAACTTAAACTCAAACTTAAACTCACACTCAAACTCACTTAACCGCAAATTAAATCACAAACTCAAACTCACTCAAGCTTAAACTTAAACTCACACTCAAACTCATTCAACCGCAACCTCAAACACAAACTCACTCAATCCAAACTTAAACTCAAAATCAAACTCACTCAAACTAAAACTCACTCAAACTCAAAGTCGAACTCAAACTCAAACACAAACTCAAACTCACTCAACCCAACCTCAAACTAAAATTCAAACTCAAAATAAAACTAAAATTCAAATTTAAACTCAAACTCATTCCATCCAAACTTAAACTCAAAATCAAGCTCACTAAAACTTAAACTCACTCAAACTCAAAGTCGAAATCAAACTCAAACACAAACTCAAACTAACTCAACCCAACCTCAAAATTCAAACTCAAACTCAAACTCATTCCATCCAAACTCACTCAAACTTAAACTCAAACTGAAACTTAAACTCAAACTTCATAATCAAACTCAAGCTCAAACTCAAACTGAAACTGAAACTCAAACTCAAACTAAAACTCAAACTCAAACTTAAACTAAAACTCACCCAACTTCATAATCGAACTCAACCTAAAAATCAGACTCAAACTTAAGCTCAAACTCACTCTAACTTAAACTCAAACTCAAACTCAAATTTAAGCTCAAACTCAAACTCACTTAACCTAACCTCAAACTAAAATTCAAACTCAAACTCAAACTCAAACTCAAACACAAACTTAAACTCAAACTCAAACTTACTCCACCTTAAATTCAAACTCACTCAACTTCATACTGGAACTCAACCTAAAACTCAGACTCAAACTTTTTTTTTTTTTTTAAGCTCAAACTCACTCTAACTTAAACTCAAATTCAAACTTAAACTGAAACACAAATTAAAATTCAAACTCATTCAACTTCAGACTCAAACTCAAATTTCAACTCCCACTGCAACTCTAACTTCAACTTTTAACTAAAATTATTGGAATAGTACATTTTTGCCAGTTTTTGATGTAGTTAAGACTTACGATGAAACTAATTACTAGAAACAACACTAAACTACGGGATGAAGTGCGAAAAATACCAACGGCCTTGACACTAATTCCTGATTTCCCTGCAGGGATACTTCGCTTATAGAGATTAAACTCATCACTACTCGTACCAATGCACGCCATAGTTTGCATAGCATCAAAATTTAAGATTCAAAAAATGTAAAAAAAATTCCCGACCAACTATTCGCTGGTGGTCCAATTAGAAATATACTTGTTAATTAGACTGCACCATTGAGATTTCATGTAGAATGTCTTTCAAAGTTCTCAAATTCATTTTTTTGCCTTTTCCACACAGCAGCGGCACTCAGGAGACACAAAATCAGCATGAACGGTGGTCAATAAATAGCTACTCGCTTAAAGACGTCTGCAGCTACAGAAACCAAAGACTCAGCATTTTGTCCCAGTGGCGATGATCGATGCGCTACAAGCAACACATTTAAGCTGAAATACATACATACATAAACATGCTTGTGGCTATAAAGGCTATAAGCTGAGATTTTGCTGGTTGGTACATATTGGTTTTAGTTTGCATCTTCTTCTTTTTAGTTCAGGAGAAGTTTCCCAGATGTATAAAATGGGAACATGCAAACAAATCTACGAGTAAGGTGTAGATGTTGAAGTGATTGTAGGAAGCTCTGCTAGTTGTTGACTCATCAGTCATTCACGCGCTCATATGCATACATACATACTTACGAAAGTCGACGATACACCTTTCGTGCAGGATCTGTTTGCCTCCTGAGGCATATACATTCTTTTGTCGAATGCTGCAGGTGATATGCCCTTCATTCAATGGAATTCTTTTGAATTTTCGTCACACAACTAATGACGGTCATCAGCAGCTAAAGCGCTACTGTTTTGCTGTTTAATTTTATTGGTTGTTTGTGTCGCGCAGGCGCAGTATCATACTTGTCGACCAACCCAATAAGCATTAACATAGAATTGTGTTAACCTATGTACGCAAAGGGCACACTGATAAGTTAGTAATTGGTTTCCTATTAAGGAACAGAAGAAGCTCTAGAAGTAGCTTTCTTGTTGGAATTGTGACAGAAAACATACCGAAGGGTTTTGGGTGTGTTGTCGAAGTGGCAGACCTTTAATACGGGAGCCACCAGGTTTCACCATGCGTACCTAATAACGAGAGTGAGATTAAAGAAGATATGTGTGTCTTGCACTTCACAACTCCTTCAATTCAATTATAAGAGTAGTGACAAGAGATAGGGACTCCAGCAGACACAATTGACCTCAAGTGCAGGGTTTTTGGTATTAAAAAAATTAAGACTTAAGGGCCGGAATTAAAAAACACGCCTTTTCAATCTGCACTGCAAAAACGTAAGGTAAATTTTCAATCATTTTCTAAAAGCTTTACCGCCTCCAAAGTATCTTATATGAGGAGAATTTACTGAATCGGATGGACTTATTGTACCGCCCTCATTTCATTCACACATACTTAAACAGGAAAATATGTGTATGTGACTAACATCTGGCTCATTGGCATCTTCTCATTTCTGTTTACTTAATTTCCTAAGAAATTTAATTAATTCATTTCGAACGAATAATTTGATGAAAAATGACGCTCATTACCAATAAAATATTTCAACATTGAACGCATATACCTGCTCACAATCTAGCCATTTATAACAACAACTCGATTATGCAATTACACTGCAGTTTGAGTTTAACATTTCTGTGGAAGAAGGCTCGACTTTAAATAAAAATCAACAAAAACAACTCTTACTACTAATAAAACAATTAAATTATTTTCAGTGGCGCTGAACTTTTATTTCTTTCTACCACCATCGCATACCTCAATACACTTGGGTGATTCTATTAAATAAATAAAAATGCCAACGAGTACGTTAAGTCCAATAAAAGCCAAATTAAAAAGATAAATAAATGTGTTAGCCTTTTTTAGATTTTTTTTTCCATTGAGACACCAAGTACACAAGTAAAAAAGCTTATTCTACATTTTACTCTCATCGCTCATATACGGACACTTACAAGCATGCCATGGTCTTTAGTGCCTGTTTTTGTTTGGCTTACTCTCTGCTGCTTGGGCTCCTTATCCGCTTACATATTTTACGTATTCATCCTTCGTTTGGACGGTCGTCGGTCGTCACTCAGCAGCCAAGGCGGCTGGCTGTGGCGCTTTTGGAAGACCACCCAAGTTGCTGTTTCAGCATGCAATTTTTGTTGTAGTTTCTGCTTGTCAGACTCTCGTATTTAGCTTAAGCTTCGTTATGCGAGTACGTATGCACATTAGACTGTCCACTTTATATGTAAAAAATTGTTTTCTTTCTCAATGTAGGCCCGAAAAGAGCATGCAATCCTTCCTCTACGAATACCTGTTGAAGTAAATGTGTCCTAAACCGATTTCTACTTTAATCTAATATTTTTTTAATTATCGATTTTTGGATCGGTTTCTACTTTAGTCGATTATTTTTTTTAGTTTTTGACTTTTGGGTCGATGTTAATAATAGTAATCGCCGGTACGAGGAAAAATTTTTCATTTAATACTTTTAAGACCGAACCGTTTCCGTTTTATTTATTTTAATATTCATCAGTCAATTTTATTTTTAATACTAGAAGGACCCGGCAGACGTTGTTCTGCCCAAATTTAGGGAAAAATCGCACGATAAATAAAAAGTTTGGAATATTTCGGTCCCTGGTCCACTTCCCGGAAAAAAACTTACGGCAAAGTTTAACAATAGTAAAAGACTACTTTTGTACCGAATTTGAAGAAAATCGTAGTATAAATAAAAAAGTTTGGAATATTTCGGTACATGGTCCACTTCCCGGAAAAAAACTTACCGCAAAGTTTAACAATAGTAAAAGACTACTTTTGTACCGAATTTGAAGAAAATCGTAGTATAAATAAAAAAGTTTGGGATATTTCGGTCCCTTGTCCACTTCCCGGAATAAAACTTTACATAAACACTCTCCGGATTCCTACTGACCTATCCTGTAAATATGAACAAAATCGGCGCGTTATTCCCGGAGTCTATAACATACATACACACATACATACATCAATACGTACATACATTCTATTTTATATATATAGATATAAATAATCGTTAATATAAAGGTTAATTAAATAACCTAAAGCTGCTGAATTTCAACATATCAAAAGACAAAACAAAAGCACCCTAATGCACATTCACACATACGATTGTTAAATGTTAGTACCATTGCGCCTATTAAACGGTGTAGACGCTTGTTGCCCATTATTTTTCCCAATTGTTGCCGGTCAAGCGGAGTTATTCAATTGCGCAGGCTCGCAAAACGCTTACTACTTGTTGATGATGGCTCGCAGTCTGCAATTCAATTGCATACCATTAGGAACATAGCAGCACATTAATTTCATCCAGAACTCCCGGAGAACTCTCAACCAAAGAATATTCAAAATAACGGTTAAGGCTAAGTTTCATTACCTACCAAATTTCAATAAGGATAAATCTGACACAATTCGACCTCATGAATATGACCCTTAATTAAAGAAAAAATATATTTTGGTCAGCATAATAAAGTTAAAGATTTGAAATTGTATTTCTGTTAAAGCAAAATAAAGTTTCTGGCGAAAATGTAAGATATACAAAAATATTCTTTGAAAAAATAGAGAAAGGGAAATAATTTTAATTTTCAAGTTTACTTTGAAACTTGTGATAATTGAAATGTGATAAGAAACAACAATAATTTCTTTATTAGAATAAATTAAATAAATAACAACAAGTAAGGAAGTCTAAGTTCGGGTGAACCGAACATTAAATACCCAGCATTAGTTTTTAGAAAAAGGGGGCGTGGTTTTCATCCGATTTCGCCCATTTTAAAAACCAATCTACATATGCCGAGCCTAAACAATAGCGAATTTGGTGGGAGCGGCCACGCTCCTTGCTTATAAAGCTTTAACCGCTTACATGAGCCAAAAGTACTGAATCGATCTTTTCAAGGGTTATACCATGTCCTATATATAACTTTGGAAAAGAAGGCGTGCCATGCCCATAACTTTTAACGTATTTTGTGAAATTTTTCGATGTACGGATATATGTGTCCATTAATCAATATTTACATAATTTTAAAAAAGTGGGTGGTGGCACGCCCGCGGATTTTATTATGTTGTTTGTCCCTATTGAAGATCAGTTTTCATTGCAGATCTTTATGATACTTTCACAGTGGCTTGTTAATAGTGAAATGTTGATATTTTGTTTATTCACTTGTGGGCGGTGCCACGCCCATTTTCCAAAATATTACCAAAAAACCTTTAAACATCACAAATAACATCATCAGGTGAATGAGTGTACTAAATTTTAGCATTATATCTGTATCAGTTAAACAGATATTGCATATTCCGGTTTCCTAACTCTCGTTTAGAGAACTTTAGTCCAAAAAGGGGCGTGTGTCGTTCACCGATTTTTCTTATTTTCTGTGGTAGTACTCTACATAAACATAACATACCTGGAACCTAGTTTCGTAAACCTATCTCAGATCGTTCTGAAGTTATTAGCAGTCGAATTTGAAAATTGCTTGACTCATAAGTGGGCGGTGCCACGCCCACTTTCCAAAATTTTGCAAAAATAATGTAAAGAATATGAAAATTGATGTATGTACAAAATTATATTATTATAGCGGTATCAGTTAATTAGATATGGACTTTTCAATATTTCCACCTCCTTTCAATATAACTTTTATAAAAAAGTAGGCGTGGTCGCCAAGCGATTTCGTTTATTTTCTATATCTGAATTTAACACAACAATAGTATGCCCTCTACAAAATTTCGTTATACTAGCATAAACTGTTCTCAAGTTATTAGGAGTCAAAATTTTAAAATTTCTTCAAATATATGGGGGCGGTGCCACGCCCCTTTTCAAAAAATTTGGTAAAATCCGCCTAAGAACATATAAATCACTACATATTGCAAATTTTATCATTGTAGCTGCTTCTGATATTGAATTAACCCGTTTTATACGTTTTTCGAAATTTTCGATATCGAAAAAGGGGGCGTGGTTATCATCCGATTTCGCCCATTTTCAATAGCAACCTACCTTGGCCAGAAAGTAACCTGTATGCAAAATTTCATGCAAATATCTCAATTTTTACTCAAGTTATCGTGTACACGGACGGACAGACGGACAGACGGACGGACATGCCTTAATCAATTCCTCTTTTCAACCTAAGAACTTTCATATATGGAACTCTATATCTAACTCGATTATTTTGTGCCGTTACATAGTACCGTTATGTGGACAAAATTAATATACCCTTGTACTAGTACTAGTACGCTGGGTATAAAAATTGTAGCTTCAACCTGCTTTCGAGTCTGAGGATTTCCCAATAAATTAATCAACTTTGACAGAGCCGTAGCCAGATTGATTTTTCGCAAGTAGTTATTTAAATTTTATTTAATGCTATAAACATACAGTAAATATTGTTGTATTATCCGTATTCTGAATTTTTGTTCTAAAGCAACTCGCGTTTCGCTTGTTAGAACCAATTGAATGTGAGTGGGTTTGTGAAATGCATACGCTGGACTGCTTTTATTAAAGAGCTTTAAGCACTTTTGTTAAAGTCATGGGCTTTCGGTCAATCTGACGGCATATAAAATGAATTACAACAAATGTTATAAAATATTAAAAAAGGGTCCTTATTAAAAAAAAGAAAATTATTTTACACACGACTTAGACCCTGTTTAGTGGCGATCACACTTGTTAAAAAATACTCAGATAGCTTGCATATGAGTATGTGATAACTTTTATGTTGACAAGCCAAAAAGTATTTGAATACTTTAATAACAATATTAATATATCTAGCACATTCAATTTAATACTTTTTTAATACCACCCTTTTGATTTAATGTTTAGACGCATTAATTTCTCACCCCAAATACTAGTAATTTTGTTTATTTCAAATTTATTTGGTGTTATTTTGGAGCCCTGTTTTGATCATCAAACTGCAGCGTGTGACTTTTTCTTTCTGTTCGGATTTTTGTTTTTAACTGATGACTATTTGATTGTGCGGAAGATCGCTATGATGGAACTCACTGCCACTGTTGGTTACTTATTAAGAGAATATTTCTCTTTATTAACAAGCACAAAGAGATGCAAAGAGAATGACTGCAAATGGAAGTTAAACAAACTTAGGTCCTTTCAATATTATTACAGACAATAAAGTGAAGTTTTTTTCTAAGAGTGCTTCAAGCCTCAAAGTTGATAAGCATTCCATGAATAAAAAGAGCTTTCGAGAGTTGGTGCTTTAATAAAAAAAAAAATTTCCCAAAAGTTCATCAAGTTTATTCGAATGTGAACAATAGCTTTAAGTGCCTCGAATTCGAATTTGTGTAATAAATATTGTTTAAGGAAAGCAGCATTCAAAATATTTTGACGTAAACTGACCGATAATTTTTACACATCTTCTAAAACGCTCAATCATCGTCATAACCGTCAATAAATTACTATTGCACAGAGTAGTGATGCTGCGAATTCGCAAATTAATCGTCGAATAATGCAAAGTTGCAATTTTATTTGTTTTACTTTAATAATTTGACCGTCTGAATTTGACTTCCCTGCCTAGCCGATACGGGTAAACCAAATGAATTTTGAGTAATAAAAAGAGCTCTGTCAGACTTAGAAAGGACTTTTCCGAACCAAACACGGTTCAGAACCCATTAAAACTTAAACATTTTACGATGATATTTGCTGATGAGGTCTTCTCAGTGAGCGAGCATACTTGCCTGCCTTGAGGAGGATACTGGTTCTTTTCCTATCTAAAGATTGTCAAAGAGGCCTCGAGACCTCTAAATAATACAAAGTCAATTTGTTGCCTTAAGAGTATGATCCTAAGAGTGTTAGCACGGTTTGGTCCACCTTGTGTTTCAGAGCCTTCCCTTGTCAGCTTTTTCGCTCCCATCAATATTGCAATGTTTGGGAACCCATTCGAGATAAATGTTGGGGTTTTCCTCCATAACAAATGTTTATAGGCTAAAATAAACTGCACTTCCCAGAATCTAAATGGGACCTAAGAGCAAAATTCCAATTCCTAATTTCTCTTATTTACCTACTTCTCTCTGTACGCTCTTACTTACAAATTGATGAATCACCACATTATTTATCACATCTTCGCATGGGAAAAGTATCAATTTGTATGCAGTTAAGTCACAAAACAAAAGCTTAATAGTGAACAAGGTGTGCCAAATATGAAGAGGGGCTAAAGCAGAAAACAAACACAACAAAAACACTTGCCGCAGTAACAAGATGAGCCTCTTCATTACCATCGCACCGACATCGAAGTGAGCCATTGAGTAAGCACATAAAACATGCGCCTGCGCAATTGCACTGAAGCTCGGTATGGTCAGCTAGCTACCCAAACCAAAGGACAGAACGGACCACACACGTTGCAGATGTCATGGGCGTTTCGTTTATAAATACGTGCAAGCACACAGGCTGGTGGCTGACGTCGTTGACTGCAATCGCCACGAGGCATTAGTAAACATAAGCGAAACAAGAGAGTGAGAGAGAGTGAGATTGACTAGAATCGGTGCTCCTTGCGAGCTGAAGTGCAGTTCCTAGTTCGACATGTGGATTTTGGTGCCTCTTTTAGACATTGACCGCCGAGTATGAATTTCGCACATAACTAAAAAGCTGTGATGGGCGCTTTTATTGCTCTGCTGCCGCTTTTGTCGATGTTGCTGAGTGGGCAGTGTTGCATCGCATCAAATCATAGGCAACACAATTGCAGGGAAATGATTTTTGTTTTTACTATTATGTTTGTAGCACAACCGGAGTCTATGTATGTATGTTTTTGTGTGATTTTAGAGTGATGCAGTTAGGCGATGAAGTGATAAAATTGCTGAATTTAAATGCATTTTTTTAGTTGTTGCATGTTTGCTTGGGTGTGGCGAGTGGGCGGTAAAGAAATCTCGAAAGCATGCAAATGTGGAATTTTCTTAGATAGTAAATGCTAGACTGGGCCAACCAAAAATTTATTTGTTTTAATATCAAATTATTACAATTTTTTGGGAATCGCGAAAAAATACTGAACAAATCAATAATAAGTTTTAGTGGTATATTATTGCTCGTTTAAATATTTTTAAGGCTGATTGATTTTTACTTTAAAACTGACAAAAAACTCTAGAAAACCAACTATTCTTCAAAGAGTCTTACAAAAATTGGTATGATTTTCTGATTCCACGTTTTTATAGAAACAAAAAAACAAAAAAAAGGAAAAAACACAAATTCGTCCGCCAATTCTCCCCTCAATGCATTGATTTTTCCGTAGAAAATTGATAAAAAAAAATACTTTAATACATTATGTGCATATATGTATGTATATATGGTATAATTTAAGAGTCTGTGAGTTCTCGCCAACTTTCTCACAAACTAGCATACACAACTTTGTTTGCCCCACAATTGATTAACACCTCATTGAGCGTCATTAGCGAGTTACGGCAAAAATCAATATCAACCAAAGTCTTGAAATTAACAGAAAAAGAAGACCGCTGCCACACTGCATTTAAGAACAACAATGCAAGACAAAATATTTGCACAAATGTAATATTTATTATTTTCTCTTTTGTATATTTTCCCTCTGTACGTACTCGCATAGAACTTCACTCATTTGAGAAGGGTTCAATTAGCGCCTCTTTAACAACGCAAACATTCTTGGCAGATCAAATAAAACCCGAACAAACTACATAAGCAGACTGCTGCGATAGCGAGAAGAGGAAATTTATGATATCGCCACCAGAGTTGCGCATGCGTTGTTGTTGATTTAATCTCTCATGAAAATTTAAATATTTAAATGACTTAGCGCCACACGGTGACATATAAATATTGACACGTAAATGCTTACACGCACATAAATACTTAGCAGGAATGTGAACTTTTTCGATATTTACAAACAGAAGATTTTCGGGATCTGATTTTAATATCAAAGAAAATTTGGTTTAACAGGCGGCTAAATTTTAAAATTGGCAAAGGAAAAGTAGATTTTTATAAAATTATAATATCCATGGGTATTTAAAATAAAACCAAAAACAAAATTAAAATAAAATAAAAACTGCAGTTAATAGTTTCGGTAGAGCCACAGTACTTATTAGGATGATTACCGGTTTGAATAGTGATTTTCTTGAGAATCAATCCTTTTAAATCCCATTTCTTTCAAACTTTTATAATTTTTCTGCAATTAATTTAAATTTATTAAAGAAAGATTATAATTTTATAATTATTAAAAAAAAAATAAAAATTAATAATAAAAAAATTTGTTCACTTAATAATATCCTTTTCATGAAAAAATTATTACAATCCAATTAAACCAATTAAAAATTACGAATTACACATCAAATTTAGCAGGTCTGCTTATTCGTTGATTGCAAAAATAGTAAAATATTCGAAAACATTACTTCCAAAAAAAAAAACACAAGTAAGGAAGGGGCTGTACTCGGCTGTTCCGCAGGTTTTATACCTTTCAAAAATACGCATAACTTTTTTAAGTGTCTGATCCTTACTTACTCTTCAAAACTGTTTAAAGATACGTAGACTAAACCCTATTTATCGAAACTATCGATTATATGAGAGATATATGTATGTTATGTTGGTCCGAGTTGCGTGAGGGAGAATGCGACGAAAAATCAGTTTTGATATCTTTCACATTTGTAGGATCATTTCTTATTGAGAGACCAAACGATTTCTACCCGAAAGGAGATGTTGGGACTAGCCCTTTTCTACCCAAACGGGCTTGTAAGTTTACCCCTGCTACTCGAATTAAATACATATATTTACCTCTGTGACTATAAGTAGATAAATCGAAATTGTCTTATATTGAATTATAACAATCTTAGGGTAAAGGGTTTGTTGAAGATTAGCCACAGTATTTCTTGCATGCTATGATTCATAAAAAATCCCGTATACTAAAATACGAAAAATCCGTGACTGTAGGCAAGAAATTTCGGGATTTCCCTGGCGTTAAAAATGGTATTTTGTCATCATCCAGTGTTATATTGTTGCTATGTTTTCTTAATAGATCAACAGTTTTCAAGAGTTTGCTGAGAAGTCAAATGTTCTCAGCACTCGAGCCCCTGAATTATGTTGAATTCTTGCTATTGACGTGGTTGTGATTGTTTATTTAGTATGTTACATGTGTATACATACATACATACAAACTTACACATGTATCTGATCACTAACCAATATTTGTTTAGGCCTTCTGTAGCAGTCAAATGTGGCAACTGACTTTTAGTTGGGAGGTTTTTACAGGCACTTTCGAGAATTATTTACCTATGCATATGTACATACATATATGTATGTATATGTCCTTATGTAATCTCAAAAATCAACTTCGTCCGTTTTTTAACATTTTGAGTGCGTTTTCTACGAAATTTTAACTCAGTTCAATTGAAACTGAACCACTCAACGAATGAGTTAAAATTTAAATTTGAAACAGCATATGTAAAAAAAAAAAAAATCCCACCCAAAAATGGTATCATTATAGCGTAAAAAATGATTTCTTTCTGACTGTAATTATTGCTTAGAGCATGGTTGTAAAAGAATGCATTCATATGCGAATGCAATCAGTTGAAGTATTTGTTCAATGACTTCAAATTTCGAATGCTCTCATTGACTCGCTTTTTGACTAAAGAATGAAAAAATTAAGTATGAAGTCTTTTTGTAGTTACGACTTTGAAGTCGTTTAGAGAAGTCACTTACTGACTTCATTTTTTGAGTGAAGTCACTAACTATTTGCAACAAAAATAGTTTACGATCAAGTCTCATATGCCACAGGTAAATGAATTCAAATGACTACATATGACTCCAAATGACTTCAATTGACTTCAGTGAGACTTTTTATTCAATGAATGCAATACAATGAATAACCACAATGAAGTCTGAATGGCCAAAGAATTCAAAAAATGGCTGCAATCATTTTGCGATAAATCAAATGAATGCATTCTCCTAAATCTCCAGCATAGAGTAATCAATATCCTTATTTAAGGAAAAGGGAACTAGCTACTGTACCCTTCGGCTCTAAACATTAGAATTCAACAAACTTAGGCAGAAATGGCTTCCCAAAGAAATTGTACCTCAATTAAGAGCGCAGAGGCAATAAGCCAAAGATGCGGAAAATATACGAACATACCGCAAGGACATGGCATGTAAAAAATGGGCGTGAGAAATTGTTGCGCCAAAGTAAACAAAGAAAGTTCGTAAGAAAGAAATTTGAAAATAAAAATCTGCTAAATGTTGGCGTTACCGTCGGCCCACACGTTTAACTGGCAAACCAATTCATACAAAATAATTCAATTTGTAGAGCTGAGTGCCGTTTTTTGGTTGTCAAATTTTCTTTTATAAAGTCGCTGGCTGCACGAATGAAGATAAACACGCACCACAACAACAATAATATTGGCAATGTGTGAAAAGGGGTGTGAAATGTTAGAATGTATGACAATGGTTGGCAATAATTTGGCAAAGCAAAGGCAACAATTTTCGCTCTGTATTGCTGCAACGTCTGAATGGAGAGATAACTGCGGCAAATTGCGCGTTTGTCATGCCATTTTTCATTGTTGGGCGACACATGAGTTTCAATTTTTATTTTATTTTATTTTCATTTTTTATATTTGCAAGTGAAAGGATTTCAAAGGACATGCGATAGCACAGTTGCGTGTGTGTAGGGTAAAGTTACACTTTTCGCTTTTTATTTTCTTCAATTTTTTTAGTCTGCCATTTCCCTCTGTCCCTGTTTGCTGCCTACTAGTTTACGATGCCAATGCCAATGAAATCGCGCTTTTTTGTGAGCCCAATCTCGAAGGCCAAAAAAGCATTTGAACGTGAATAAATGTCCATAGGCAAATCCCATTAGAAGGGTGGTCCATAAAGTGATTTATTTTAACATGTTTATAATAATGGTAAATACTTTTTCAAAAACAGCCAAACTTATTCGTACACCTGGAAGCTATTTTAATTGCGATCTAGATAATAGACTTTTTGTTGCTCTATCAAGATTTTGCGTGATACTTTGTTCGATATGGCGATCCCGGCGAATTCAATTTTCGCGTCAATAATAAACTTGGCGACTATCGATGCCCTTCAACGGACCTTTACACAAACAGAATGAAAATTACAGCTATTATTGGGCTATGATATTTTACTGGAATACCTTTAAAACCCATAAAACTACATCATAGCACCAAGTTCTTCATTTATTTTATGTGAGTATCTCTGGTCATTTTAATTTAAATCAAACCTGTGTTTAAACTTTCTATGGTTGACTTGAAATTTAAAATATTTTCTAAGTAACTAAATTAGAGTCAATATTTTTATGAATGAAACGGCAATATGGGTCACCCTGTGCAGTTATATGTATAACTTTTTATATTGCTTATACTCCTTTTTGCTTTCATTCTTCTGTTTGAGCTTTTCATTTCGCTCTGAGATCACGTTTTTAATTTGAAATTTTACAGTCGTGCTTCTTTCCGTTTTACTCTTTTATTAGTTTTTTATGTTGAACAGTGTTTTTATAGTACTTTCGCCAGACAGCCAGTCACCACCGCAAAATCCTGACGTACTGTTATCCTTTTCTATGCCTTTCCCCATCCCTTCACAGCTATTCAACGTCAATTTGTTTATTATCTTGCTGGCGATGAATAAAGTTGCAGCCCAACAGGCGCGAATCATTTGGGATTGTGTTGGTTAATAACCACGCTTTCCGCTGAATTGAACTGATACTTCTGCGAGTATGTCCTTTCTTCGCTGATTTGGCTGCATTTTCGCTCTGGGTAATATGTAGTGCTTTTCGCCATTTTTCTAGCTATTTTTGGTGCTGCATTTGTTTGCGGTTTGATTCGTCTTGACCACGTTAACATACTGAATCTGCATTCGAAGTTCAAACGCGTAATTGTAATAACCATTTTTAAACTATTGCCAAAAAAGAAATAAAATTAAATGCCCTCATAAATCCTTTTTCTGTTTACTTCCCTTATTATTAGAATTTGATTTGCTGTTAAGAGGTTGTTTATCTTTATTGTTTGAACTCGTGAGAATAAAGGAATTAATTCTAAATTTCCTTTCTTAGCAGCGAAATGTTTAAACTTATTAAATTTCGTCCGGTATCTGATAACTATAAGTACAGAAAACAAGTAAGTTTTAACAATATTTTTAAACTTCAACAACTTTAAATTTTCTTCGGTTTTAACCTTGGAGTATTCGTGACTGTAACTGAGCTCAAGATAAAGAGTAATAACATTTTATATAAAAATTATTATTGTTTTTTTTTTTCAATAATTAGTTTTAATTTTTAAGAACACAACAGTCATAACTTTTTTAATAGATCCCTTTCGAAAGCTTTAAAACTTATTCATCGAAGAAATTTTGGCACGCTCCGCTAACTATTAAGCTATCAAAACTCTGGTTCTTTCAACAAACTTCCATTTCTATTCATAGTACCGTAACTGGCTGCATCATATAGCATCAGCATAATCCATTATCTGAGAGCTTTAGTGAAAACTTTGGGGACGAATTACACTTTTGTTTTTGTAAAACCTTTTCACTAGCAATAAGGTTCGACGAGTTCATCGCACTTCTGAAATATCAATTCACAATTTTATGACAAATTCCGGCTTCAACTGAGAAAGCCCGCACACGAATTGTCAGCGAATATGGAATGAAAATGCAAAAGTATGAAGGATAAAACTCACACCCACGCGGTATACCTCAGCAAAGGCGCCAAAAAATCAATAACTTATGCACATATACATACATACATATGTATGTATATGTACGTGATTAAATGGGCCAGTCCACGCAAGTTTGACATTTTATAATAAGTTTTGTAAGAAAATTATCAAAACAACTCGACTCAGTATAAATTTATAACCGATGGAAAATCAAAATTCCCGATGTAAATTTTCGTGATATTTACATTTTAGATTTAATTTTTTTGGATCTCCCCTCCATCACAAATAGTTACATCGCAGATATGGGGAAATGTGTCTCTAAACATTTGTTGTACATTTCTTCATTCACTGCGGAAATGTCAATAACCAATAAATACTAAAAAAAAATATATTTGTAAGTGATTACAGTACGCTCGCGATAGGATTAACAACCTAACATAACAATACTACAAAATTTAAAAAATTTTCATTGTCCACCCTTTTAAAATACACTAATGTTTAAATATACTAGAGTTCATACAGTAGTTAAAATTTGACCACAAAAGCAGCCAGAATAGTTTAACAATTAAATTTAACAAATTTAATTTTGCAGATTTTTTCCTTTCCATTCTTTGCCGTGCCTTTTCTTCCTATGAAATTTAATAAAACCATTCTTATTATTAATTCGTTTTATTTTATTTATTTCATCTTATTTTATTTTGTTTTATTTTATTTTATTTTATTTTATTTTATTTTATATTATTTTATTTTATTTTACTTTATTTTACTTTATTTTATTTTATTTTATGTTATTTTATTTTATTTTATTTTATTTTATTTTATTTTATTTTATTTTATTTTATTTTATTTTATTTTATTTTATTTTATTTTATTTTATCTTATTTTATTTTATATTATTTTATTTTATTTTATTTTATTTTATTTTATTTTATTTTATTTTATTTTATTTTATTTTATTTTATTTTATTTTATTTTATTTTATTTTATTTTATTTTATTTTATTTTATTTTATTTTATTTTATTTTATTTTATTTTATTTTATTTTATTTTATTTTATTTTATTTTGTAAGATTTGAGCAAGCTCGAGACCCGTTAACAATAATTCTAAGCGAATTAATATTGTCAGTTTTTTGGGAAAAATTGATAATTGGAGAAAAATTACAAGGATAAATCAACAGCGATGGATAGGATTACATGTTTCAGAGTTTCCAGGCTCATCATCAGATCCCTTTTTCGGACACGGATTCGAACTCGTGTCTGCACCAAAGCCGCTGTTAGAAAATTCTAACACTAAGCTATGATGCCCTGTGACGTCACAATGCACTTATCTCCACTTCAATTAATTCCCTTTTGTTTGTTTGTTCTTGCCAACAGTATACACAAAATTTCTTAAGACATGCAGTCTATATGTTATGATGTGTGTTGGACTTGTTGTTTGTACATATTTACATATGTACGTAAACCCGTGCTATGGTTTCAATGTATTTTGTTGTTGGATTTGCGGTCTATTTTGTTTACAAATTTGTAAGATTTGAGCAAGCTCGAGACCCGTTAACAATAATTCTAAGCGAATTAATATTGTCAGTTTTTTGGGAAAAATTGATAATTGGAGAAAAATTACAAAGATAAATCAACAGCGATGGATAGGATTACATGTTTCAGAGTTTCCAGGCTCATCATCAGATCCCTTTTTCGGACACGGATTCGAACTCGTGTCTGCACCAAAGCCGCTGTTAGAAAATTCTAACACTAAGCTATGATGCCCTGTGACGTCACAATGCACTTATCTCCACTTCAATTAATTCCCTTTTGTTTGTTTGTTCTTGCCAACAGTATACACAAAATTTCTTAAGACATGCAGTCTATATGTTATGATGTGTGTTGGACTTGTTGTTTGTACATATTTACATATGTACGTAAACCCGTGCTATGGTTTCAATGTATTTTGTTGTTGGATTTGCGGTCTATTTTGTTTACAAATTTGTAAGATTTGAGCAAGCTCGAGACCCGTTAACAATAATTCTAAGCGAATTAATATTGTCAGTTTTTTGGGAAAAATTGATAATTGGAGAAAAATTACAAAGATAAATCAACAGCGATGGATAGGATTACATGTTTCAGAGTTTCCAGGCTCATCATCAGATCCCTTTTTCGGACACGGATTCGAACTCGTGTCTGCACCAAAGCCGCTGTTAGAAAATTCTAACACTAAGCTATGATGCCCTGTGACGTCACAATGCACTTATCTCCACTTCAATTAATTCCCTTTTGTTTGTTTGTTCTTGCCAACAGTATACACAAAATTTCTTAAGACATGCAGTCTATATGTTATGATGTGTGTTGGACTTGTTGTTTGTACATATTTACATATGTACGTAAACCCGTGCTATGGTTTCAATGTATTTTGTTGTTGGATTTGCGGTCTATTTTGTTTACAAATTTGTAAGATTTGAGCAAGCTCGAGACCCGTTAACAATAATTCTAAGCGAATTAATATTGTCAGTTTTTTGGGAAAAATTGATAATTGGAGAAAAATTACAAAGATAAATCAACAGCGATGGATAGGATTACATGTTTCAGAGTTTCCAGGCTCATCATCAGATCCCTTTTTCGGACACGGATTCGAACTCGTGTCTGCACCAAAGCCGCTGTTAGAAAATTCTAACACTAAGCTATGATGCCCTGTGACGTCACAATGCACTTATCTCCACTTCAATTAATTCCCTTTTGTTTGTTTGTTCTTGCCAACAGTATACACAAAATTTCTTAAGACATGCAGTCTATATGTTATGATGTGTGTTGGACTTGTTGTTTGTACATATTTACATATGTACGTAAACCCGTGCTATGGTTTCAATGTATTTTGTTGTTGGATTTGCGGTCTATTTTGTTTACAAATTTGTAAGATTTGAGCAAGCTCGAGACCCGTTAACAATAATTCTAAGCGAATTAATATTGTCAGTTTTTTGGGAAAAATTGATAATTGGAGAAAAATTACAAAGATAAATCAACAGCGATGGATAGGATTACATGTTTCAGAGTTTCCAGGCTCATCATCAGATCCCTTTTTCGGACACGGATTCGAACTCGTGTCTGCACCAAAGCCGCTGTTAGAAAATTCTAACACTAAGCTATGATGCCCTGTGACGTCACAATGCACTTATCTCCACTTCAATTAATTCCCCTTTTGTTTGT